>CM072074.1:5647500-5975000 GCA_036785405.1 Coenonympha arcania
TCTGCTCTTTTTACGGTTCCGTACCCCAAAAGAAAAAAAACGGATCCCTTATAAGATCCCTTTGTTGTCCGTCTGTCTGTCCGTCAGTCATGACCCTTTAATTTAGTAACTGTTAAAGATATCGACATGAAATTTGGGATCGTCGTGGGTGATAATGGCCAGTCGTCATTACAATCATAAAAAATTAAAAATCCCCCCTTCCTTATACCCGAAGTTTACCAAACGAAAAATGTGAAATAGTTATGATTAATAGGGATTATATTTTACGGGAAAAGTAAAGTGAACTTCGTATCTATTAAACTAAAAATTTGGTATTAACAATTAAACTCAAAAACATAGTTGCGGTTGGGTGAGCAAAGTGCTTCTTATGGATTTCGTTTACTATAAAAGTAAGGAACCCTCGGTGCACGAGTGCGACTTGCACTTGACTGGTTTTATTTTTAACTTGCAGTTTAGCTCGTAAATTCAGGATGTCGATAAGAAGGACACTGCGCGCGTCCACGCTGAATAAATTGCTATAAGCGGCGTGTGCTCCCCCCGAGAGCGATGTAACGGCATTATGATGGAAAATGCGAAATAAGTCGGCCAATTTGCTCTTACAGGATCGATGGAGCTTAAAGTACTATCGACGCGGTATAATAACAATTTATGGGCTGTAATATCCCTTTTGGGGCCTAACCCTGCGCAAAACGGAGAGTATTAAGTCCACGTTTTTTCTCCACGTTTCTGATACGAACCGCTAAGGTGTGGAACGCCCTTCCAGCCTCCGTGTTTCCAGCCAAGTACAATCTAGGTGCCTTCAAGAGAAGAGTGAATAGGCATTTTCTAGGCAAGCGCGCTCCATCCTAGACCTCATCATTGCTTTCCATCAGGCATGATTGTCGTCATGCGCAAGCCTATCTTCAATAAAAAAAAAAAAAAACATTTAGATCTACGTCAGAATTGTGATGTTATTCTTGCCTAGACTTTGCAAATGAAATATTATTTTTATATTCATAAAATCTTCGGACTACTTTACTAAAAATGACCCAATTTTAGTTTATTAGTCTCGTAAAAGAATCATATTTGATATTATTATTGCAATTTAAGAAAGCCGTACATATTTTATAAGCTATCAGATTGCCGTTATCCTTGGAGTAAAACAAATTTATACATTTTGCTGTATACTTGCCAAAAGTATGCTAAAAAGTTTATTGAATCATAAATTTGGCGCAAGCGATAGCTTTTCTAACTTATAACGTTAACCTCACGAACATGCCAAGTTCTTTCAAGAATGTTGAGATTTCTTGCCAACTTACCATTAAGATAAAAATTAGCTCTGTATAATGAAAGTCTTTTAAGAGCCGGCGTTACTTGTTTAGTTTCATGTAAGTATCTAACGAAGAAGTCTGAATAACATTAACATTGCTGCATTTACATAAACATATTATGCATATTTAATATTTAAGCTGGCGTAATATAATGTAATAATATTATGAGCTTATGTACAGTATTCTCGTAATACAGATTTTAATATATTAAACCTATTAACAAAGCGATATAAGCTAGTGGTTGCCTTGGTTGTGTGCCAGCAATACTATGAAACCTTGACTCATTTAAATAATTCCAAACTATATTCTGTTTCTGCTGGTTTCTGGCAACATCGTAGGGGTCAAGTAGGAACCGTTTGTTTTCCTGGGGTAAAAGGTAAAAGTAGTCAATGTTACAATGTCTTGTGTCAAATCTATGACAGGTATTATATATTTATTAGGTACGCATGCATATATGGCCCGGCAATGCCCAACAATATCGTTTTGCCGAAAAAAACTATGTATTTTTTCACTAACTATGTATTTTATCCAAAGAAGATTTCTAAAATTTGTTGAAAAAAATAAGTATTGAAACAATAAAGGAATCGAAAATTATTAATGATTTTATATTAGTTTTTTGTCATTTGTAATCTAATAATATATTGTAGGATTAAAATTCATAATCATCTTCACAGGTTAATATTTTTGAAAAATTTAAAATCTTTTTTTTTTATTGAAGATAGGCTTGCGCTTGACGACAATCATGCCTGATGGAAAGCAATGATGAGGACTAGGTTGGAGCGCGCTTGCCTAGAAAATGCCTATTCACTCATTAAAATCACAAATCTATATATATAAAAGAATGAGGCATTTTGGTGATTTTGGTTGTTCCAAGGATTCCGCCAAAACTATAGGTCCTAGAGATCTGAAATTTGGTACCTAGGTAGATATTAGGTCATGAATTCGTACTAAGACGGGGATTCCAGAAATTCAAATTTTAAGGGGTAAAAACCGTTGGTTTTTTGGATTTTTCCATACAAAAGTGAAATTTTTTTCGTTGTTCCAGGAATTCCCGAAAAGCTACAAGTCGTAGGGATCTGAAATTTGGTACCTAGGTAGATATTAGGTCATGAATTCGTACTAAGACGGGAATTCCAGAAATTCAAATTTTAAGGGGTAAAAACCGTTGGTTTTTTGGATTTCCCCATACAAAAGTGAAATTTTTTTCGTTGTTCCAGGAATTCCCGAAAAGCTACAAGTCGTAGAGATCTGAAATTTGGTACCTAGGTAGATATTAGGTCATGAATTCGTACTAAGACGGGGATTCCAGAAATTCAAATTTAAAGGGGTAAAAACCGTTGGTTTTTTGGATTTCCCCATACAAAAGTGAAATTTTTTTCGTTGTTCCAGGAATTCCCGAAAAGCTACAAGTCGTAGGGATCTGAAATTTGGTACCTAGGTAGATATTAGGTCATGAATTCGTACTAAGACGGGAATTCCAGAAATTCAAATTTTAAGGGGTAAAAACCGTTGGTTTTTTGGATTTCCCCATACAAAAGTGAATTTTTTTTCGTTGTTCCAGGAATTCCCGAAAAGCTACAAGTCGTAGAGGTTTGAAATTTGGTACCTAGGTTGATATTAGGTCATGAATTCGTACTAAGACGGGGATTCCAGAAATTCAAGTTTTAAGGGGTAAAAACCGTTGGTTTTTTGGATTTCCCCATACAAAAGTGAATTTTTTTTCGTTGTTCCAGGAATTCCCGAAAAGCTACAAGTCGTAGGGATCTGAAATTTGGTAACTAGGTTGATATTAGGTCATGAATTCGTACTAAGACGGGGATTCCAGAAATTCAAATTTTAAGGGGTAAAAACCGTTGGTTTTATGGATTTCCCCATACAAAAGGGAAATTTTTTTCGTTGTTCCAGGAATTCCAGAAAAGCTACAAGTCGCAGAGATCTGAAATTTAGTACCTAGGTTGGTGTTATATCATGAATTCGTATTCAGAAAGGGATTTTCGAGATCCAAATTTTGAGGAGGAAAAGGTTTGAACTTTTTGGCCGCCATTTTGAACTTTTTTGTTACTGGGCCGATTGCTTTGAAAATCGACTTTTGACTATGGCAGCAAGCATAGAGAAGGAATTTGTTGCCAAAATTAAAAAAAAGTGGCCGCCATTTTGAACTTTTTTGTTAATGGGTCGATTGCTTTGAAAATCGATATTTGACTATGGCAGCACACATAGAGAAGGAATTTGTGGCCAAAATTTAAAAAAGTGGCCGCCATTTTGAACTTTTTTGTAAATGGGTCGATTGCTTTGAAAAACGATATTTGACTATGGCAGCAAGCATAGAGAAGGAATTTGTGGTCAAAATTTTAAAAAGTGACCGCCATTTTGAACTTTTTTGTTACTGGGCCGATTGCTTTGGAAATCGATATCTGACTATGGCAGTAAGCATAGAGAAGGAATTTGTGGTCAAAATTTAAAAAAGTGGCCGCCATTTTGAACTTTTTTGTTACTGGACCGATTGCTTTAAAAATCGATATTTGACTATGGCAGCAAGCATAGAGAAGGAATTTGTGGTCAAATTTAAAAAAGTGGCCGCCATTTCGAACTTTTTGTTACTGGGCCGATTGCTTTGAAAATCGATATTTGACTATGGCAGCAAGCATAGAGAAGGAATTTGTGGTGAAAATTTAAAAAAGTGGCCGCCATTTTGAACTTTTTTGTTACTGGACCGATTCCTTTGAAAATCGATATTTGACTATGGCAGCTGGCATAGAGAAGGAATTTGTGATCAAAATTTAAAAAAAAGTGGCCGCCATTTTGAAATTTTTTGTTACTGGACCGATTGCTTTGAAAATCGATATTTGACTATCACAGTAAGCATAGAAAAGGAATTTGTGGTCAAAATTTAAAAAAGTGGCCGCCATTTTGAACTTTTTTGTTACTGGACCGATTGCTTTGAAAATCGATATTTGACTATAGCAGCTAGCTTAGAGAAGGAATTTTTGGTCAAAATTTAAAAAAGTGGCCGCCATTTTGAACTTTTTTGTTACTGGACCGATTACTTCGAAAATCGATATTTGACTATGGCAGCAAGCATAGAGAAGGAATTTGTGGTCAAAATTTTAAAAAAGTGGCCGCCATTTTGAATTTTTTTGTCAGTGGGCCGATTGCTTTGAAAATCGACGTCTGACTATGGCAGCAAGCATAGAGAAGGAATTTGTGGTCAGAATTAAAAAGTGGCCGCCATTTTGAATTTTTTTGTCAGTGGGCCGATCGCTTTGAAAATCGACGTCTGACTATGGCAGCGAGCATAGAGAAGGAATTCGTGGTCAGAATTAAAAAAAAGTGGCCGCCATTTTGAATTTTTTTGTCAGTGGGCCGATTGCTTTGAAAATCGACGTCTGACTATGGCAGCAAGCATAGAGAAGGAATTCGTGGTCAGAATTAAAAAAGTGGCCGCCATTTTGAACTTTTTTGTTACTGGACCGATTGCTTTGAAAATCGATATTTGACTATGACAGTAAGCATAGAAAAGGAATTTGTGGTCAAAATTTAAAAAAGTGGCCGCCATTTTGAACTTTTTTGTTACTGGACCGATTGCTTTGAAAATCGATATTTGACTATAGCAGCTAGCTTAGAGAAGGAATTTGTGGTCAAAATTTAAAAAAGTGGCCGCCATTTTGAACTTTTTTGTTACTGGACCGATTGCTTCGAAAATCGATATTTGTGTATGGCAGCAAGCATAGAGAAGGAATTTGTGGTCAAAATTTTAAAAAAGTGGCCGCCATTTTGAATTTCTTTGTCAGTGGCCCGATTGCTTTGAAAATCGACGTCTGACTATGGCAGCAAGCATAGAGAAGGAATTCGTGGTCAGAATTAAAAAAGTGGCCGCCATTTTGAACTTTTTTGTTCCTGGGGCGATTGCTTTAAAAATCGATATCTGACTATGGCACCAAGCATAGAGAAGGAATTTGTGGTGAAAATTTAAAAAATTTGACCTTTTTGGCCGCCATTTTGAACTTTTTTGTTACTGGGCCGATTGCTTTGAAAATCGATATCTGACTATCGCAGCTAGCTTAGAGAAGGAATTTGTGGTCAAAATTTAAAAAAGTGGCCGCCATTTTGAACTTTTTTGTTACTGGACCGATTGCTTCGAAAATCGATATTTGTGTATGGCAGCAAGCATAGAGAAGGAATTTATGGTCAAAATATTAAAAAAGTGGCCGCCATTTTGAATTTTTTTGTCAGTGGCCCGATTGCTTTGAAAATCGACGTCTGACTATGGCAGCAAGCATAGAGAAGGAATTCGTGGTCAGAATTAAAAAAGTGGCCGCCATTTTGAACTTTTTTGTTACTGGGCCGATTGCTTTAAAAATCGATATCTGACTATGGCACCAAGCATAGAGAAGGAATTTGTGGTGAAAATTTAAAAAATTATGAACTTTTTGGCTGCAATTTTGAACTTTTTTGTTACTGGGCCGATTGCTTTGAAAAACGATATCTGACTATGGCACCAAGCATAGAGAAGGAATTTGTGGTGAAAATTTAAAAAATTTGACCTTTTTGGCCGCCATTTTGAACTTTTTTGTTACTGGGCCGATTGCTTTGAAAATCGATATCTGACTATCGCAGCAAGCGTAGAGAAGGAATTTGCGGTCAAGATAAAAAAATGATGAAATTTTTGGCTGCCATTTTGAACTTTTTTGTTACTGGGCCGATTGCTTTGAAAATCGACGTCTGACTATAACCAGCAAGCATTAGGAAATATTTAGTGGTCAAAATTAAATTAAATGACGGTTAATACAAGAATTTTGGAAACTTAACGCCTGAGGGAGTAAAGCAAAAGATCAACGTGAGCGAAGCCGCGGGCGTTTGCTAGTCTTTAATAAAGTGTCTGCTTTAGGAAATTGGTCTAAGAATCGACTAGTTTGCCAGTTACTCACTAATCGGACCTCAGATCGTTTTGTTTAATTGGTCTGAGGCTCTGACTAATTTCTTCAAATTGACCTTTTTTAAGCTAAGGTTTTAAATAAGAAAAGCTAGGTAGCTATATACTTTTTGATGAATGTAGGAATTATTATAGCTTCTTTCTTTCACAAAAATTATTTCAAAATTGTATGCTTAAGTAACTCTTATAAATATAAGAGAATATGTTCATGCAATTTTGTCTCCAGCTAGCGTGTTGCATTATGTTTGAAGATGGAACTGTTGCTTGGTGCCATGCCAGCTACGCTCATAAATAAACGAGTGTGGACATGACGTGAATTCACAAGGCTTTCTGTGAATCCGTTGTTTATGAGTATGCTTTACTTAATAATACAAAAATAGAGTATTGTAATAACTGTTTTGCAGGGTTCCGTACTTCAATTAATGAGAAGAATGTAAGAAATAGTAAAATGATTGTTGACCGTTTTTGCGCCACTTAAGGCTTCTTAACAAAACTATTTAAACTCTATTATTAATAATTTATTTTTCGTTAGTAGGCACTTTGTTATATAAAAGTAACATTTCACTTTTTAGTAACAGTTTACACGACTAAAGTCCTTATCAACTCTTGAATTGTTTATCCAAATCTGTCAAGCTTATCGGTCTCTACGGAATAATAAAGAGTCTCCTAAAATACAAACACACAAAACATATTACTATTCTCGCAATCTCGTAATAAAGACAGAAAAGGTTTGGAATTTTCATCTGGCAAATGCAATTTTCCTTTATAAAGTGTGCATGGTCCATTAGATGGTAAGTGGAGGCAGTAAACAGCCTTTAGGGCTATTATGCTTTTATATTCACGCTTAAGGGTTTATTGAAAGCTGTGTTGTTACTTTGAAGGCGGTAGGTATCTGGTTTAGTAGAGTTAGGTTAATGTATAAAAAATCAGGATCTAATTTAAAAGTAAATAACTATGTTTAAAACCTACTTACCTATTACTGTTTTAATACTTTAACGCTGTACTTAAATCTTTAGTAACGGCAAGGTAGGATTTTATAATTAACCTGATAGGCGGTTTAAAAGTTTGTGTATGTGTTTGTTTATTTTTCCTTTAACCAATTTTTTTTTTTTAATATAGATAAATTTCCCCTGAATTTACACGTTAAACCATTAATGTCGAAAAAATCCATAGTTTTGCGGGATTTATAAAAAATCGGGTTACACGAGGGTGGGTATAACTTATTATAAGCTTTTTTTCAGATTGGCTCAGTCTAGCCTGTTGAGACTTCGGCCGCGGCTGGTCACCCCCTTAATTGCCACCAAAGAATTTAACTTTCAGGTGCGATGCTGTATAGCAAATGATAGGGGTTATACAAATTAGCATATATCTTCGTGTATTGCAACTTACTATCATGTGATATTGCAATCAATCCTGCTAACTTGTAGTGACTACAAAAATAACAACAAAGAATTCCCAACTGCCAAGTGAAAAACCCCTTAATTGCCACCAAATAATTTAACGTTCAGGTGCAATGCTGTTTAGCAAATGATAGGGGTTATACAAATAAGTATATATCTTCGTGTATTGCAACTTACTATCAAGTCATATTGCAATCAATCCTGCTAACTTGTAGTGACTACAAAAATAACAACAAAGAATTCCCAACTGCCAAGTGAAGAATTTACACGCGTTGTTTCACCATCTGTTTTCAGCGCATTTTTAGCTATTTTGAGCATATTGCATGGTGTGGCGATAAAAACATTGAGAGTTTTGCTAACAAGCATTCTGGTTGGCACATTGACCGTCTATTATACAAGTACGCTAGACCTGATTTTGTACTGATTGTTGCGTAAGCTGGCGTGAGCATCCATGGTACTAAAATAAAATGAGATTCAAAACTAAAGTAAATGTCAATTTAAGTACTGTGGACCTTCGAGGGGGGCGCTTCAAATCGGCATAAAAATGAACTGTCAATTGTATAGAATGTTTGATCCAGCGTACCTAATAGTATAATGGAGATCAGTGGCCGCGATTGATAGTCACGATCCTCAGTCATGAGAGAGAGAGAGGGGGGTGAAGAATTAAAAATTAATGCACACCTCGTGAACGTTATGCCGTAAATTCGCAAAATAATATCGCGGCAATTTTTAATACAAATCACGTACAGTTAAGCCCGGTCATTATGAATGGGCGTAATAAGTTTTATAATTATCGCGACGCGTAATTTATTTGCCGGTTATAAATACGCGTGAATTCGCGTAATATTCGGTGCACCTCGATGCCGCGAGTGTAATAATTACTCGTCGTTCCATCGGCGAGAACCATTCGTCCGGCCATTGTACGATTTTGGATAATTAAGCAAGCCCGCAGACGGCGCCATTACGACGCAACAATGTATTTTTTCATCACTCCATACAGAATGTTTATGATCGTTGGGTTTTCATACCAATATTTTATTCGTACATCAGCCAAATTCGTTTTGTATTTGCTGAAATTGCATACATTTTATATTACATGTGTTTTTTTGTGCAAAAGTAGGTAAGTATAGACGTTATCATCTGTCACACACTGCGTGTGTTACCGATGGTTATTTGATTTGAGGATCCCCTATTTCTGATTTAATTGGACAAAGGTACGCCGAGGACTCCCGCACTTTTAGCCATATAGCATTTTGCATTATGCTAAAAAGATAGAAACAGAACGAAATTGTATGAAAATGATCGCTAAATAAGTCATCCTCCTCGCATCCTTTGAGTTTCATTGACTCATTTCTTGAGTTTCGTTCGAAAGTGATCTGAAGAAACGATAAAGATTGAGGCTAGAGCTGCCGTCTTTATCACTTGTTTTGCGATTATGAGCCTTCTTATGAAGTAACATAATAAACGGCAACGAGGACATGAAGTATTATACTGCTTGTTGGTAAATATAAATAAAAGTAAGTAGTAAATGTATACCTACTCTTAATTACAAAAAAGTTAAAGCCTTGACTTTTGTCAATGAAACTCAGTTACAATAACATCACGTTACAAACGTAAAACGTAACGTAAATAAACGAACACATCCTTACAACTGGAGTAAAAGGGATGGGGGATGCACGTTTTCACGGTGTGTCGATAAAAATAATTTATACAGCCGCCATTACTAATACGTTAGGATTAAAGAAACTCACATCAATAAAGCACGAGACACACAGGTCGGGAAGATATGGATAAGAGGTGTTCCGGTCAAAAAAACGTGTTTGTATTCATTGGTTACTTACAAACTAAGTACAGCATGTTTTGCATTATAAATTCAAGCGTATTTGTGTGTTTCTTTGTTCTTCAATTAAGTTTTAACAGAAAAAAAATCGATAAAGGTTACTCTTGTTAAAGAAGAGTGAAAAAGGTATTCTATTAAAATTGAATTATTAACAAGAAATTTAGTCCACGCTAGCTACGACGTACGTTTGGTCTCAAAATAAATTAAGGGTTCCACAAGATTTTAAGGTAATTGAAAGCTAGTGTAGCTGTTAATTTTTTTGTGATTTATTGAGTGTAATTTTTTTTCGATTCCGATTTTGCCTCGCAATGCCACGTATTCGCTCGTAGTGTGTTACACACTTAAGCAGCTTTCAAAATTCAGCGCACACGGGCTCGCGAGACGCGCGGGAAAAAATTGAAAGGAGACTCAAATATGTCGTCGGAATATTAACTTGGAAAATACTGAATAATGCAGCGGGCGAGCCGCGAATGATATAAGTTACGATACGTCGATTGGCCGCGCCTCTCGCCGTCAATGGTAATGAGCTTATTGAAACATCGGATACAGGCCCTTGATTCTGCAAAATAATACTTATAGCTAACATCGACGAGCTAACATCTATGCACGGATTGGTTAATGCTTGCGTCAGTTATGCAGCCAAGGCGACAATTGGCAGCTGATGGCTGCGTTGCTATGGTTATCGTCGATGGTTGGCCGATGTACAATTTTATATTTTCGAGAATCACACCCCAGGTATCAGAGCGCCATGTAGCCGTATTGATATAGACGTCTGGAATAGCAGGACAGATTAATTTGTTTTGCTATAATCCGCTACTTGAAAAGATTCTGTATGGTACAATATGCAGGAACACTGCCCACATGAAACACCACACACAATTTTCCTACACTTTCTTCGACGCACGTTTCGTCCCGACACCTGCAATAGGACAAAGATCTTAGCTGTAGACAGAAGGTAATGCCGTCGGCGCTCATGACTGTATGAGCCACATTACACATACCTTTTATGTGTTCTGTGATATGAGTAGCAATATGAGCTGCAGCGGGTGAGTCGCAAATGATATAAGTTACGATACGTTGATTGGCCGCGCCTCTCGCCGTCAATGGTAATGAGCTTAATGAAACATCGGATACAGGTATTAGAGTGTCATGTAGCCGTATTGATTTAGACGTCTGGAATAGGACACATATCTAAACTGTAGACAGAAGGTAATGCCGCCGGCGCTCATGACTGTAGGTATGAGCCACATTACACATACCTTTTATGTGTTCTGTGGTGTGAGTAGAAATATGAACGAGAACTTTCAGATCTTTGATTAAGTTTGTATACCAATCTGCTACATTTGAACTCTTATCTCAATCCCTTTTTGTGATCCCTTTTTTTTTGGGCGCACCACGGGCTGACAGGCATCACACACCTATGAAAAATACATCACAAAATATGATCTTTTCCTTCACTGTGAATGGAGTAATATTTCATTTCCGCAAAACTCTGAAATTCAGAAGTTTGTGCCTGGGACTCGGAGTCCCCTCCCCTCCCCTCTTCAATAGAGGGCAAAGATAATCACTAGGATATCACTGCATACTGGTACTCGAAGCTACATGATTGCGGCTACGACGTAGCATTACGTACTAAATACGCAGGTACAGGGTAGCTACGAAGCGCCTACGTCTGGGCATCTTTAATTTTTTGTTGTGGGCAATATACATTTTTGTCGGTACTATTCTATTTTTACATGAAAAATATTACTAGAAACAAAGTAAAGGACTCACCTAGCTCTTAATAATATATTATACAAGGATTTCTCAAAGGAAATCTTAACGGGTGCCTTCCTTGAAAACTTTACTAGAAACTATGTAATACGCTGCGAGTTATTTTATATGAATAATGTTGTTATGTTTTACGTGTATGTGTAACAAAATACAGTATACTTGTACTCTCATAAAATATTATGCTAAATATAATATCTTTTTTTTTACTCTATACAAGTTAGTACTTGACTGCGATCTCACCTGATGTTAAGTGATGATGCTAAGATGTTATCGTACTAACTTGGAAGGGTAAGTAAATTTATCCGAACGGTTTCTACACAGTATCGCACTGGAACACTAAATCGCTTGGCAGTGTGTCTTTGCTGGTAGGGTGGTAAGTAGCCACGGCCGAAACCTCCCACCAGAACAGACCTGAGACAACTTAGAAATTATAAAATTCCAAAGTGGCCCGTGGCGGGAATCGAATCCGCGACCTCCCACTCGAATCCGAGCGCGCGCCACTGCACTAGGGAGGTCGTCGTCTTATGGCCTTTGAACATCGCAATTATTTAATTTTTACTAGTAAAACGGTTAATTTTTTAATAGATTATGTTCAGGACTTAGATTTTTACCGTCGTAATCCGTATAAAATAGTAAATAGCACTATAATAAAGTCGTCTCCAAATTCAGTCCATATAGAGCCCCTGCCGTTATCGTAGTTATAAATTACCTAGGAATGTCGTAAACCTTGAAATTTATCTCAATCGTGGCATTATCCTTACGCGAAACTTCGAAGAGTCCCATAATGCGTGATAAAAAACGGCACAATAAATTTGAGGTCTTACCCACTACATCTTTGCTCATATAAGATACGCGATTTATTTAATACAGAATATAGTAGGTGATAGAAAATGTGTCTTTGCAGAAATCAGCTTCTATACTAGAATTTTCCTGCCTTTTACAAATTGTTTTATTAAGTATACGATATGTTTCGGTCTAACGAGGACTACTTCATGAACTATGACTTCACGAACTTTACATGACAATTAATATAAGCAGGACTCTCCGTATCTATACACTGGAAGACAACTAGACTAATGAAAAAAGCCTGTATTTCGACTACAAGGATATTTTAGAATATAACAATCTATCCAACGCCGTTATGCAAATAATCCAAAATTAAACAAAAAATGTATACTTAGTGAAACATTATTAGGTCTAGTACTTAATTGATTTTCTGTTTTTACAAGAAGTTCATCATCCGAGAAAATAATTATACTTACTATCTTAGAGCCCGCGTGATCGTTAAAAATAATAACTTCAAGCATACACTAAATCTGTAAATTATAGGTTTTAAGACAACCCCTAACTGCATCTATCGGTCTATATTACATCTATAAATCAATGGCCGTCCATTCCAACAGATTGGGTGCAGTTACCCTTACATTACTGCTGATTCCTTCCAATCTCGGCCCTAGTGCCTGGAGACACCCTCTCGTTAACATGGACACTTCATTTATATGGATTTGTTCACTTGTCGGGTCAATAAACTCTTTTTAATCTCCTCAGACTGCTATGTCTTTTAATGGGATTTATTGAATTTATTTTTGACTTTCTCACTCTCATGGATACGTTGATAGGTGCGACATGCAGCGTCGCGGAGGAATATAACAGAAAAACGACCTTTTACCTAATTACTCAAAAACTAAGCCAGTTATCAAAAATCTGTTTCTAAGCGTTTTTGGATATTATGATTACAGACACAAACAATTACATCCGTTGTAGTCTCCGATAAAAAATAGAATAACGGAGATTTCGGAGTACCTTTTGGGAGAACTTTCTATCGAGAAAATTTTATCTAGTCGTGTTTCTGCTTCTAAGCGATTTTAGATTAAAAACTCAAAATACATGACGTTTAAATTTGAAAGTAATTGTCTTTATAGTTTTTAAATAAAACTTCATTCAAAATCGCTTGAATACGGCTTCTACACTGTTAATAATCTATGTACTCGTATTTACTTTGTCTGTGTCTTAACATGAATCAATTTATTCTCGTCTTTATTGAAATATTTTATTAAAAGTAAGATGTTAGAATTGCGCGTTGTCTCATTTATTTATTATTTATGCTGGTATGCTTTTTATGTTTTAATCAAAGCAATTTCTGATCCCCATTCTGAAATCTTAGGTCATTAAGCAGGTACGCTCCAAAATATTCTTTAGAATATGTGATTAGATAACATACAACATTTACATAATATAATATTCAAAATTGGTATAAATACATAATTTCTTATTAAAATAAAAAATAAGGAAAAGTGATGGTTTAATGCAATGATTGTTCTATAGAGAGAATCACTACATTATTTATGCATTCGTGATTTTAAAAACTTGTTTTAAATTTGGTCCAAATATCACGAGATACGAATAGCCAATATTGGATTCATTTACGTACACCACGAAAGATCTAAGTACGTTTTATCTTCTTATTGTACGGTCAGGGTCAAAAGGCCATATAGAATTTGCAAACAAAATCCCTTGCACTTGCAGAGTTAGGTTCAAAATATAGAAATATTTTGAACCTAACCTAACTCTGTTGTCTTAAGGCTGAGTCTGTTTACGGTAATATGCGGTCACTTTTATACCGTTTCAGCTTTTAAGCTATGTAGCTATGTACGCATTTTTGACGCCGACTGTACCTGTTCATACATGGTTTAAATAAATGATGGCTGGCTGTAAGCGTGTGCTGGGTAAAACATATGAAATCGATCGTTTCTTAAGTGGAATCAGCTGAAAAAACAAATCTCACAGAGAAGACGATGCCAAAAGCTGAACATTGAACATTGCGAGGGCTCGGGAAATTCACCACTTACGTAATTAAATCGAAGGAACGTGACCTGCACGAGGTTCCCAAGTAATTGGCCAATTTTTCCACATCGTCCGCTCCGTAAATATGAAGCAATTATAGCGTCTCATTTTACGCCCCTTACGCTTAAAGATGGCGCTGCTCTAAGTAAATTTCCATGGGTCGTAAATGGGAACACTTTTATTCATTATAACTAGCTGACCCTGGGATATAAAAAATATCTTACGATCGGCTCTCAGACCTACCGAACTTACACAGAAAATTTCATAACAATCGGTCGAGCCGTTTCGGAGGAGTGTGGCAACAAGAATGACCTAATGACAAAACAACGTTTACCGTGTCAGCTAGTAATAAATATAATCAATGCAGCATTTGTTTCGCTAGCTTCACTACCGTTAAAGTGTTGTGCTAACTTCCATCAGAGCCAGACATATAAATCGAAATAAAGCGAAATATCCAACAAGGAAAACCTAAAATGCAAATAATAGCTCCAGACAACTCATCACATTTTCAAACACACGCAGCAAACATTAATAGTAGACAGCTATTAGCACTGCCGCACGTTTACGTTATGCCGCACTTTTCCATTTTTCATTCTTGCAATTCCAACAATAGCCCGCCACAGCTCATATCACTTATCCCTTTAAGCAGAACGTACGTCTGTTATGGAACGCTGCAACAAATTTTAATCCCATTAAGATCAGACTGCTAATTACATTATCATTAGTTTCGGGCGAGCCGTTTCATTTTCACGGTATAAGCGTAATTATGTTTCACACTTTTTAGAATACAGTTTGATGCTGTCTTTTTAGTCGATTTGACAAAATCTGCAAGTTTTCATAGAAGGATCAATTTCATTATGTGCTGACTTAGATATTGTCTGTCCCAGTATTGTCTGACCAGTGTGATAATTTTTTTGGAGTTAACCATATCAATTGCATAAGACAATTGCTAGAGTGACCAGGGGTCTAATTGCGTAAGAAAAACGTATTCAACGTAATCGTAATTGTTGGCAGATTTTGCCGTCCGATTGGCTGACGTAGATCCGGGAACCAATGAACGTGCATAATTGGTATACGATTACGATAACGATGAATAGGTTTCTCTTACATAATCCAGGGGCAGAGGCCACCAAAAAAACTACTGACCTCACAGCCAGATGGCCGTTAAAATGTTTGTAGGCCAAAGCTTTGTTGACTGGATGGAGTGTAGCAGGATGCAATAGCTGTAGGAACATAAAATTGGGAAACGAAAGCAATGGATAGAGACCGAAGGCGGAATCTTTTGAAACAGGCCCGGGCCCACAAAGGGCTGTAGCTCCGTTGATGATGATGATCATAACCATATCAATTAACGAAGAGGCTCTCTAAGGTTACACTAGTCATCCAAAAATGTGCTACACAGAACATTTTATATTGGTATAATAAAAGACAATAGAAATCTCTCGATGTTGATTTCAAAGACCTATGTGTACACGATTTGCCCTACTAGAGATATAAATTAGACAAAGGCAACTGAACAAAGAAAACATTGTGCGGAAACCTGCATGTCTGATGGTTCTACATAATGTCCTCTATGGTGTGTAAAGCCTGCCAACGCACACTTGACCAATGACAATTGCCTAGTGGTCTAAATCTGCCTCATTCATAGAGGATATGTAGACAGCCGTTTGAACGCCATGAGATATTATCATCAAGCTATTATTGTCTCCCTATTAAACACAGATCATCTTGTAAATAGGAGAAATGCGAACCGAATTCATTAATAAAATAAAACACAAAACATGTCTCAAGCGTACTTGAATACTGTACTCAAGCAGACGGGTACACATTACACTGTTCACGGCCTTTATGTAAACCACACGTTTTTCTTTCTTTTCCAATCTCCATAAAACGTAACAATGGCCAACTGCGCGCAACAGACGCGCCTGCGTCTTTTGTGAAAAGCTGCAATATTTAATCCCATCAGGATCAGACGGCTAATTACATTAACATTAGTTTCGGCGCAGCGAACCGTTGCTCTGCTATAAACAGTACCAGACTGGTTCAGAGCATTATTAGATAATATCCCTGAGTGCGCGGTCGGGATTCACAGGGAAAACTTTATTTCGTATTACGCTTTTGATATTTCGATGGGTGCTGACCGCATTCGAGTGTATCGTATGTTGTTGTAATTGAGGCGCTTTCAATATTTTGAATGTGTTTTGTGAGCGTTTACTCGAATAGTAATTATTATTAGCTGACGCGTCATGCTTTCGTGGAAATTTCAAATAATCTCTGTGCAAAATTTTCAGCTCTCTATAGTTCCGAATTCACTGACATAATAATTTAGTCTATGTTTGTTGCGTTGAGTGAATGAATGAGTGGGTCAATCTTTTTTTTATAAGATTAGTAATCAGTACTACTAGCGAAGTAAAAGAATGCATTGAGTATCTACCTAAAACTGATCTAAACTTAATTTTACATGTTAGAGCTTATTCTTCGGTTAAAAAAGGGGAGACTTAAATTCTATAGACGCCTTAGCCAATCACTAGAAGGCGATTGCAACATTTTATTCAATTTGTCCACCCTCCAAAGGGTACCTACATGGGATGAAGATAAATACATGTCCAGTGGGTTCCGATTTGCCCATTTTGGATTTCACTAAATCCTTACAAATTACCGGAGCGCTCCAGCATCCGTTCTTCCGTTTGATTGACTTTTTACTCGCACCATTTATTTACGAATAAAATTTGGCTTAGGAAATTTTTAAACTAATTTGGTCGAAAAGGTTGCTCTACCTTTTATTGGGGACTTTTAAATCTTTTCGTTTTTACTTTCGCTACAATCTTTTAGAAAGGTTTTTAATTTTAAACCATGCGCAAACGGTAACTCGATGTAAGAGATCTAACCAGTACTTGCGAATATAGTATACCTATCGATGAGGAAATATCGAATAATAAATAACCGAATCCTCGATAAAATTAGAGAATGAGAATGGCCTAAATCTGTATCTGACTCGTGTAAACCGGGAGCGAACTGCAATTTACGTACCAAATCGAGTGTGAACGAAACCACCATTTCGAAACCGCACCGCTTTCCCGGCGTTTTTTATTCCTGTACAAACATCGAAACCAACTTCCAACATATTGTTCGCTCTTTCTTAAACCGCGGTAAATAAAGGGATGGGGGATTGGCGCCAACGTTGGCGTATTGGAGATTGTCTTTCGGTACTATAGGGTATAGTTCTTTATAGTAGGGGAGCGACAGCTATGAGATTGAAAAACGCGGGATGGCTCTAAACTGCACTTCTTTATGGGCTGCGTTCGTAGTATTTTTTTTCTGTAAATGAAGGCGAAATGGTTGGTGCTTTGAGGCCGCTGATTGCGTATTTTCATGTTTTTCTTGCTTATGACGAGCGATGCTGTGAGTTTTTATGACGCTTTCCCTTATGTGTGAAACTTTTTTTACGCTATATATCTCTGAGTATGTAAAACAGAGGTGCGAAATGAAATGATAATTTATTAATCACTAGCTTATTCTAATTACTATACAAGTCTTGCCACCATTCCACGCGGGCAAGACTTGTATAGTAATTAGAATAAGCTAGTGATAAGTTTTATTGTAAACTAAAAAAAAAAAAAAAAAATTACATTCATATATTTATTAATATTATTTATGAGTGAAGTGGGAGGTAAATATTGCAGAAAAGACGGGAGAAGTTCAACGTCCAAAATCTCTAGCGAGACCCTGGATTTAATGAGGCAAAGACGGGAGAATTCCGCAGCTGTTGTAGATCGGCATACTCTGAACAAGCTCATCAAAAAGCGGATACGCTCCGACTTGCGAGACGCGAGTACGCGAAAAATCAAAGAAGCGATTGAACGCAACAAGGGGACCAAAGTATTCGCTAAAAGTCTTGGGAGAAGCCATCTTACAAAGCTGAGGACTTCAGACGGTAGAACCGTTACCTCGATTCCAGAGGTGTTAGCTGAGATCGAGAACTTCTATGGGCAACTATACTCTTCGCATGCCCCTAAACCCGTCCCTCACCAAATCACGAATGACAAGCGAGCGAGACTTGCTCGCCACTACACCGATGACCTCCCGGATATCGACGTTGGCGAGATTCGTATAGCCCTGGAACAGCTTCGTAATAATAAAGCACCGGGTGATGACGGTATTACAGCGGAGCTTCTGAAAGCAGGAGGAATACCAATCCTGAATGAACTGAAGTGTCTCTTTAATGCCGTCATCACGACCGGAATAACGCCAAAAGAATGGAGCAAAAGTGTTACCGTACTCTTCTTCAAAAAAGGCGACAAGAACTTGTTAAAGAATTATAGGCCCATCTCACTTCTGAGCCATATTTACAAGCTGTTCTCCAGGGTTATTACGAACCGACTTGCCCGAAGACTTGACGAGTTCCAACCTCCGGAACAAGCCGGGTTTCGAAAAGGCTACAGCACCGTAGACCACATCCACACTTTGAGGCAGATTATGCAGAAGACCCAGGAGTATAATCTGCCTCTGTGTCTTGCATTTGTGGACTACGAGAAAGCCTTCGACTCCATCGAAACCTGGGCGGTTTTGGACTCACTGCAGCGATGCCAAGTCGATTGGCGATACATCGAAGTGTTGAGATGTCTCTACGACGCCGCCACAATGACCGTTCAGGTGCAGAACCATGCAACACATCCGATACCAATTCGAAGGGGAGTAAGGCAGGGAGACGTCATTTCTCCGAAACTGTTTACTTCCGCTCTCGAGGATGTGTTCAAGGTTTTGGACTGGAAAGGTTTTGGCATAAACGTAAATGGCGAATACATCTCACACTTACGGTTTGCAGACGACATAGTAATATTGGCAGAAACGCCGCAGGATCTTGAGCAAATGCTGACCGATCTTAGCACTTCTTCCAGACGAGTGGGTCTTAAGATGAACGTGGACAAAACAAAGATCATGTTCAATGAATACGTCATCACAAGGCCCATCATTGTCGAGAATGCCAGCATCGAGGTTGTTCAAGAATATAACTACCTAGGACAGACTATACAGTTAGGTAGAAACAACTTCGACAAGGAAGCTGACAGAAGAATTCAGCTGGGATGGGCAGCATTTGGAAAACTGCGTCAAGTCTTTAACTCGCCGATACCCCAATGCCTAAAGACAAAAGTCTTCAACGCCTGCGTCTTGCCGGTCATGACATACGGAGCAGAAACGTGGACACTCACAGTAGGCCTTGTCCACAAGTTCAAAGTCGCTCAGCGTGCTATGGAGAGGGCTATGCTGGGTGTTTCTCTGAAGGATAGAATCCGCAACGAGGACATCCGTAGGAGAACCAAGGTTACCGACATAGCCCAACGGATTAGCAAGCTGAAGTGGCAGTGGGCGGGCCATATCTGTCGCAGAACCGACGGCCGTTGGGGCAGACGTGTTCTCGAGTGGAGACCACGTACCGGCAAGCGCAGCGTAGGACGACCTCCTGCCCGCTGGACCGATGACCTAAAGAAGGTCGCTGGTAGCGGGTGGATGAGGAAGGCGGAGGACCGTGTGTGGTGGCGCGCTCTCGGAAAGGCCTATGTCCAGCAGTGGATATCTATAGGCTGATTAGTTAGTAATGATCAATTCCAAACTGGGCCATGCCAAGAATCGAATACACGTACAAGTTAGTATTAATCTGGTCTAATAAATAAAACTCTCGTGTCACAGCGTTTTGTAACCAACCTCCTTCCTAACGACTGATCCGATTGTTATGAATTTTTTTTCTACGTTTGGTAGATATGAGAATAGGTCGTAAGCTATTTTATATGGCAAAACAACGTTTGCTACATCAACTAGTTTCTATATTTAATATTCTGACCCTCAAACCAATCATCCGTATATGGCTTCCATGGTCAGAATCGACCCAGCACGCAAATGTAATCAGTAAGAACGTTTTGTAAATAGACAACCAAATGGCATAGACAAAGGGGAGCCCCCGAAAATCTCCGCCACTGTGCATGTGACCGGGGGTTAAGCAAGGCCGAAGACACGATAACGCCGGGGGGTTGAAATCTAATTTGCAAATGCATTTCCTGCCTTTCAGGACGCACCGATGTGGATCCGGCTTTACATTTTTTAAAGACGAACTGAAATTCCGACGTTTGTTTTGTCTTTGACTTGTGTTTTAGGTATGTATATGGGTCTTTGAAGACCATTTTTATGGTGCCGTACCCAAATAGGGTAACCCCTAAACGTATAGGGTGCCAATGGGATCCTATTGCTAAGCCTCCGCTGTCTTTGCGTCCATCCGCCCATCTGCACGTCATGTACATGTCTCATGAACCGTAATAGGATGGAAAAACTTTTCACAGAATGCGTATTTCTGTTTCTATAGAACAACAATATTTTAAATAAGGGGTCCTTGTCCCATAAACTTCTGATTTCACTCGGTAATATGAAAATCTTCGTGTGTGAATCCGACTCGCTACATATAAGGTTCCTTTTGTATTATACTCATAAATTTAATTTGACCTATATATCTAAGTGGATTGCTGCAACTTTGATACCAGAGAATAAAACCTTATTGTTGTACGCAACTCTTGTGACATTGCTTTGCAAAACAAAAAAATATATATATATTACCCGAAGTCTGTATTTAAAGTAAGTTGGTGTAGCGCGTTATTCTTTACCGGACGAACTATAATCACCGCAATTTCCAAGCAAACAATTTCTATAAGAACCTAGACTTCATCACTCATCATTAGTTATATTGTGGTCAGATAACAAAAGGTACGAGCATAATAACGTCGGAAACTATGTCAGAACTGACGCGACTACAATTTATAACCCTCGGCCCTTCGAAGGGATACAAACAACTTTATTCATTCCATATCATTTCGTACAAATTTTCATGTGGCCTAATCTGTCTGACCCTTCAGGGCTTTAATTGGACCTCCCTCACTAATCCTAGCACTGTATCTACTAGGGTCTAGTCTCTGGATAATGATCCACGATAGATCATAGTTAATCCCGAGTTTTAAACAAAAACGTGTCCCCACCATTTAAATAAGTAAATCCTTTAAAGTTTACGCTTACTTAGCGAAGTTCCATTTGAAATTAAGTTAACTAAAATCCTTTTAGGTTAATTCACGAAATAACTAACTGGCATAGAGTTCTTAGTTTTTGAGCTTTAGTTATTTCTTGGAAGCTTCTTACTGTTGAATTAGTAAGATTGGAATTAGTTGAACTTACTCGTGGGAATTAATTATTTATTGAAATGTTATATAAATTACTCTAAGGTGATTATTTTTACTTGTCTACTCTTTTTCAATACACTAGAAATCTTTCCGAGAGTCATTTATTGAGTTAACTAGCTATTGCCCGCGGCTCCACCCGCGTGAATTTCGATTTTTCGCTAATCCCATGGGAACGATGGATTTTTCCGGGATAAAAAGTAGCTTGTGTATCAATGCGGGCTATAAGCTATCTATGTTCCGAATTTCAGCCATATCGGTTTAGTAGTTGCGGCCTGAAAGAGTAACAAAGATCCATCCATACATATGGATGTATGGATGGATCTTTGTCACTCTTTCACTTACGAACTTTTGCGTTTATAACACTATTTTGATGTTCTCGCTTTTTAATAGTATGACACGTTGGTGTACCTGCCTAACTACATTCTATTAAACCTAGTGTACGAATGCCGATATTTATTTTGTAAAATAATAACCTGCCCACGTCGATCGATATTGTTAGTACAAAGTGTTTTCCCTGCGTGTTTTTACCTCAATATTTTTGATGACTCTGTCAAAATATTCAGCCCGATTGAAAACCTCCGTCTTTGTTTAAAAAATGTTAAGCTTTTCGGTGCGCGCGAAAATAATAATTGGTCAAGTGCGAGTCGGGCTCGCGCACTGAGAGTTCCGTAATATCAAGACCCATTCCCAATAATATTAAATTAAACTAAACACCCCTGCCCACCAAATTCAAATACGAGCAAAAAATCACGTTTGTTTTATGGGAGACCCCTTTTATATTTGTTTTATTTTAAATGAAATATTTGTTTTTAAAGTGAATTAAATAATTAAAATTACTAAATAGTCCGTGAACATTTGAAGCGTCTAGCTGTTACCGTTATTAATATCGAGCAAAAAAAGCAAAATATCACGTTTGTTGTATGGGAGCCTCTACAATATTCATTTTATTCTATTTTACAGTATTTGTTGTTATAGCGGCAACAGAAATACATCATCATTAAAAATTTCAAGTCCGTAGGCCGTAGCTATCACGGTTTGAGAGATACAGCCTGGTGACAGACGAACAAACGGACGGACAGCGCAGTTTCGCTAATAGGGTTCCTTTTTTAAACTTTGGGTACGGAACCCTAAAAAAAGTTGATCAAACCGACGGGACGCGAAGGCTATATCCCCATCAAGCCGCACATCATAATACAAAGCGTGTACCTTTCTCCGGCCCGTTTAATATCGCGGATTGGTCGAATTTCGACCATTTTCGGAATTTCACCGATGTTCACGCTCCATTGCCGGCGGAAATTACATTGCGTAGGAGAACGGTCTTTTTGTTCGGCCGTTGTATCGATTGCTGTTTGATATATTTGGGCGTTTTACTTGCCATACTTCTCAAACTTTTTTTCAGGCTTACGCTTGACTACAATCATGTCTGATGGACCTAATATTACGAATCTCAATTTCATCACAGGCTCGTATAGCTCAGTGGTTAGAGCACCCAGCCGCTTCAAGAGAAGGCACCCATCCTGGGTGCCTTCTCTTGAAGGCACCCAGGATGTACTTGGCTGGAAACACAGAAGTTGGAAGGGTGTTCCACACTTCAATACTGATCAAGGGACCAAAATCATAGCTTGCTCATCAGGGGGTTAAGGAAGAGCACAAAATACTTAATATTACCTTACAGTTAGAGAAGATTCAGTCTGTAATCAAACTATGATTCAACAAAATGCAATTCAGGTGGAACTGCGCTTCTTACCTACATTTATATTAACCTAAAACTACTACAAAATTCCTCTCTTTCTATCACGTAACTCTTGCAGCACCTGTCGACTAGTCGCGACACATAGTTACATATTTATTTGTTACGTGTAGATGAACCTTAGGGTAAGATGACGGTAACTGAGGGGTTAGTAAAGGTTTTTTACGAATTTCGAGTCAACTCGCATCGCACAAACGAATCGAACTCCTCCATATATTTACAGCCAGCGCCATCTATGAAAGCCGCATTTCAGTGACTGTCCATAGATGGCGATGCGAGTACAAAAACCTGTACCTACTAACTCTAGATAGAGCATTTCAATTTGTGAGCGGCCTTTACCATTACCACTACGGTGTACCCAGTAGACCGCAACGCGTATGCCTTACATTATGACGTCATAGCAAGAAAACTTAATGACATTCGCTCCGAAGATTCGTTCCACTCATTGCGCCGAGATTTCTCCCGAACAGAGAACAAAGTCCGGCGAGACAACGGCGCCTCTAATGTAAAAGTTGGGCGAACTTCTCTCGAGGACATGTCAAAAGTTTGCGACTTTTTGATGTGCACAGCAACCATTGGGTCGTAAGTTATGAAGGCTCATCGAACTAGCGTGGAACTTACGATGGAAAATGTAACCGTTTTTCTGACACTGGTAGTAGGATCGTACTGGAATAGACAACAAATGGCAAGAATGTCATAAAATTGTATCAATCCCTAGGGCTGCAAAGCATTTCCAAATTCGAACATGAAATGTCTAAAGCTGAAGTCTGTTTTTTAATAACGCATACGGTCAGTAACGAAGTTCGACCTTAGAGTTTGTATCTATGTCAAATAATATATTTTTTAAGCTGGCAAGTCAATGTAATCCGTATCGGGGGGCGCGGCAGAGCCCCCGCCAAGTCGAGCGCGAAGCAAACTCTGCCGTTACCACCCTTTACAGAAACCATATCGCCGCATTTTCAGACCCCTGTTTGAGAACCTCTGGTTACTTTATCCGCGATGGTCATCGAAACCTACCGATTCTATTATAATATGGAACAAAATTAAAAAAATATATGTGTATAACATATCAGATCGACAAATTGATCATGTGGCTTACGGACGATAACTGCGTTTCTCATACATTATTTAATTTCGTTTCATGCAGATATGAAACCAGTGATCGAAAAGTATCTAAGACGACCGTAGATAAAGCCTTATGGCTAAGACTGCAGGTATTATAATGTCACATTATGTTCTGATTCAGGCAAAAGAGCAGCAGCCATTCTTTCGTGCAATAAAAACTCCGCCAACTTGCCAGTGTTCGGATTATCTTAATTAACGAGAGCACACTCGAATTAATCGCTATTTTAACTTTACCTCAACTCGGCTCCTTGTTAGAGCGTCTTTCCAACTATTGTAGGCAAGAACCAAGATCTGAATAACAGTTTTCTGATTGAATTATTCACGATATGACGGGAATCGTAGAAAACTTGTTTCATTAAAATTGCTGTTTTGTGAATTCACGACGATTTTATGACGATTATCACGGTGTTATGTATTGCTTTATAACTGAAACTTGTATTGGTGGTAAAAATAATTTTCTCATTTATTTTCAGGTATGTCCACTAAGCACACCTCTACTACATTGTACAATGTACATGCTACCACGAGTAAGTAACGTAATAAGTGGTAGTGTATGCTGCAACCTAATCTTCTCTAATATATAAAAAATCCTCGTGTCTCGTTTTTGTTACCAAACTCCTCTAAAACGGCTTGATCGATTGTTATGTAATTTTCTGTGAATGTTCGGTAGGTCTAAGAGTAGGTCGTAAGCTATTTTTCATATCCCTATATATGGCAATACAACGTTTCCCGGGTCAGCTAGTAAGTATATAAAATACTCAACAAAACAAAACTCCTCCGAAACGGCTTGACCGATTTTTATATTTTTTTTGAATATTTATATTTGGTATAGGTCTGAGAATAGGACGTACACAAAATACTTTTCATAAGCGAGAAAAATATTTAAATGGCAAACGTTTGCCGGGTCAGCTAGTAAATAATAAATTAGTCCCACTAATTAAAATCTGTGTTTCCCGCGAATTCGTGAAAATTTTCACGCAAGCCGAGCAGCGGCAGCGGGCAATTAATGCCAGTTTATTTAAGAAAGAAAAAATATCGATAAGGTGTACTGTAAAGCACGGAACGCAGAATTAGCACTTATGGGATGTTATGTAATGGTGTGTATGTTTGTGTAACTAAGTCCAATTGCTGAACTATGGCCATTAGTAACGCTATAAGCGTACATGTTTACGCCCTTGCGAGAGCCTACCTTTATAGAGCCTTTATACAACGATATGTCATCAAGGGCCCCCAGCTTTATAAATAAGCTTTATTGCCGCAATAAAGTAGCTATCCTCTAAGGCTGGCTAAGTGCCTCGTATCGATGTATACCGACGCATACAAAATCCCTCCTGCACTTACTTACCGAATTCGAGTCCCTCGAATATCGCATTTCGTTGACACTTCAATAATAATTTTATTTCTTGATGTGAGCATATTTCACTGAACATGTACGAGAAATCATGTCTTACAGAGAAAACCTATTTGTGTCATTGCTATAGAATCATATTATTGTTATTTTTACAGAAACTTTTCACTTTACTTTTATTTAGTTTTATTCTATAGAACAAAACTAAATGATGTCTTGTTTCATGTAACAAAATATGGGAATGAGATGGGAATTAATTAAGTATTCTTTGAAATTTATGTCATCGTCATTTTACTCTCATGACGCCATCTAGGACAAAGAGATATAGTATAGTGTCAGTTTTATACGATGAAATCTGACATTGAAACGACTGGAAACCAACGTTTTTTAGGTTTCATGCATTTTTGAATTTCATTTCCATTTCCATCTTTTGAGCGTATCGCAAAATACCATATATATTATGGGTAGAGGTTTAGAATATAATGGCTCTCAATTCTTAAAATGTTGTAGGTTAAACCGCTATAAACTTAAACCCTCCTGATGGTCTGAGGGAAGGTCAAGTTCATAGAGATTTACTTATAGGATGACTGGAAGAGTTTGCTCTGTAACGATAAGACTGGATTAGTGTTATACCTATTCAGAATTTATTTTGTGAGTTGTCCATCATTGCGTTTCGTATGATGTATACAAAGTAGAAAAACATTCGTAAATATATTGTATGCATGTTTTTTTGTACAATAATATGTACACTGCATTTTAGCGAGGCTGTCACTTGTTTACTTCGCACAAACTTCGCACCCCCGCAGCTTAGCAATAAATGTAATGCTTCGTGCGCTCGCTTATCGGTCAAGATTATGTCTGAGGCCCTAATGTAGTGCGATATTATTGCTTTACTTGTCGCGTATCAGCCACGTCCGCCATTTTGTGGGGCGGATTGAATAATTGAACGCTTCTATCCCGCAATTTGATAAGGATTATGGTTATAGATGCTTTTTAGGGTTCTTTAGCCGAATGGCAAAAAACGGAACCCTTATAAATTCGTCATGTCTGTCTGTCCGTCTGTCCGTCTGTCCGTCTGTCCGTCTGTCCGTCTGTCCGTCCGTATGTCACAGCCACTTTTTTCCGAAGCTATAAGAGCTATACTGTTGAAACTTGGTAAGTAGATGTATTCTGTGAACCGCATTAAGGTTTTCACACAAAATTTAAAAAAAAGTAATAAATTTTGGGGGTGCCCCATACTTAGAACTAAAACTCTTTTTTGAAAAAAATTTTTTTCATCAAACCCATATGTGTGGGGTATCTATGGATAGGTCTTCAAAAATGATACTAAGGTTTCTTATATCATTTTTTTCTAAAATGTATAGCTTGCGCGAGAGACACTTCCAAAGTGGTAAAATGTGTGTCCCCCCCCCTGTAACTTCTAAAATAAGAGTATGATAAAACTAAAAAAAATATATGATGTACATTACCATGCAAACTTCCACCGAAAATTGGTTTGAACGAGATCTAATAAGTAGTTTTTTGATATTTACAATAAAACCTCTAAAAACAAAGTTAGTTTTGCGGTTCGATAAGAAAAGTGGTTTTTATGGTTTTATTCCTCCGGTTGAAGTACGGAACCCTCAGTGCGCGAGTCCGACTCGCACTTGACAGGTTTTTAAGATTAATTTACATGTTCAACCATGCAAATAGATATTTTTGATGGATTCACACTTTACACGGATGAAGTTGGTTATATGTAAATATATATAGCAATTGCCTCAGAAATTTTACGTCTCCCAAAGAGGCAACACTCAAATAATGTAGTTTTTTTTTAATTGCTCAAAAAATCTTACGAGCACCAAATTACTCGTTGTACCCTCTCAATAATTAATTAACGTTTAGATATTATGTGACAAATATTGTTGTTGTGTATCAGCTTATCTTGAATTATATAAAGAGATTCCCGGTAAAAAAGCTCAGTGCGCCTGCTGAGTAGGTACATTGTCTACGTTTATCATTTAATAAGAAATATTTAATTTCATTTGAGATAATCCATGGCGTTCTTTCAAATAAATAAAGACAGAGGATTTTTTTTTTTGTATTTTTCTCTAATAACTGTAAGTAATACCACTTATTTTTTACGAAGTTGCCTAATGAAAGAAGTTGCAATTATCACATACAATCCTCGTGGCTATTATGCCTGCAATTCTATTCATCGCTTTTGATATTTGTATAATACAGGCTCCCCTTCAATGTGTAATTCCAAAATATATTGTGGAAATTTCTTTATAGAATGTTGGTGGTATAATATCTCTTTTGAACTACGTGGTTCTAAGTATACTAAAACATACTAGAATTAACTATTGTCGTAATCAAATTTATTATGTAATAAGTACCTATATATGGATTATCTTTTTGAGTAACTATACGAAATTAAACAATCTGTCGAAAAATGTCGAACACAGAGTTGCTATAGGTACAATAAATTAATTTCCTAATTACAAATAAACTTGGAAATAAGTGTTTCAGCTTCCGTCTGCTCACAAGATGCTTTAACAATCTGTCTAATTAGCTTTTGTAATTTGTAATGTGATCTATTATTAACAGCAAAATTGTATATACAATTATTATTGTTAAAAAAAGGCAAGTGTTCTTGCGAGTTCTTCTCGGTGCAGCTTACCGTACCGTTCTTCTCGGTGGCAGTGACATTTCATAAGTGTTTATAAGTTAGGCCTATGTCAAAGAATAAACATACATATTTTAAACTATTGATATTGAGCTTCCGTAACTTGAGACCTCACAAAGATAGAGGTTTATCTAGGTCTTAAAAGTTCCCCGAAAGATTTCATGAATTTCTTATTTCCCTTAGGTATCCTACTCCTTACCAGTTTTATTTCAGATACCTATTCGAATATAGCCGAATCAGTACCGTCATATTTGTCGAGAGCTAAATATTAAAAAAAAGTTTCTTTTACATTTAAATACATTTGCTCAAAAAGTTGACATTTCCATGTGTGTGAAGCGTGCGCAAAGTTATTCTTTTCCGCACAAGTGCTTTTGTGTTTTCCTCCTACGCGGCACCGGAGCGGGCGCATCAGGAGCGCATGAACACGAACACGGCATGCAAACACGGAGCAGGCAAACACGTGAAACCAAAATTTTTTTTTCGCAAATATATTAAAAAACGTCGTTCAATGCACGTGCGGAATTGACATTTTTACTCGTCCTTATAGTTGACTCTCGCCTTCGGCTTGGGTCAACAAACCGGGACTCGTAAAGAAATGACAAACTTTCCGCACTTATATTGAAAAGTACTATTATCTTACATGGATAATATTAATATTAACATCACAAGATTTATTATTTTTTTTAAGCATATTACATTTTGCAAATACGCCTCTCCAAAAGTGTACGGTTGCTTGACGGATTAGTAGGTAATTGCGGTATTGCATGATACCATCGAAATTGAAAGGGGGGCCCAGCTGTCACTCGCAGAAAACTTACAAAGTTCATTATTGGTAAAAGATCCTTTAATATAGCTACTTAAACTTTTCCAGTTACTAATATTCGAAAATACAGTTACTGCATTTTAAAATTTTTCAATTGAAATATTTTCAATACATTTTCTCATGAAAATGAAAAATCTTTATTTTCACATAGGCACTTGCTCTTTTCAAAAAAATGTCATTATATACAATTTCTTAAACATCAAAAATTATTACATAATTTTTAAGATATCTCGTGAGGAGATGGAAATATATCCCTATCATTCCAAGAATTCTTGTCATTGAAAAATTCTTCAATGGTATAGTAACCCCGATTTATTAGATGGATTGATGGATTAGATTTTTTGACAGTGACTTTACGATGATACGTTATAGCCACATCATGACTTCACATGATGTGGCTATAACGTATCATCGTGTTTTGAACGGCTAAGTAGCATTTTATAGGAAACTGTCAAAAACAACATAACAAAGTACTTAAATATCATTTACGCATCCGATGCAATGTTAGAAAAGATCACCCTTTCCAAGTTAGTACGATAACATCTCCGGCTGCATCGTCACATACCATCAAATGAGATCGCAATCCGGTTCTGGTTGTAGTGTGTAAAAAACTATTTTCATGCATTTGGTTAGGCTAGATCGTGGCAAATATAGTAAAGTGATCATTTAGAAATTGTACTTTATAACACGGGGACGAGGGGATGTATTTGGTTGGTCGCACCACAAGTGCAGTAATTTCGTTAGGTACCTACTGTTTTCTAAACTCCAATAGTAAACTCCTACCACCATTGAAATTTCGCTATTTGCTATTGAAATTTCGCTACATCCATCGTGTAGTTACAAGCTACTGTATCCAACTTTAATAGTGTTGGGCGATGCTAAACCTAATTTCCAAAACTTCCCAGCTCGCGAGCTGATTTGCATAATATCGTGTCTGACATTAATACACTGCGCAATACCCCTGCACCTGTGACCGACGTGCGTTAAGCTCATAATTATGCTGCTAAGTTTAAACTCATGACCGTAATAACTAATAATAGTTGCGTATAACAGCTTTTCCAACTTTAAAAAAAAGAAGGAGGTTCTCAATTCGTCGGAATCTTTATCTCATTAACAACTGAAAAACCTCCGTTTTTAGAATTCCGTACCTAAAGGGTAAAACGGGACCCTATTACAAAGACTTCGCCGTTCGTCCGTCCGTCCGTGTGTCACTAGGATGTATCTCTTGGACCGTGATAGTTACACAGTTGACATTTTAAGGGGTCTCCCATTCAACAATAAACGTGACTATTTGCTCACTTTTGAATTTGTTGGCAGAGGTGTTTAGTTTAGGTACTTTAATACAATTAAGAATTGGTCTTGATAGTACGGAACCCTCAGTTCGTGAGCCCGACTCACACTTGACCAATTATTTGGTCTACCGAAGCCCAGCTTGGCGTGAAAAGCTTGGCGTGAAAAGCTTGGCCAAGCTAAGACAAGGCAGACCAAATTTTTCTTACTTATGTATTTATAGTATCGTGAACATCTACTAGTAGTTTCCATGAATCTTAATCATAAAGACATTCATTAACATTCAGTAAAGTAACCCTGACTTCACATACTCAAATATTTAAAAAATTGAAGAATGAATAATAGAAGATTTATTTTTTAAACTAGCTGAATCTTGTTTTTTTTTATTAAAGATATATAATACAACTTACGCCCTCTTCTCAGACCTACCACAGATACACAGAAAATTTCATAACAATTGGTCGAGCCGTTTTGGTAACAAACACGAGACACGACAATTTTATATATTAGGGAAATAGAATAGGAGATTCTGGAAACAATCCAATTTGCGAACAAGAACTCATTCTCAACTAACAAATTGGGAATTTTCGAGTCGCTATTGCAGACTTGATTTCCGACTTTGCGGAAAATATTTCGCCTTCACGCTATCGGTTTTCTTCTTGTACGAAGTTAACTACCGCAAAAACTGTTCTAATGTCATTAGAAACTATGATCATTGTATTTGCACCCATTGTCACTAATTTATGAGACAACTGCTTTCTAGTAATAATCAATAACCTGTCAAGTGCTACTCAGAATCGCGCTCTTATGGTTCCGTACTTCCAAATCCATAAAAACTTTATTTGTTGATACGGCGAAACAAAAAAAACTTTAAATAATTTTGGTTAACACTATAACTTGTTCATGCGAACCCTTGAACGGAGGAATGCGAATTCTGACAACGGAGAAGGAGTGCATAAAGATAAATCTACAATTGTTCGTTGTGTTGTGGTGATCCACTGCGTTCCAAGCGGATCGAAACTTAAAGCGCGATTCAAAACCGTATAAAAGGAATCTAAAATTATTATTTAGTTCGACCACGCTATTTTCGAGTAACAAACTAAAATTTTGCTATTGCCGAGTCGCTATCGTGGAGCCGATTCCGCCGCGGTTAAAACGGGCGGGGAAATTTTCCGACTTGTTACTCTATCGGTTTTCTTATTGTAGAAAGTTAGCCTTCTTGAGAACAGTCTGAAGAGGCACTTAGCCGAGTTTTAGAACGACGTTGGACTTTATCATTATTTAACTAGATTTTTATCTACTAATTTTAGTATAATCATAAGGGTCGCATCTACTTTTATATCTTTTATCGTTTCGCTTATGAGTACCTATTTTTAACCGACTTCAAAAAAAGGAGGAGGTTCTCAATTCGTCGGAATCTTTTTTTTGATTTATTAACTTTGAAGTATCCAGTTCTCTGTATCAATCTGAACCATAAAAATAATAATTTATATTAAGTTATTAAGAGAATATATTATCTTATTTTATTTATGTGAATTGTTACATCAAAATCTAGTTAAGAGATGAGAAAAGGCTATTCAAAATACCTAAGGGATCATTTGATTGAAGCAGGCGTGCATCAGCTAGTAAACGAATAGATTTATAAACTTACTCCGGTGCATATGCGAAATTATCTCCATGCAAACTTACATTGACGTTTTCAAAAAACTTTTTGGGATTCATTTTAAAAGCTGGTGCAGTGCGTCGTGTGATTTTGTTATGTGAATTCGTGAGACGCACTGCATCTGACATTATTAGGGTATTGGGCATGCGTATCACTTAAAATCTAATGAACTTCCTTCGATGGACTGTAGTGACTTAAAAGGAAAACTTGGCAAATGATTGCTTTGTAAATTTGCTAATAACAAATAATATACTGTGTAGCGTGCCATAATATACATTAGTTGCTGAACGTTTACTGTTCGATTATCGTAGATAGCTCCAATGTTAGACTTTACTTTTACTGCCAACGACCTAGATATCAATGCTGCTAGCTCTTTATTTCGTTCTTTCATAGACCGAGATAGCTTTGGTCAGTACAACGACATTGATAACATCTATAGCACGGTCGCGAACCACGAAGAATTTCGTACATCGACCTGTTACTACCTGTCTCTGTCACTCCCGCGTCAAAATAATGCGTCACGCTCGCGCAGATGCAATGACCGCCGTCCTCAGAGGTTTTAAACCTTTTACCTGCGTACGTAAAGTTTGTTGTTGTTTTTGTTATATTGTTTTGTTTGTTAGTTTTTAATACATTTGCTCAAAAAGATGATATTTCCGGGTATTTTTAGCGTGCGCAAAGTTATTCTTTTCCGCACTAGAGCTTTTTGATTTCCCCCTGCATGATGGATCCAAATCTATGAAGGAGGTTTTCAAGTAAAAAGTTTTCACTAAAAAATTATTGTAAAAAATAACAATAATGTAATTATTTTACTTTCTAACTACTATAAATACGTAAATTAAATTTAATATAAATTTATTACAATGATTTCCTTTCGTTTTCTATTTTTTTTTGGAAATGTGTGGCTGCGGCTGTTATATTTAATCTGTGCTTTGAGTTCTTTTTATTGTCTATGATTCCTTGTTATTATTATTGATTTTTCAAATTCCATGCAATACTTTTTTTTCTCCTTCAAATATTTCATCTAAACCGCATTAACAGAAAAATGTTTGTGACCACTGTCGGTAGGCAAAGAGGTCATTGTACAAAATTCTTCGTGGTTCGCGACCGTGCTATATTTATTGTCCAGCACTAAGTTTGCAGTACAGTTTATCTTTTAATTACATCTTTAGTACTGGGTCAGTTTCCTCCCCTTGTTTTTAGGGTTCCGTAGCCGAATGGCAAAAAACGGAACCCTTATAAATTCGTCATGTCTGTCTGTCCGTCTGTCCGTCTGTCCGTCTGTCCGTCCGTATGTCACAGCCACTTTTTTCCGAAACTATAAGAGCTATACTGTTGAAACTTGGTAAGTAGATGTATTCTGTGAACCGCATTAAAGGTTTTCACACGAAATTTTAAAAAAAGTAATAAATTTTGGGGGTGCCCCATACTTAGAACTGAGACTCAAAAATTTTTTTTTCATCAAACCCATATGTGTGGGTATCTATGGATAGGTCTTCAAAAATGATACTAAGGTTTTTAATATCATTTTTTTCTAAAATGAATAGCTTGCGCGAGAGACACTTCCAAAGTGGTAAAATGTGTGTCCCCCCCCCCTGTAACTTCTAAAATAAGAGTATGATAAAACTAAAAAAAATATATGATGTACATTACTATGCAAATTTCCACCGAAAATTGGTTTGAACGAGATCTAATAAGTAGTTTTTTGATATTTACAATAAAACCTCTAAAAACAAAGTTAGTTTTGCGGTTCGATAAGAAAAGTGTTTTTTATGGTTTTATTCCTCCGGTTGTAGTACGGAACCCTCAGTGCGCGAGTCCGACTCGCACTTGTCAGGTTATTTATATTCTTCCTTTTCACGAGAGCAAGTCTACATCAAGCTAGTATTAGCTTTATGTTCATATGCCCGCTAAGAATATAAACACTACCCAAGATACTTTCGTTTCTTCTACATATTACAAAGATATTGTAGTTTTTTTTTAATCTTTATTAGCTTATTCGTTGAAGCGCCTACGTCGCTCTGTTAACAAAAGCCTCATACAATAAACAACACAACAAATATTCAACAACTTATAGATTTGTTACATCTTAAAGTTGCAGCATGCGTGTATGCTATAACTAAAGTCTTTAACGCATTAACTGAAGTCAAATTTCCAGAGCGATATTTATCCCGCCAGTTGATCGAAATATTTCACTTAGCAATGGATCGGATCGTCGCATGGCGTCGTTCCGGACACACTCCACCAGAATATGATAAACGTCTTCTACTACTCCTATAGTTATACTCCTATACCTATAGCTATTGATAGTTATTATATACTAGCTATTGCGTGCGTCCCCGCCCGCGTGAATTTCGTTTTCTACTTATCCCTTTGTAATGAGTTAATCTTAAGAGATAGACATATGGTGTCCGGGACTTTTTTTTAGAACTTTTATTGGAAAACAATTCCGTCATACACAATTTTTGCGTAACTTTAACTGTTTACGCTGCATACGCAACGGAAGCTCTTCGGAAAAAACAATTTTTCCACTTTTTGCAATATTTTTCGTCATCATTAATGATATCTAGATATTGTTATAGATTCGATGGAACGTAGATTGCAAAGTTGAATAGTAAGTGAAGTTGTTAAAAAAAATGAAAAAATATGGAAGAATTAGTTAAAAAAAGATTATATTAAAATATTCAAAATGATGAATTTTTATAATTATACTATCTATAGCTACATCCACTGTAACAAAGTTAAAGTAACCATTGATAGTTTCTTAGAAGTATGTAACTTGAGCGAAGTAAGCGGTACCGAACTGTTAAGTTAACACGCCAAAGCAGTTAAAGTTCTTGATATACTTCTTTAAATTGGGTCTGTGGTGTGCTAATTAATCTGGGTTGCAGAATAAACATATTTGCATAGTACTAAAGTAGATAAGAAGTGCTAAATAAGTTTTCTATGAATGTTTTACGTATTCTATGAAAAATGTACCAAAATGGGTTTACCCGTAAATTCCGGTTAATCAAATGATCATTCACGGCAACACTTAATTAATTAAAATTCTTAACAGGTATTTTATTGCTAAGCCACTGTGAAGTTAAGTTACGACTCACAAACCGGAAACTAATGCTCTAACTCGGAAAGACTTAAGTAACTCGGAATAAACCCGAACAGTTCAACATTTAGTTTTTTTTTGTGGACTTTAATTATTTAAAGTTATTATCAAAACATATTCGTTTACGTTATTAAAATTAAGTAGTTAATTGGTTGGAAATTAAGGAATCATTTCTGTGAATTTTTACATTTAAGCTTTACGTAAATCATATTGCTTGATTGGGGCAGATTTACCGATGTCATAGTTTAATAAGGTATTTAGGCTATAGTGTTTAATTCCTGCAATAGGAAAATTTGGAATGTTTAAATTTCTTAATTCTGATTGAATTCCGATGCGGTGCTGTGTAGCTTATCTTTAGTATATCTTGCATTTAACTTAACTTAACTTAACTTTAACTGCATCGTCACAGGTATAAAATTTGCGTTAAATAGTAATAAATGTTAATGTAATTACATTAATTTCCCGGAGAAACCAGTCCTTTCTGCGGAGCGCGATGATTAAAGAAAAATCATTACCGATTCACAAAACAAAGTATGACGTTAAAATATGCAACATTACCTTATTATTCAGGGATTCGCCTCATTATTTCTAGGTCAGCTAATCCCTGGCTTACATTCCGCTTTTTAATTGTACCCCGCGCCAAAAAGTCACGCATTTCAATTTCAACTTTACATCCGTATAAATAAGGTCGTGTGTAAAAATGAAACGTGTTGCCGTGTGTACCTGTCGGACCCTCATCGCGGTCGGCTGTTTTTTATAATTTGCCGTCTCGTTAGCCCCGCGAAATGAATACGCGTAATTAATAAACGATGTGCGGAAAACGCTGTTTAAATTGTCCGACATACTCGTGACTAAAAGTGAACATTGTATGAAAAATGGGTCACTTTGCTTCACATGAAACACTTTCCAACTACTGCGGAGTAAGAACTTGAAAGTGGATACGTAATAAATGTGTCGTGTAACTATTTTTTTTTTTTTTTATAGACAGAAAATGCCTAACGCATACCCCTCCGGCAGGGGAAACGGAAGAGTTATGTGGGGCTTGCACCCACTAAAAACTGTCTGTTTCCACGACGGACCCGCTGGCGGAAGTACGGGGTTCACTCTCGTATTCACCGCGCTTCTGCCAGGTCTCGACTAGCCACCGCAGCAGCGAGTCACGTCATTGTCGGCAGCCTGGCTGCTGCCGAAACCATCTCATAGGTGTGCCTTTATCTGGCCTCACCTCACCTCCTGGCCTGTCTATGTTTTGGGCGACGGGCGGCCCCTATCGCCCGTCACCCGCAGGCCGGCAACTCATGGAGGCCGGAGGTCATTAACCCTCCGGCGCCTGGTGCGTCTCCTTCGAGAGGGATGGGCTGCCTGCTTTTCCCTCTCTCGCTCCGCCGCCTCCTTTGCTGACATCACCTACTCGTAAAAGGTGGCGACGGCATTCCACGCTGTCTCGCTCCGAATCATCACCTGAACGATGTTTGGGAGCGAGAGGCCACCGACTGCTGCATCGAGCACACGGCGCTGCTGCGCCCAAGCTGGGCACTCCTCCAGTGTGTGCTGCGCCTTGTCCACGAGGCGATTCCCGCAGTGGCGACAACCAGGCGATTGCTCCCGACCTATGCGATGCAGATACTTACCGAAGCATCCGTGTCCAGTAAGTATCTGCGTCAACCGGAAGGTAAGGGCACCATGCTGACGCCCCAGTCAATCCTCCATGACGGGTCTTACCGCCGCGCCGCTATCGTGGCGTGCCCTGCACTGGGGTTCTCCAGCCGCTCCCTCCATTCTGCCAATAGGATCCTATGAAGCTGGGAGCGACACTGCGCATACACACGCGGCAGCGGTCGCTCGCCCCGTCTTCGTAGCCCTCCGCTCCATTCGTATATTGAAGCGAGGGCTTTCGCCTCAAGGTCCCATGGCAGAGATCCGGCAAGAAGGCTCGCCGCCTCAAAGGAGATCGTGCGGTATCCTCTTATTACTCTGACGGCCATCGCTCTCTGCGGTCTACGCAGTCTTGCGGTATTTCGGGCCGTCAGAGTATTCGCCCATACAGGGGCCCCATAAAGAGCCATTGACCTCGTCGTGTAACTATTAACTACCAAGCAAACAGGTGTGGAAAACATGCAAAAATCAATATAAAACTACTTGCGAAGCGTATCGCGCCATTGAATAAATTCCCTGAAAGTATAGGTAGTTCAATCCACGAAGACGCGCCCCACTCCTTCCTAACTTCATACAAATCGCATGAAACAAGCAATTGTGAAGAGATGGGGTGCGTCTTGGTGGATTGAACTACCTATAGCAGACTTTTCTGTATAATTACCAGTGCTCAATTTATCACCTCTTCTTGCCATACTTAATTGATGACATCTTTTTTAAATGTATATTATACAAAACTGATGAAATCAGATTTATCAACCCCATATATTTATCACCCAATATCTATCATACTCTCTTATGCCTTTTCTACGATATTTTCAAGGATTGTTTATCATCGTTATAATTATCTATAATCTGCTATCGTTTCAAAAGCACCAATTCCGAAGAAAGGAAATTACTTGAATAAATTCGTACTGAGATCAATTCTATTGTGTGCGTGAGATTATCTTTAAGCTCACACACACAAACCTCCACGATTGTGTATCTACATAGCTATTGATTAGTGTGGTACTTGGTAGTGACGCTTTCAACAAAACTTATGTGTGCGTTAGTAAAATATAGGTACTCTAGTGGACGCCAGTGGACGCAAAAAGCGTAGACGTATTTCTTCCACTCAAATATGTCGTATCAAAAAACTATTTTTACCCACGTCGGAACGGAGTACGGGTATATGAGTTTAGGGTGAGAGACCGTTTGTACATTACTCTATTAAAAAGATTTTATGTTTGTTTGTATGTTAAATTGTTCACAAAAACCAATAATGCAAAAATATTTTTGTTTGTTTGTTTGTTTGTTTGTTTGTTTGTTTGTTTGTTTGTGCACATCAATGTTCCCATTTATTTCAAAAACGGCTTGACCGATTTAGATGCGGTTTTCTGTATAATGTTTGGTGTTCAGCGGCAATGGTTCTTAGATAGTTGTTACGAACATCGATCACCAGGGGGCGCCATAAAATACATTTATATTGCAAACGAATGTTCCCATTTATTTCAAAATCGGCTTTACCGATTTAGATGCAGTTTTCTGTATAATGTTTGGTATTCATTGGCGATGGTTCTTAGATAGTTGTTACGAATATCGATCACCAGAGGGCGCCATAAAAAACATTTACAGTGCAAACGAATGTTCTCAATTATTACAAAAATGACTGAGCCGATTTGGATACAGTTTTGTATAAAATATTAGTGAGTCATTGGCAATGGTTCGTATATAATTGTTCTTTTGATTGAACAGCAGGGGGCGCCACAATAAACGTCTCTTTATGACTTGGAAGGGATGATGCCTTCAAACGCTGCTAGAGGAGCTAATGGCTAGTTTGAACATTAATTTTCATTTTTTAATTATAATAAAATTTAAATTACATTAATATATTAATCGAAAAACTATAAAACAAGTGGAAAATTAAAAAATTTTAAAACACCCACGACTTTTGCAGACTTGTAATTGAAAAAGGATTAAATAATTTTTTTGAAACTCCCCGACTAAAGGAAAGTAAGAACTAAGAACCTATCAGTAAAATTACAAATCCAAGAAAATCCGTCGGAGCTGCCATTGCTATTTTCGTTTCTAATATCAATTAATGTAATTAGTAAGTATTGATAAACTGCCGGTATATGAGAAGTATCAAGAAATTGAATTAGTCATCAACTAGTAAACAGCACCATGAATACCGTCATAGGCAAAACACAGCAGCTCCGGCGGATTTTCTTGGATTTGTAATTTTACTGATAGGTTCTTAGTTCTTACTTTCCTTTAGTCGGGGAGTTTCAAAAAAATTATTTAATCCTTTTTCAATTACAAGTCTGCAAAAGTCGTGGGTGTTTTAAAATTTTTTAATTTTCCACTTGTTGTTACATGCCTTTGCCTATTCACTCTTGGCACCTAGATTATACTAGGCTATGAACATATAGGCTGAAAGGACGTTCCACACCTTAGCGGTTCGTACCAGAATCGTGGAACAAAAATTTTTCATGCGAGTTTATTAAATGTCAATCACAGAGATGCTACCGCTCTTGGTGTCTTGCATTTCTATGTTAGAAAGGTGAAGGCACAATTTACGTGCGCTTTTGACACCATTCACGACGACCGAATGGCGTAGTGGTAGCGAACCTACCGTCTGCGCCGGAGGTCGTGGGTTCGATTCCCACTACTGGTAAATGTTTGTGTGATGAGCATGAACGTTTTCCAGTGTCTGGGTGTTTTTCAATACATTATATTTATGTATATTAGTATGTATGTATATTTATCAGTCATCTAGCACCCATAACACAAGCTATCGCTTACTTTGGGGCTAGAATGCGATGTGTACAATGTCCCGTATGTCCCATTCTTGAAGAAAGCACAATTCACGTGAGATTTTGTAAGAGATGGCGGCTTCTATCCTTTTCCGTTCAAAGCGTGACGCAAACAGCGCCGCGCTCCAAGTACGTCATACTTCCATTACGCAACCGAAGTTCCACGCAATTTGCTTATCACTTAAACCGAATGGATCTTCCTATCATCACGCGTTTCCTTAATCCCGAGCCTGTCAGTTACTCAATTTTATGATAAATTAAATCCACTGATCGCTTCCACGCTCTAGACTGACGGACAGAAAGTACGTTACGTTACCCCTGGAGATGATGAAATTAATTTTGGATGTAAATAGGACGCTCTCCGTGTCTTTGTCAATATATATTTTTTTCTGATATGTTTATAACCACCGCTATTTTTTCGGGGGTACAAAACACTAAAAATGTTTGATTTTTATGCAATTGTTTGATTTAACATTGTTAGTAATTATTACGAATTTACCACATGTTACGCAATTTGAGCTTTCGTCGTTCCGGTTTGGCAAATCTATTGATATATATAAAAAATTCATAATCTTTCTTTTTCTATAGTCTATTTCTATAAAATCTATAAAATTGGTAACAAAAATTTGCACGAGAAACACTCCGAAACGGCTCGACCGATTGTTATGAAATTTTCTGTGGTCGGTCTGAGAGTAGGTCGTAAGCTATTGTATATACCCCTAATGGCAAAACAACGGTTGCTGGGTCAGCTACTATTTATGATAAATATATCATGTATGATAGTAATTGAAGTCGCAACAAAATCTCCATAAACACGTAAAATGTCCGTCCACTGTATTATTTTTTTTTTAATTTACGCAAAATCTTAAAAACTGAAAATATTAATTTATTGTAATTTAGTGTAAAGTTATTGTAATTCATGTAAAATAAATTACAATCGTCGCCGCCGCCCGCCGGGCCGGGAATATTCCGATGTGAAATATTCTCATAATCCGCGCTGGAGGTCAAACGGACAGCTCTGACAGCTCATAATCCCGCTCTTAATTAGAAAAACTGGGAGCCGGGAACGAATGTTTATTCAAAAGGCTAATTCGGGAAAATCGGGAGCAAAATCAATTGACAGTGCACAGCGGTGCTAATTCAGACATCGCACGAATAGAACAACTGGATAAAAAACCTTTATTTGGATTTGGAGAGATTCTGTTTTGTCTGACAAAGAAGAATTACCAAAGATGGTTTTATTCTAGAAAAATAAAATAATGAATAGAAGCAGGCATTATTTTGCGGAAATCCATAATATGCAGGACAGATTCATTTGTTTTGCTATTATCCGCTACTTAAAAAGATTCTGTATGGCACAATATGCGCAGGAACACCGCCCACATGAAACACCACACACAATTTTCCAACACTTTCTTCGACGCACGTTTCGTCGCGACACCGGGACATCCTCAGATGTTGACTTCACAATGTGAAATCGTAGAGAGTCAAGTAGCGGATTATAGCAAAAGAAATTAATCTGTCCTGCTATATAAAATAGTATTTTTAAGAACCATGGGCAATAGGAATTTGTTTTTCATATCCGGAATTTAATTTTCCGTACAAAAAGTTACTTTCCTTTCAATGTACATTTCCTGTCATACAGATTTTATTAAGAAGCACAACTTGTTTATTTGCTTTAACTTTGGGATCCGGATGTTAATTAAAAAAAATGTAGGCGTTATTAAGTATAGTCTATGAAAAATAAAGTTTGGATTTGATCCGTATCAGCTTGTCATCCCCTTTAGCTACCCGGTCATCTTATACAAAATAAAGTGTTTTTTTTTATGAAAATCAATAAGATACGGGTGAAAGTTGAGATATGGTCAAAAATCTAGATATACAACACACGCATTTACAATATAAGCATGATTTTCTAAATAACACTATCATTGCTTACCCGCTGTGATCCTGTCAATAGGTACAGCATTAAACATTTCAGTCGTTGCCGCGGGAACCCCAGGGGGCTGGCTTAATTTATTAATAGATGGTTCATACCTCCGACCGACTATTCCCAATGAATGGATCATTTAAATAATCATGTATTTTACCAGCTACCTTAATAAACGTAATTAAAAAGATGAAAGAAGTTTGTTAGAAACTTTCATACTCGTTCGTACTACAACTACTGAGCCGATCTGGCTTAAATTCGAAATTAGAAAACTTTTATCATGGACAGTGGACACTTGTACCTTTTTATCCCAAAAGTATCCGTAACTGCCGTTGCATTTGCAAACTACTGGAACGAAAAAATAACAAAAAAATATATTAAAAATATTAGTGAAACACAAAAACCGTCAACTGCCCCAATGAATACATCGAAATGCTAACTTTTCCTGTAAAATATACTACCTAGATAATTATTCTTATCACTTACAATTTGTATAGCCGCGATACTTATCATTGCAGCGCACTCTATGTATGATCATAGGAATAAAATGTTATACATGCTAATTGTCATCCTTGTCATCTACATTAGGAAGTCGTAATCCTCTCGTAATCAAATCAAATAAATGGTATTGAAAGAAAGAAAGAAAGAAAGAAAGAAAAACTTTATTCCGAAAATGCCACACGTAACGAAGTAATACGCTATTGCTAATTGCTAACCTCTCATACTAAAATCTTAAATGACAATTTTTTTATTTGTTTGCTATCAGTTTAAAATGAGAATGAGATTATCATAGTAACGCTCCTATTGCTTTAGCTATAAAGTTTATACTTGTTCTTTTGTTTTTATTGAGGGAAGTTTACCGCAAGTTGTGTTGGTCAAGTTGGCCATGTTGGTCTTGGTTTGTAAAAGACACAATATTAAAAATATGCTGTTGGCCTAAATTTCAAATTAATATCAAGCTATTAAATGACAATAAATCCAACGCCAGGAGTCAACGGGAGTAGCTAATGGATTTTTAATAAATTTGGCGCGTAAATTGAATATCCGCCATTTTGCAAGACGACCACGCTTCGGTTGGCCAGTTTGAATTTGGAATGAGCGCGCGGGCAGGGCCCATCAATCATTGGTCCGGACCGCGCTTGACGCACACAAATTATGATTGAGATTTATGCCTCTTCGCCATAGGCTTTAATGGGGATATGGTGTACCTACCGTATTAGTTTATGCGAATCAGTGTGTAATAGACTTCTGGCCATGTTCCACATTTCTTGCTAAATCATACATAGCATCATTTTCAGCGAGAAGAACTCTCAAAGAAAAGAATAGTAAAATAATTTACAAAAAATTGAATAAACTTTACTTTTCATTTCATAGGAACTATAGCACTGTAGGTAACTTTTGACATCACAACCAGTGAAAAGATTAACAAACAGTTTATTAGTTTCAAGAATAAATGTTGAGGAGTCCTGGAATATTGAAAAATATCGCCAATGAAATTATGAACACGCTGACCCACTTACACTAAAAGGGTAACAATTCTTATTATCAATTGAAAGTGGATGAAGCTTTGGATGAACACCATGACGTTTTTTCATTTAGATCCAAAAATCATTATCCTCCTTTTGTTTTGGAAAGTCAGTCAAAAATTCCAACAGTCTTAACTATCACATAAACTCCCAATACATGAGTATAGTCGAGTTACCGCAAGCGATAGTCGCTATCTACTGTAAATCTATAGCATCCACCTTCGTGAAGACGCGAGATGGAATTATCACTCGCTTTAACGGCTTCATTTTATGTATCGTACGTGACCTCATATCGAAGGTCGTGTGATATTACGTGTATTATGATATACACTACTACTACCTTTTGCCCGCAGCTCCGTTCGCTTGCGATTTGGTTTTTCACCAATGTCACGGTAGCCATGTATTTTTAATCCAGAATTAAATCTATTTCTTTCCCAAATCGGTTCAGTGATTGTGGCGTGAAATAGAAACAAACATCACACACACGCACACATAATATTATAACCCATACAAACTTTCGCCTTTATGATATTACGAGTAATGTGATGTTCTTGAAATAAATCTTCACCTACGCTTTCGTAGCGTAGACGTATCGTGTAGATTAGATCTACGTTGCTGTCTACGCCTACGATACCTCTACGATTACTCATTGCTACGGCTACAATACGGCTACGATATCTCTACGAGAAGGATGTATGTCTACATAGTTTTTAAGGCTCGTCACCTCTACATTGTATTTACAACTACAAGTTCACTATTGTGCTTACTACGTAATTTCTACAAGTACGCTATCCTACAGCTTTAATATTACTCTGAAACCTATTAATATTACCAATTTGAAAATGTGTGTGTTTGTTATTACTACTTACTTCGAGCCACAACTTCTGATTGGATTTTAAATATAAATAGCTTATATCATCGATTAACACTAATTCACGCATTTATTCGTGATTTTCATATACGTTTCAACTACACTTTTTTCTTAGTGGTATGTAAATGCCGCAATTTCTACTGGAGTTTTGAACTCTGCTGCACTAGAAACGTGTATAGCAAAGTGCATGGCGTTATGATATCAGTAACTATAGCTAGGTGCAGGATACGTGGCACTGCCTCACGATAGCTCTGGGCTACAGATATCCATATTCATGAGCACTGCCGTTCGACAGGTACAAGCCGGCGAAACACGGCCTAGGGCTTTGAAATCGCACCGTCCTAACTAAAGGACAGAGAGTTCTTTCTCACTTTGATTTGGTTCGACTTGTTTAATGTAGATGCTGGGTATTACACTACTTTTGAATGTGATAAATAATATTACTTTATTATAAGCTAGGATAAAAATAATAACTTTCACTGAAAGAAATATTAAAATCCAATGAATATTTACAAAGTTACAGCCATTTTAATTTTGGAGTAGGAGAATCTTCTATCCCATTCTCGCTAAACGAAAATTTGTATGAAGCCGCACGAAGCTACTATGGCATTCGTGAGGTGTGACGTCATAATTTAATGTCGCTGTCGTCATTCGTTTCGCTTTCGCTTCGGTGCACGTCATTATTTTTATCGTAGTTTATAGTAAAGTAATAAAAATATTGTAGTCAAATACCCAATTCCGCTGTCCGCATTTTGGTTTCATAAAATAGCCTCCTTTCACTTCACACTGTATTAATACCATAAAGGAGAATGTTTGGATGTACTTATGTATGTTTGTTCTTCATGCGTCAACTACAAAACCGATTTGCCTGTTGGAATGAAGATGGATTTGGATACAGGTTAGTTTTTTTTAACAAAAATCCATGGCTCTCACGGGATTCGTGGAAATCTTCGGATAGAGCCGCGGACAACAACTAGTTGTTCATATGATTTAATTAAGTTCAGTTCAATAAAATTTTTATAACTTGGCGGTTTAGGGGTTAGACACAATTCCTAAAGGTCTTTGGTTCACAAACTCATTGGACTACTGTCGAAAAAGCTTTATAAGTTGCTATAAAAAGTGACACAAAATCAGTACGTCACAAAGCAAAAAGTATATGTATAATACATAGATATAATAATATGTCCTAAAAATACCCCTACTTTCTCAAATAAATCGGCAATTACTTAAAACTTGTTTCCATTCTTTGTGTTATTTCCTTTTCATTTTCTTTTTTGAATGCCTGTAATAATTCTGCAATAATTAGTTGTCTAGACCCCAGTATCGTATACAGGCAAAAATGACAAATTACCAACTGCATGACACATTATTCAACCACACGATTCCGTAACCTTTTGCCGCTATGACCGGGGGTTGTCCAATTAAGTCAACCATCTGGTCACCCTGGCCAACCGCATCCGGACCCGCTGAACGGTATTGTTATTTATAAAGCGTTTTAGCCATTTTTGCGGCCGTCGCACGCAAAAGAGTACGGTTTCGGCGCTGACCACGTCAGTTACATTCGGACATCAAACACATTTTATGGCTACTTAAATTAATTAAAAATGTATTTTTTTAGATTAAAATATCAGACTAATATTATAAAGCCAAAGTTTTTGTGTGTATGTGTTTGTATTTGTTACTCCTTCACATCACAACTATTGTACCGATTTGGCTAAAATTTAGAAGTATATTTTTGTACCTGTCTAGTATTTATAAATGTGTCTACTGACTTGTTCAATTTGTAGACACAACCGAAAGAACAACTATTGGGCTAATAAACATTGTCCCCAAATTCCAATCCAGTTCAATTCGGGGACAAGCGGAATTTTTTGCCCTTTCGTCACCACTTGGGAACAAGATGAGGGTACAAATGGAAGGTATCCATAATATCACCATTCTAATGTTTTCAATAGAAAAATTGTAAACTCCGGCTCACATATAAAGCCTGAGCAATACTTGACCCGGTTCACCATGAAAGGACCCATCGCTTGATCAATAAAAAGGCATTAAAAAGTCCTACCCAATGAAACATCCAGCCGAATAGACTCGAAACTTTCTGTCCGTTTGATAAAATAATTAATATTGCGATTTTTTGGATAGCCGTTTTTTGAATCAACTTAATATAATTAACTGAATTACCCGTATAATAAACTAGTAGGGCGCGTAGAGGCGCGGGCCACATGTGGCCCGCGTGCTGTCTTCCCGCCTGTAAAAAATCCCTTCAAAGTTCGCCATACATTTTCTATCAAAAAATAAATTCTGCCATTTTGAATTTTTTTTCTGTCCATCAAATAGACCTTCGAGTCCTGATCACTTCGTGTCAAAAAACCATTCTTCCATCTTTTATACTTTCCGAGATATCGAGGAAATTCAAATGGCCGCCATTTTGAATCCGCCATTTTGAATTTTTTTTCAGCTCACTGCCAATTGGATGACGTTTCAAATGACATTTGGTCGAGCACCCCTCACCTATATGCAATACTCTTGGCTGTGCTCTTCACCCGTCTTCGAAATCCTCAATCATCAGCTCTCTCCATATTTTTGTTCTTAATAATTTTTCCCTTCTATACGAAATGGTTATTGAAAAAAAATTTTTTCATACAAAATTGTTCAGGAGAGGTGACCAATGAGTCAGTGAATCAGCACGAGTAGCTATATATATATTAACTAGTAGGGTGCGTGGGGGCGCGGGCCACATGTGGCCCGCGTGCTGTCTTCCCGCCCATAAAAAACCCCTTCAAAATTTCCCATACATTTTCTATGAAAAAAATAAAGTCCGCCATTTTGAATTTTTTTTCTATTCATCGTATAGACCTTCGGATCCTGATCAACTCTTGTCAAGAAACCGTTCTTCCATCTTTTATACTTTCCGAGATATCGACGAAATTCGAATGGCGGCCATTTTGAATCCGCCATTTTGAATTTTTTTTCAGCTCACTGCCAATTGGATGACGTTTCGAATGACATTTGGTCGCGCACCCCCCACATATCTTTGATATCCTGGCTGTGCTCTTCACCCGTCTCCGAAATCCTCACTCATCAGCTCTCTCCGTATTTTTCCTCCGAATGAATTTTTTTCTTTTATACGACACCATATTTGAAAAATTTTTTTTGTCATACAAAATTGTTCAGGAGAGGTGATCAATCAGTGAGTGGCCAATCAGCACGAGTAGCTATATATATATTAATACACTTCGGTAATTAACCTATTTGAAACTTCTTTAACGAGCTTGAATAAAGAATTATATTAAAGGATCTTAAAAGCGAGACTCGTAAAAACTACGCGCAACTCAATCGTATACTATTTCAACATAACTCTGGCTAGGTAATAATAAATTCGTAAATCACATTAAATACTGTAAAAATGTCGTGAATTTATGAACCCTTAACTCTATTTTTACTTATACGCCAAAATTCCGAAATCTCTTTTTTACGAACATAATATAAGAAAGAAATGTGTTCTCTAAATGCTCGTGTGTCACAACATTGGTTTCTTCATAACCCCCGTCATCAAATAAAGTTACTGAAACTTTCCGGGAACCACAATAAACATGAAAACCTTTTACGACATCTCCGAAGGCGATATCGCCAACCATTACAATTTTACTACCCACTGTGACATCAAGTAAATGAACTGTTCATCAAACAGTAAAACTCTAGCTTAATCATTAATAAAACGTCTATCTGTTATAGGATTAATTTCCGAGAGGATTCATAATCGTTTGACTTGCTTTATTTTATTAATGTGATAATAATTATCATGGGTTATTAAATAATTAAATATTAAATAATTATTTAAAGTGCATTAAACGAAAAAATTATGATGACAGTTTATTTTATTACATAGGTCCCGAAGGCAGTTGTGGACTTACTTTTACATAGGTTCAAAAAATCTTTCAAAAACATCTTCAAAGTAAGAGTTACTATAATTGACATGTGCGCTGAACAGGGCGGATGGCCCTGAAAAATGACGCCAGTTTACCAGTGCCAAAAATGCTTGTTTTGTCACCAGCAGTAAGGTCACGCTGTAGTTTTCTCAGCAGCTATAGAATTTGGACAGATGGCGCTACTGTTTGCTTGTACGAAAAATGTTTACGTAAATCGTTCGGTTTCTTATCGATGCCTCCCACATAAAGATCGATAATACTTACCCTCCTATACTCACAAAGGCTTGAGCCTTAATTTATCATGTACATAAGCAATTTTATAAATGCGTGTTGGGGTAATGAGCCGCAAAAATGACGAACGAGATAAATGAAACGGAATCCCTGCCGCAAACAGCTTTGTCGATCTTTGTAAACAAGATTTTACCAGTGAATAATTGTGAAAAAGAAGCCTTGGTAATTTGTATGAGACACGAATAACAAACAAATATATAACGAGTTATTTGTGACAAAAGGACGTAACACTATACCTATTGTGTGTCTCAATATGTGTGAAAATTATTTATGTTTGTAAAAGGTTTATCAAATGGTAGGTATTATTTTGCGCAATGAATCAGGATTTTGAACGAAAAATGCAGCCAGTATCTTTGTTGGAGCTACTTAAAGTGTTAACACTTGTCATCGAGTTAGAATTTTTTTGAAGTTACAACTCCATGCCTCAATAAATTAGATAAGTTTTCTAAAACTGGGTCAGTAGAATGATTAAACACCCATACAATCTAAGTAAAGTACACCGCGATTCGCTGATTGTCACGATTAGTATCAGCTGTCAGAATTTTTCCTCCTAACGCCCCGCAATAGATGTAATCCCGCATTTTTTTGAGATTTTGCGGAAATTACCACGGCTACGTTATACTCAAATAGATTTAACATTATTTTCCCTTACAATTGGTCGCGTCACACATTTCAGTTAACACTTGATATGATTGGATTGTTCCGATATATTTTGAAAACGAAATTCAAAAATGAATGACAATGTTAGTTTTCTTCTATAAGTCACGTGATCAATTTGTCGATGGGACTTGTCATTGCAATACATTTTGTTTTCATGCCAAAACATGCGGAAAAGCAATCGTACAACAAAACAGCGTATCTACTAGCGCGTGTTATAGATAAATGCGGTTCAATCGTTTGGGAAATTACTTTAATCGTACGATTTGCTTCAGACGAAATTCAGGAAGAATAAGATGTGTAAACAGCAAATGCGACGTCATTAGGGACGCTCGGCACGAATTTGCATCGAGATTAACGAGTGCTGTTACGACGTATTTTGTACTGCAACTACATGAGGTTTTCCCGTTTAAAATGTACGCGATTATAGTCTTTAACGTGTGCAAAGTAGAAACTAAAATCGTATAAAAAAGTTCGCTGTTTATGCGGCCTCATGTATATGCACTTTAAATTTACACCGATACAAATAGGGAAACACATAACAAAGTCATTTTGGGTGTCCATGCTCACAAAGTAACTATAGCACCTATTTGTGGCTTAAACTACTAAGTTAAGTACTAAGTTAAAAAATATTCCGGCGAATTGAGAACCTCCTCTTCCTATGAAGTCGGTTAAGAAGAGTGTAACTATGCGTAAGGCCCGGTTTTCACCAAAGTGGAGAAGTGGAGAGATGTGTTTTAAATAACTCTCTCTCTCTCTCTCTCTCTGCTTTCAGTTAAAAGCGCAACTAGTCTCGGGCTAAAACATCCTTTAACCGCACATTTACTTTTATAAATATTCGAACGCCATTTCATCCAAGCGGCCATTGCATTTGGCACGAAACGGTCTTTAAACTTGGCAGGGAAGGAACGCTGCAAAAATAATAACGGCACTTACTGACACCTATTAGTACCGCATACTTACACGTATACTAAACGAAATTCCGTCAGAATGAGAAAACATTTACCTAAGTTAACTTCTGTAATGTTTTTCCACCAAAAAAATTGGATTCGTTTTAAGAACAAAACAGTGCAATGCAATGACTGTATGACATTTGTCCTAAAATGCAAAATGAATCTGTAATGGGTAGGCGTATCACTTAACGTCATCTAGCACGTCTCGTCGTTTTATAAATAAAAAGTAAATTAGGGAAGCTCAGGCGGCGAGGTAGTCAGTCATGTTTATGAAGGCGTTGTTTTACAGTGAATGTTTGCAGAATGATGATAATATTATATGAATACTAGCTAGGACAAAATAACTGGGGGTATAAAAAATAGCTTACGACCTAATCTCAAGACTACCGAATGTAGACTAAAAAATTCATAAAAATCGGTCAAGCCGTTTCGGAGGAGTTTGGTTACAAACACGAAAATTTTATATATTGGAAGACTAGCTGACGCAGCAAACTTGTTTTGCCATTTAGGGGTATGAAAAATAGCTTGCAACCTATTCTCAGACCTATCAAAAGTAGACTAAAAATTTCATAAAGATCGGTCAAGCCGTTTCGGAGGAGGTTTGTTACTAGGAGAATTTTGTATAGTAGTCATGCTAACGAACATACTTTCAGCCAATGAGGTAGTTTAGACTGCACATATAAGTAGGTATAAGTTAGGGTAGATGTAAGGCACCTCTCACACCGTGGGGCGTTTGGCACGGGTCCAATTTGTCTAATGCCGCTACGCTCCATTTACTATTCCGACTCAAGAATGTACGTAATGCTACCGGCTGTTGTGAATGGCACCGCAGTCATCGTTTCGTTAAATACTGTGTGCTTTATATGTAAATTATTGGCCATTGTACCTAGCTTGCCTATTTTATATAGTGTTGAAAGTTGTTGTGGTATGTTACCAGTCATCACAAGAAATAGTTCATTGGCAAGTACAATAGAGATCTACCCTGGACAGGACAGACGGCGTGACAAATTTCGCCAGTCGGTTTTCGGTGCCAAAAAGGCTTGTTTTGCCGCCAACGGTAAGGACACCCTGTAGTTCGCTCAGCGGCCACCTGTAGAACTTTGACAGATAGCGCTTCTGTTTGCTTGTACGAAAAAGGTTTACATAAATCCTTTTTAATATGTAAAATTTTCGTGCCACAGTATTTGTAAGCAAACTACTCCGAAACGGCTTGACCGGTTTTTATGAATTCAGTTTTCATTAGTAACTATTATTTATTTTACTCCCATTGCTTTACTATAAGCGAAGTTTTTACCGTTTTCTTAGACCGCAGCATACCATGAAATTAATTAAATAGGAGATATTCTATAGGCTCCAACGATCGAATACGAAACTTAGTATCATTATGTATGTTCTGGCTCCGGAGCAACGTTAGGTTAGGTTGCATTTTTTTTTTGGGTTAGGTTAGGTTAGGTTAGTTTATCGTTTTCTTAGACCGCAGCATACCATAAAATTAATTAAATAGGAGATATTCTATGGGCTCCAACGATCGAATACGAAACTTCCTTTAAAAGCTTCATCCGTGGATGATTTGAAATAACCACTTGAACTCATTAGTTCTTGAAGCCTACATAAATAAGGTTTGGTGTACACAGCCCCGCCAATTCAGTTAATGCGTAACACTAATACAATCATATTATTCCGTTATTTGCACTACGCATTACGTCTTGCTACAATGCCGGGGAATATTTTGAACAAATAAGGTTGTTTGCTCCCATAAGTACATGTGCTTACGCCTTGGTATCACTATGCTTTATGGTAACTTACTTTTGGGTACATATGATTATAATAATTAACAAAGTGCAGGGAATGCACGTAACTTGCATGGGTTTACGGCTATGGTGTCATAGACTCGTATAGTGTCAAGTTACACTCTTTGTACAGTGAGCGTAGAGAACCCGAAGTGATGATTTTCACTTTGCAGGTTTGACCGAGTGCAAAAAAAGGTCATTGCTTGCGTAACGTGATCAAAATTTTTCAAAGTAATAATTATAGTGACATATATAAAATAAATATTAATAATAATGTGTGAGAGTTAATTTAAAAATGGAAATAATAATAATATTTAGAGATACTCGTATACTATAAACAGGGGGGCTATTCACGTTACGTGTCGGCTACATTTCGTGATGTGATATGTTTAAAAAGGTGATTCTATTTCCGTACTTATGCAGACGATATTGAATTCAACACATTTTTTGCGGACACTGAAAAATTAATTTTAATTCAATTAGCATAGAGCGTAAAATTGAATGTAGTTCAAAACGCCATATTGGTCGACTCGGTCGGTCGGAAATTACTTAAGCGCCTCTAAGTTGAGCATTGTATTTCCTATGATGAAATACATTCAATTTTACACTCTAAGCCAATTACTGTAAAGTTCATTTTTCAGTGTTAATATTTTTTTCTTTTTCTTTTATCGAATCACTGAGTATGTGAAAACGTTACGAGAATGCCATAGCAGGAGTGAAGATAAATTCTTTAAATGTACACCAGACAAACAAAAAAAATATTAATATTATGAAACATCTAAACTAATGTTTGGCAGCCTTATCGCTACACATCGATCTCTTCCAGGCAACCATCGGGGTATGAAGCGGCTATTGGATAAATAAGGGGCCCTTAAGTTGGATGTAAAGGTCTAAAAAGGAGGTTGTAATTCAAAATAGATTCATTTATTAGAACAATCATCTCTGTTTATTCATTTTAATCAGCTAATCGATGGTGCCATCATTACTGAATTATTGTCATAGTATTGTAAAGTCCTTATGATTATTTACCCCTTAACAATACTTAACTATTTTGGCGAGATTTTGGCAGTCGACTACCAAGCTTAGTTTGAGAAAATAGTTGACGAATGAATGTATTTTTTTATAATAAACGAAATGAAAGGAGTTTGTTTATGCGCATAGGTATATCCATAAATCCACGCCTCGCGCTGTAAATCCTATATCCGATAATAGAAAAATGGGCTTTGCAAAATATTTTTTGTTTTTGCCACTCACGTAACAGCTGATATGTCAAAGACTAAAACCTATTTTTTTAGATTCCATACTCCTACCAACCTTCATAATACCAACTTTTATTTTTCAGTTTCACCAATGAATTATTAAAAATTGAATGACTGAGAAAGAATTAATATTCTATTTCTAGGCCCAAAAGCACAACGCTATTCTAGATCTTACATCTATAAGATTTTAAAGTTCTGAGATTTAATTTGTTTGCCAGATATTCTCAGCTCATCATCATTAGCTTTCATAACGCTTTCTCTCAGTTCAATGAGACAACATTACGGTTATCCTGGTAATATATGCACTGCACTGTAGTAAAATTAATCTGGTGGTACAGAGTTCGATTCCCGGAGCGGCCAATTTACTCAGATGAAACCAGAGTGGTCTGGTCTGGGAAGGTCTGGTCTGAAGAGGTCTGAGGTCTCCTCGGCTGCTTTGTTATAGTCAACCATATCGTATACTTTTATGATATATCTAAGCTGCGTGTTGTAAAATATCCGAATACGTAATACAATCGTCAAAAATATCTCTACCTCCATAATTAATGAAACAGATGTTGGAATAGTTTCACACTCTTTTAAACCATAAAATTTTTCTGGTTCGGAACGCTGTCGAAACTAGATGAATCGCTTTTCATTACTCGTGAAAAATCGTTTTTCCCAGCTAACTGTATATGCAGCGATTCAAGCTAACTTGAAATTTGAAAAGGCTGCTGACATAGTCTCTCGTCAGTGACTTTGGGTTAGATAGGCGTAGAAAGTCATACAGTTTATTTAGGCATTCTAGTTTTTACGAGCTGTTACCTGCTACTATTTTCCCAGCAGATAATTTCCTTAATTAATAAAATATTTTGACGACCTTCCTGGCGCAGTGGCGGCGCGCTTCGTTTCGAGTGGGAGGGCGCGGATCCTACAATGAAAAGTATGTTCTACAATATTAAAGAACTACAAAAAAACTTCGCGATACTATTTTTGTCCAACTATTATCGTTATCTCACACCCGTGCGAAACCGGGAGGTGCCACTAGTCTTAAATATATTAGAAATTGTATACGTTAAGATAGGCTTAACAAAATATAACCTAAATCACCTCAACCAACCGCACGATCATACAAATGACCACAAAAAAATATTCTAGAGGAAAATATTATGAATTACATTAAACGTACCTAAAATTTTCATTTGTAGACGTTCCTATTTTACGAATTACCTACACAGAGCGCAGAGCTCGGCGTACGTACGTAAAATTTGATTTGTTGATAAAACATAATGCGAGCGAACACAAAGGGGTCTCGATTACAACCGAAAAGGTAAAACAAAAGAGGAATTCGCATGAAGGATCGCGCCGTTTAATTGCATCATACTGATATATCACACATTCTAAAATCAAGATATGAAACGTTCTTTTTAGGAGCGACGCGGACCTTCAATATCATCACGATTAAGACTGGGTTGCTTGACTTGACTTTAACCGAAACGTTATAGTTAAATATGGCGGTCATATATAAGTCATGCAACCGGGCCTAACTTTAGTCTGGCGTTTCAGAAATTAAAATGAAATGAAAAGTCAAAACTCCTACCGTCAAATTCGGAAAGCAAGTTTGCACTAAAGAGAAGAACCGGCAAGAAACTCGACACTTGATCTTTTCGAAATTTCATTATACTTATACAAATTTTCTTACATAGTATGAAACACACTCTCGAAACGAAGAATTTTTTAATCATAAAAGTCAGGATGCAAAGCGTCATGGAAGAACTTAAGAAAAAAATCAACTTATCCATAATTATAATAAACTTTTAACTAAGTGTTGTAACCAAAGTATCGTTAACAACAAACGCGATATGACACGCTTGTGAAATCAAGAAAATATGGAGTGTTAGTTTTAGAAATTATTATTAGGGTTACCTTGCATTCTAATTTTAAAGGATTCGTTCTTTGTGCGGAGTTTTGTAAAGACTGTAGTAAGTACATTAATATAGCAAATAATATCTCAAAGTAATTGTTACTCGTGGTCACGCAAATTTCTGTTTGACACCATTTCCAGAAAAACCATTGATTGCTCATGATAATCGTAGTGAGATTTAACATAAATAAATTACAGCGTTGTTTTTTCTTTTTTTTATAATCGATTAAAAGCTATACACCGACTTTTAATTCGATGCAGTAAAATGACGTTTCGCATTTTACAAATTTCTCTATATCCTCCTTTTATTAATCCATTTTTAACTTTTTATGAAATTCACGAGGATTCGTGAATTTCATAAATAGTACTTAAAATATTAATAAATAAGAGAAGTGACTTTTAAAGCAAAACAATATTGAGCCAAATAAGAAATTGTAATACCCCGTAGGTATACCTAATAATAAAATACTGGGAATCGTACCTGCGACATCCCATTCGAATCCGAGTACCAATGCGCAATAGAAGTGGTACAAATACACAAATTACAATATAAGACATAATACACCCTAACTAAGTACAACATATACATTTTACCTTATAGTAACGCGAAAGTTCCATCCTTACATAGTCGACGTACAAAAGACGCGTACGAAGCGGTTTGATTCCTCGTTCTTGATATGCACCGCAAAGGCCTGGAATACCCTCCCAGGCACTGTCTTTCCTGCCATTTACCACCCGGGCGCCTTCAATTCAAGAGTGAATAGGCATCTCCTAGGCAAGCGCGTTCCACTTTAGACTATATCATCACTTTCCACAGTCAAGCGCTAGCCTATACTTTAAAAAAAAAAAGTTAAAAATATCGTCGAACTTTACAAAGCTCTCCTGGCCGTCAAACTTTCAAGGCTCTCATATCCTAAGTTTACGTAACAGGTGGTCTTCCTACACTCGCTCCATGCGGTGGGGTTATTGAATTAGTGCCCACTGCATTGCAGTCTTTTCGCTCATACTCGCAGCTAGGCGGGAATTGAACAAATTCTATATTTACCCTCCGTGGACATGTTTTTTTTTTACAATTTGAATCCGTGATTTTATTCTGATTTCATTCTTTAAAAACGTGTGACGACTTTTAATTGGCTTATGATTTTTGCTCTCCTTCTTATAATGGGATATTTTACTCAAATCATAATATTCATTTAAAGAATTCATTTTTGGAACTATATTCAAAAAAAAAAAAATTGTAAGCAAATTAATAATCCTGATTAGACGGCGAAAGCTATATCGGATAGCGATGTCACTATTACTCACGCCATAGGTTCTTGTGGTGACTCTATACAAATCGTTTTGCGAGAAAGGAACAAGAAAAATTCAAATGCTTGTTTGATTTTCTTTTGAAAAACTTTTGATTTCCTTGTCGGATAAGAATTTTATTTTCAACGTCATTATTTCTATTAAAGGTATTTAATGTTAAAGGTATTTATTATATTCAATTCTTTGTATTTGTTATTATAACAGCAACAGAAATATATCATCTGTGAAAATTTCAACTGTCTAACTATCACAAGATGCAGCCTAGTGACAGACGGATAAACGGACACACGGACGGCGAAGTCTTAGTAACATGGTCCCGTTTTACTCTTTGGGTACTGAACCATGACAATTATAAAAGTTTTCAAATTTTTAGGGCTTTGGTTTATAACAGCTACATTATTTAAACTCTGAATCCTAAAATTAGACATTATACGACTATCGGTGAGTTCAAGCAAGAGAAATCTTACAAATGTACATTTACATACCGTTTAATGCACTCGATAACTCTGCCTGTATTTAGAGTGCTTTCAATAACACTCATAAACTTAACATTTGTCACAATGACAACCACTTTATCTTTAATATTGAGCACTTACCCTTTCCCAATTGAAATGAATCACAAATCAATGAGGCTGATTTAATTTCAAACACATAAAAACTTATTTTGTTTTTAAAGGTCATCACACAACTATAAAGCGGTACTATAGTCTTTCAAAAGTACCCCTGTCCCCTACTGACCTTATTTAGGAGGTAATAACCCCTCTGTTGCACCGCAACGGCGACAGATGCAAGAATTAAAAACACTGCCCCTCTCTATTTATTAACGACACGACATTCGCCTATTAATACCGGACCGGGCTTAAATCCGCTAATGTTCATATTCGAATACTAAGTCAAAAGTCAATGTGTTAATCGCAAACGAAATTAAACTTTAAGCCGATGGGTTATTAAAGTTTAAAATTCTCTAACTAGTAATTAATCCAAAATATATTTCAACCAAGTATTTTGTAATGAAAATTGATCTCTATGTTCATGCAAAATGGATTCGAATTCCTTTAAATAAGAACTCAATTTTTTTACACTTGTAATTACGGGGGAGTGCCGGCTATTACGGTCCACTAAAATAGGCGTGATGGTGATTTTTTGAATTTATGCGTTTGAATGTAATGAATATTCATCTCGCGTCGTGTTTTTAGTTTAGGAAAAAAGAATACTGTAAAAATTAATACATTTACGTTTCAGTGATAATATCACTTGCATTTATGGTGATTGAACTAGCAGAGAGATTATTTTTATACATAGTAGTTAGTACCTATTATATTTCATAAGCTACAAGACGATAGTAACGTACGTGTTAAGTATTTATTGGTTTAATAATACGAAATCCATTAAGTTTAGTCACTAACAAGTCATACTAATTTAAAAAATATAGTTAAAAACAATATTTTATACGTTTTATCCGTATCCTGACAAACACTAGACCCTGATTACCATCTAGCACCAAAGTACTCGTCAAGACAGATCAAACGAATCCAAACTCGATGGGGTTGTAACGTTTAACTACCAAGTTCCCAGGCCACCTTCCGACTCTATCATCAGAACACTTCCATTTCATATTAATTTTGCATTGTCATCCAATTTGCATATGCATGCAAAATTTCAACTCAATCGGTGACCGGGAACAAACATCGGGACAGGTGAAACTAAATAAAAGATTTTATAAAATTAGAATTAATCATATTATAAGCAATTTTGGACTAATCAAGAATTTTTACGTCATTTCAAGGCTAAAAATACATTTTTACTTCTCTCATCAGATTTAATGAAATACCTACTTTTTTCTCGGTAAAGAGGTACCTACGTACTTACTTATATATTAATGGTTTTATTCTGGTTGGATTGTACAGTCAGTCAATTTAAAAATTGAATTTAGAAAGTAAAAAAAAAATTGCTAAATCTCTCAGCGCTCGCAAAGCATGGGCTTAACGCCAGATGAAAAAAAAACAAATTTGAAGCTGGTCCATAAGTCTAATAGGTTGGCCTATATTCCATAAATGGGGAGGGCTTAGTGAAAAAATTGGCAGCAATCCACTCTTATAACGAACGTACAAATGTAGAGGCTGTTTGCTTTTTATACTACGTTAGTATAATAACGTGATCTAGCCTCGAGGATTTCTTTATTCTGCCCATTTTTTTCCCCCACTTGAGACACTATTTTTTCGGTCTAGTATACCACTAATCCAAATTATTATTTTCAAACCTTTACGTACTGTATTTTCTTTGCATCGTATATTCAATAGACTGAACTTATATTTAAAAAATATAGCAACTAAGCTGTATTCGCATTGAATATAAAATTTTTCTACGTAAACTCTTCATTCCTATTGGAGTCCACCACATATACATTATACACCGTCAGTTTGTGAGTATAGACTGTAGATAATAGATATATACGGTAAAGCACCCTTGGTAATTATTAAGCAGAACATAAAGTATACCTTAAGATTTTAATATCCAGAGGTAAAGGGAGACGCATCAGACGAAGTTGCGAACAACAGCTAGTTTTAACTACATAATATATACACATTCGTAAAAAAACTCTCTAACTCGCATGTTTTCTGTTGAAAATGTCTCCAAAAATGTAATAACGTAAGGACCCTTGATCCTGGATTCCTTGAAACATATAAAACGTAACCTCAAAGCCATCAAGTTCTTCCAATTTCACAGTGTAATGTTTCCTTTGCTTGTTCCAGGTATGTCTGCAGGCCCTCATTTCCAAAGGATTGGAAGACTGGGAAAAGTTTTAAATTATTCATAAAACCCTCTGAAAAGAATAAAACAACACTCAACTTTCCACGGAATCTGAATAAGGAGTACTTAGTAAAGAATAAACGTAATAAGACGATGCGTTTATAATTTTAACTGGAAGGGTATATCTTCAGAAAGCACGTTTCGTCCTTTTTTTAACTTATGAAACTCTTTTCTTTAAACAGCGAAGTTTATGGCTATCTTAGTTGCCAGTTCGTTTATGTTTACTCTTTTGCTTTAATTTTTCGTCTGGCAATTTTTTTGTCGCTAACGATGGCGAATTCAGAATTGCAAATGCCGTTAATTGCCCGATGAAAGTTAGCTTCCACACTCAGAGCGAATGATTGTTGAAATATTTAACGGTCTAACAGGCGAATATTTTAACTTAATGGCTTTGACTTTAGATAATCATGCTCTTGACGCCTCGGCTGAATTTGTTGATGTTTTGAAAATATTTCGGGGCGCCCTATCCCTTTGCTTGAATACTTGAATAATTTATGAACATTTTAAAATAGAGTGTACGAAGTATATATTGACAAAGGGGTATATTAATTGAATGGACTCATTTAAGAATTTAATAAGGAGGCAACTCAAAACTCAAAACTTCTGTATTTCATAATATTATACTCCTAGCTTCCAAGCACTGAAGAATCGATTTAATGGTGATAATTAGTTTGACGACATTAAGGGGATTTATTGAATTTATTTTTGTCTTTCTCACTCTCACGGAGATTTGGTAAGTGCGACATGCAGCGTCGCGGAAGAATATAGCAGAAAAACGACGTTTTACCTAATTACTCAAAAACTAAGCCAATTATCAAAAATCTGTTCTAAGCGTTTTAGGATATTATTATTACCGATACATTAAAACAAAAATTACAATTACATCCATTGTACTTTCCGATAAAACATAGAAAAACTGAGATTTTGGAGCAACTTTTGGGAGAACTTTCTATCGAGAAAATTTTATCCAATCGTGTTTCTGCTTCTAAGCGATTTTAGATTAAAGACCCAAAATACATGACGTGTAAATTTGAAAGTAATTGTCTTTATAGTTTTTGCATAAAACTTCATTCAAAATCACCTAAATACGGCTTGTAGGCCGTTAAAACCTAGACATAGAAAAAATCATTCATGCTCATCACCAGTTCCAGTTATGAGTATCGAACCCACGATTTCCAACGTAGAAGGACCACTACTGTCAGTCAATGTACATAATGCAAACAACTTTCAGTAATGCAAAAAATGTAGCGTCTCGTAGCAAGAAATGTAGCGTTTGTAGCTAGAAATGTAGAGTCTCGTAGCTAGAAATGTAGCGTCTCGTAGCGATTTCTAAACAATCGTAGTGTTTCATTCGATTTACTATCAAGTAATCCGGGGATATTCTATGCAAATACATTCATCACGGCTAATGCACGGAAAGTGATCGTCTGTCATGGCGGCTAGATAAATCAGCGTGGATTAAACTGGCTTAGGGTGCTGATAGGAAGAATACGATAAACTTTGGGTCGATTGTATTGATGGTTACTATGAATGGAAGCGTGAATGAATGAATGAATGAATGATATGCTAGTGTTGTTTTGATTTTATGATCATACTAATATTATAAAGGTGAAATTTTATCTGTGTGTGTGTGTGTGTGAATCTTGTTACCCCTTCACGCCTGATTTTGGTAAAATTCGTAATGCAAGAAATAATAAGTCATTATTCCCGTACGAAAAACAATTCAGTCAATTTAATTTAATTGTTATTTACTTAACTTTTTTTTACTTATTACTATTAACTGGTTATTATTAATACTTAATGATTGCTACTCTAACGGAATATTAAGACAATGCAGAAATAACTAATACCAGAAAATATGGCAGTTAGTATATCGTATTCCTTTGGAAAATTCTATTAAAATAATGTATAGTCTCATTTACGTAACACTTGGTAATACCTAAATTAAATAATTATTGAAATATTTACCCCGAAAAAGTGGGATTACAAAAACCGTTTCAATTTGATAAAACCATTATATGACGTCATGTAATGACCGACAGATGGTCAGACGGTGTGTCCAACTTATTCAATCGCTATTAATGGTAATTAACGTAACCAATTAAGTACATTGAAGCGAGTTATATTTAGAGGATTTTGTTCAAACAATATACATACAGTTTGAATACGAGTATTAATTTCCTTCGTCATCATTTTCGCCATTGTTAATGATTATTGTCTCGTTTTTAGATATTTAATACTATCTTTTTTTCATATTATAATCTCAAACGTATGGAAACGGATGTTTAATGTGTTCTCATACACGTTAATACACAATTATACTATTTTTTGGTGTCGGCGCATATAATATAACTATAACGTGTATAGGATATAATGATAGAGCTCATCTACCGCACAAATAACTACAATCAGTGGATATTAATCCTCAGTTATAATATAAACGTAGGTGTATTACTATTTAAACATTATTTTACTAGGAGGAATGTGCAGCGCCCCGTTAAGCCGCCCAGGCTTAAGGGTGCCAAGCAAATAAAATTTAAATATTCTTTTTGATTTAAAAAATAAAAAGATATTGTGTCACTATGACATGGCCTATATGGTGTAAATTGTACACCTCCCAGAATAGGTCGTTATGGTATTTTTCATAACCACTTCATCACGTATACCACTAAAATCATAAGAAGAAATGTCATACAGTCCTATAAAAATTTAATTCTGTTCCCCCACATCGTCGGTTGTTTATCATATCCAACCTGAAAATAAAATTCTGCCGTGTCAGCAGATTGAAATAAATTGCTCACGAAAACGCGGAGACAAAGACAAAAAGCAAAATGTAACACGAAGACTCGTAATTAATGGACAAGGCGGGCTATGCGATATGTAGCTACGATGGCAACACCAGAAGCACATCACTTCCATGATCAAAAACGGACCTTATGCTTTAGGACATAAGGACGATAATAATCAGCAGTATCTGTGTTGTCATGCTACAGTTTTTTTTTCTAGAAACGTTTGTACTTATTGTTTAAAATGTTACTTAACGTTGCAGAGGGAATTTATAGTTAAGAGTATTTTCGCAGAACTTGAAAATACCCATGCACACTTCGGCGAAGTAAAACCTAATTAAACCTACTTAGTATCATATTGTTGAATACTCTCTCCATCAGAATAATTAGGATTTTTTCGACATCAAACACTCAGAAAAAGCAACGTGATAATATGTACCTTTTTAGTCCATATTTCTTTAGTGTAGTTTCTTTCAAAAATTAAACCACTAATAAAACAGAGGTGTAATTAATTATAATATCGTTTTAATATTGTTTGATAACCAAAAGTTTGTCTTTCTGTTAACAATTTTTAACCGACTTCAAAAAAAAGGAGGAGGTTCTCAATTCGTCGGAATCTTTTTTTTTTATGTATGTTCCTCGATTACTCGAAGATGCGTGGACCAATTTCAAAAATTCTTTTTTTGTTTGAAAGGGTATAGTTCACAGATGGTCCCATAGTCATCGAGTCAGGATCTGATGATGGGATCTTGGAGAAATCGAGGGAACTCTTCAAATTTTATAAGCACACTTGAAGTTATTTGGGTATTGTTTGAAAGAGTAATTTTTTCCAGGTAGGCTTATGGTCATCAAGTCGGGATCTGATGATGGGATCTTGGTAAAATCGAGGGAACTCTTCAAATTTTGCTAGTATTCTTGAAGCGATTTAGGTATTTTTTATAGTTACTATTGCATTTCCTTGCAGTCATTTTATAGTAACTATTGCATTTCCTTGCAGTCATCAAGTAATGACTGTATTCATCAAGTCAGGATCAGTTGATGGGATCTTGGAGAAATTGAGGGAACTCTTCAGATTTTAGAAGCATACTTCAAGCGATATGGGCATTTTTCAATGCCTTGCGCATTAGTTGTTTTCCACTAAAAAGTATAAAATAAAATGGAAAATTCTTTCCAAAAAACCAACTTCAAATGCCACTACAAAGAATGAAGTAATTTTCAATGTACACCAATTCGAAGTCGGGCAATGTTTCGTTCAATCACTAATAGTCCTTCGTATTGTCGATAATTTTGTCGTTTCTTTGCACATCAAATTAAATAATAAGAAGGACTATTAATGATTGAACGAAACATTGCCCGACTTCGAATTGGTGTACATTGAAAATTATTTCATTCTTTGTAGTGGCATTTGAAGTTGGTTTTTTGGAAAGAATTTTCCATTTTATTTTTTCATTTATCAATTTTCCACAAGAAAATGTTAACAGGCTCTCATGGCACTCAAATACTGATTTCGTGATAAATTCGGAATGCAATTAGCACGTTCATAAATGATATTTAATCCTATGAACATTTCAATCCATAAAAAGTACACTATCCGAGTATTTATTGTAAATAATTTGTTTAATTAAGCGTTTAATTTATAGGTACGTCATATTTATACTTTATTTTAAAAATCTTATTTTTTAATGTATTATATTTTTATAATATATAGTAATTTAATAAATAAACCAAGAAAAAATATATTAATTGAATTTAAGCCTAACCTTTGGCTATAAAACCTATAAAGTCTCCTTATTTTACTTAAAATAATTATTATGATGAACCGTTTAAATCAGTTTTCCAATAGTTTTCTAACAACAATCAGTTAAGAACTTTTTTAGTTCAAATTTTTTCGCGAATATCAAAACAACCGATTAGAAATAGTCTCGAGATTTTGCACACTTTTTAATGATTAAACGAACTTACCTGTACGTGAAGTTCAATCATAATTGCTCGAAGAGCTCGCTCCAAGACGTTTAATAATAATAATAACAGTAGTATCACCGTTAGCCGCTCGCCATTTCGTCACTCATTCGGAGGTAGGCAAAAGAAAAACCTGGACTCTGCACAAACCACGGCCGGAACACCTCATTTAGTTTAGAGAGAGCAGAGCTGTTGAGAATCACAGATTCTTTGAAGAACATATCAAATCCTCACTTCAAAGAATCTGTGCTTAAAATAAATTGATTATTTATTAATCATTTTTTAACTTATGTTTCACGCCCAGGGCAATGGCATGTCCATCTTGGGAGGGAGGGTTGCTAACGTCTTGGAGCGAGCTCTTCGAGCAATTATGATTGAACTTCACGTACAGGTAAGTTCGTTTAATCATTAATTGCTCTCCTAGCTCGCTCCAAGACGTTTAATAATAATAATAACAGTAGATGTTGAGAGAAAGTTAGTGTCGTGAAACATAAATTTATGGCATATCAAAAAAAAAGTAATTAATTAATATTGCTATCAGAAACAGAAAATTTCATAATAACCGCGAAACAGAATATTTCCATAATAACAGCTAATTTCATAATAAACAGAAATATAGCAAAATTACTTAAACATTGGTTTTAGAATTGGTTGCAAACAACTTTACATTAAGTACACATAATACGAATGATCAACAACCGCTTGAAAAATATAATATGAAGGTATAATTAACTGAATCGCATTGGTTCACTGTTAACAATTTACTTTTAAACTCAAAAAAGACTAAGTGTATTGAGTTCGCACTACCAAACGTAAAAAACGTAGCTACCAACAAAAAGGTGATTGTGAATGGTGAAACACTGGAAATGGAAAACTCTACAGTATTTCTGGGGGTAACCTTAGACGATAAACTACAATGGGGCGCTCATATTGAGACTCTGGCAGGTAAACTTAGTTCAGCTGCCTATGCTGTGAGAAAAATTAGGCAGTTAACAGACATTGATACAGCCAGGCTTGTCTATTATGCCTATTTCCACAGTGTTATGTCCTATGGTATTCTATTATGGGGCAGAGCTGCTGAGATTCAAACTATATTCGTATTGCAAAAGAGAGCAATTAGATCTATATACAAAATGAAGCCACGCGAATCTCTTCGCCAAAAATTTAAAGAAATAGGTGTTCTTACAGTGGCATCTCAATATATTTATAATTGCTTACTCTTTGTACGTCAAAACATTAATAATTATAAGCAACGTATAGATGTAAGTAACCGTCCAATTAGAAATGGCGGACACAAGTTAGTTGTAGTACCACACCGTTTACGTAAAGTACAGAAGTCCTTTGTGGGGTTGAGTGTACGCTTCTACAATATGGTCCCGAAGTCTGTTTTGGACTTACCTTTACACAGGTTTAAAGTCACTGTCAAAAAACATCTAATAAGTCGGGGTTACTATACTATTGAAGAATTCTTTAATGACAAGAATTGTTGGAATGATAGGGATATATTTCCATCTCTTCACGAGATATCTTAAAAATTATGTATTAATTATTGATATTATTTAAGAAATTGTATATAATGACATTTTTTTTTTGAAAAGAGCAAGTGCCGAGTTTCTTGCCAGTTCTTCTCGGTGCAAACCTGCTTTCCGAACCTGGCGGTAGAGTTTTGACTTTTCATAAGAGCTTATTAATTGGGCCTATGTGAAAATAAAGATTTTTCATTTTCATTTTTCATTTTCATTTGAATTAATTAAATTATGTATTGATATATTTTGAACAAATCCTCTAATTAAACTTCATGCCATACTATACTAGTATAGTATTTTTCAAAAACTAAAGAATTTATTGACAATCGTGTAGTATTCCTAATACTCTCTGTACTATGAACTAACTCCCAACCTGCAGGCGTTCGAAGTCGACGCGTGCCTAGTAATGTGCAGCGAATATGACCAACTACTCAATGTTTAAGAAGAGTTTTTACCATGAGGCTTTTTGAATGAAACGAATAATGTAGATAGATTCGAAGGTCCTTAGTTCTCTTACCATAGATATATTATGTACTTAAAGCATTTCCGGTTTTTTTTTTTTTTAGTAAAGATAAATATAAACTTGGTGTTTATGGCTATAGCAGCCGTGAGGTCTTTATACAGTTTAAAAATTTTATTATTACTTCAGTGTTTGTGAAATTAATATTATTTATATATATATCACCGACAGAGTTTTAACTCTGTGAACTGCGAAAAGTACCCATTGTTTTTAGTTGATATAGATTGAACTTTCATAAAGGTACGATACAAGGTCTGTTAAGCAGTCCGAAACTTGGTCAACATGTATATTATAGAAGTTAAATCATAATTAGCTATATCTTGACCTAACAAAAATAAAAGAAAATATCTACAATGATTGTTGTTCGTGTCTAGCCATATGGGACAAAAGAATAGAATGAATAAAATGTTCTTAATCACATTATTAAAAATATGTAAATCCCATCATTAAAAATATGTTTGACCGCAGTAAGTAATTCAATCTCCAATTTATGGCTTTCAGCAACCATAAGTAAATTGTCTTATACAACAAGTGTCCTACTGTTTAAGAGTAGGTACATTGTCTAAAAGTGACATCATCCTTACTGGGATGGGTGACTAAATAAGACTCCTCTTCAGAGTAGTGAAATCCAGATAAGATACCTATTCCCTTCAATCACGGTGGTTTGACACAACACTGCGCGTTCCTTACATTAATTATTTTTTATATTAAAAAAAAAATCTTGTGATTTTAAAATTAATGCTTAAGTATTGGTGTTAAGTAGGTATCTTATAGAGGGGGTTTCACGGGTATGTGGGCCATTGAGGCACTACCGCAACAGAATCCCCGTTCTTGACCGTTAGTTAGATTTGTATTCAAAATTTATTTGTTTCAATGTGTGTGTAAGCTGATCTCTCCACGATATAGTATATGCGTTAGTTGTAAAGACATCGGAATCCAACACCATGACCCATAATATTATTATGTTTATACATTTGGGGTTTTTCCCACTTGCAAACAAATCTGTCGAGAGATTACCAATTATCATCGTGATTATGTTAATTGTATAAGCTCAATTCGATAATTCCCATTAGATATTAAGATGGTGATTCTGCATCCGTGATTTTATTGTCAGAACTGCATAAGTAATCAGCATGTGCAATTATATTAATCACTAATAAGTAAGAATAATTATATTTCCCTAATTATTTATAAGTGCCCGTAGGCCAGGCCTATATGAAATAAGTCTTTTAAATTTTTGAACCACAGACCTTTATATTACACCATTTTCACCATTATTATGATTCCTGTGCAATATTTGTCAAATTTGAAAATTATATGTCCCCATTCTATTGATATTTGCATATTTCAGTCGCACTGTCAATACAAGACACAAATTTTTCGGTCCTGGAGACTGTTTGTGTGTAGCTGTCATTCCTGTTCTCTCCATGCTCCACAAGCATGATCCCCAGTTGTTGAGGCATCAGTAAATGTTTTCATGGCTTATGTACTATCTGCTATTTTTCATGATTTTAATCCATTTTATTGCTTACCAGCATATTAATATATATATAGCTACTCGTGCTGATTCACTGACTCACTCATTGATCACCTCTCCTGAACAATTTTGTATGAAAAATTTTTTTTTCACTATGCGTTTCGTATAGAAGAGAAAAATTCATTCGGAGGAAAAATACGGAGAGAGCTGATGAGTGAGGATTGAGAAGACGGGTAAAGAGCACGGCGAGGGTATCAAAGATAGGTGGGGGGTGCTCGACCAAATGTCACTCGAAACGTCATCCAATTGGCAGTGAGTTGAAAAAAATTTCAAAATGGCGGATTCAAAATGGCCGCCATTCGAATTTCGTCGATATCTCGGAAAGTATAAAAGTTGGAAGAACGGTTTCTTGACAAGAGTTGATCAGGATCCGAAGGTCTATACGATGGATAGAAAAAAAATTCAAAATGGCGGACTTCATTTTTTTCATAGCAAATGTATGGGGAATGTTGAGACTAAAGTTGTAAGGCAAAATGTGGAGAAGACAGCACGCGGGCCACGTGTGGCCCGCGCCCCCACGCGCCCTACTAGTTAATATATATATAGCTACTCGTGCTGATTCACTGACTGACTCATTGATCACCTCTCCTGAACAATTTTGTATGAAAAAATTTTTTTTCACTATGCGTTTCGTATACAAGAAAAAAATTCATTCGGAGGAAAAATACGGAGAGAGCTGATGATTGAGGATTTCGGAGACGGGTGAAGAGCACAGCCAAGGGTATTGCAGATAGGTGGGGGGTGCTCGACCAAATGTCATTTGAAACGTCATCCAATTGGCAGTGAGCTGAAAAAAAATTCAAAATGGCGGATTCAAAATGGCCGCCAAAAGAATTTCGTCGATATCTCGGAAAGTATAAAAGATGAAAGAACGGTTTCTTGACAACAAGTGATCAGGACCCGAAGCTCTATTAGATGGATAGAAAAAAAATTCAAAATGGCGGAATTTATTTTTTCATAGAAAATATATGGCGAATTTTGAAGAGACCACAAGTTGTGAAACATGCAGTATTTTGATGCGGCTTTTCTAAGGACTATCAGAAAAAATATGGAATGAGGTGATGATTGAGGATTTCGGAGACAGGTGAAGAGCACAGCCAGGGTGTCGAAGATAGGTAGGGGGTGCTCGACCAAATGTCACTCGAAATCTCATGCAATTGGCAGTGAGCTGAAAAAAAATCCAAAATGGCGGATTCAAAATGGCCGCCATACATTTTTCGTGTTGTTCTATGTCGGAAAGTATAAAAGATAAGAGAGTGGTTTCTTAGCAAGAGGTGATCAGGATCTCAAGGTTTACGGGATTAATGAAAAAAAAACAAAGTGGCGGAATTTACTTTTCGATGGAAAATGTACATGCCACAATAAGTAGGGAACTATGCCAGTCATTGACGCAGTTCTACGGAGAACCGCCAGAGAAAAATATGAGAAAAGATGATGATCTAGGATTTGGATGATGATTGAGGAGCACGGTCGTGGTTTTAAAGATAGTTAAGGGCTGCTCGAACAAAAATACGCTGAACCTCATCCGATGAGGTTCAGCGGTATTTTTTGTTGGAACAGCCCTTAACTATCTTTAAAACCATGACCGTGCTCCTAGGTAATTTTTTCAGCCCACTGCCAATCGGATTCCAATAATTGGCGATGGTGATGACGGCGTTAGTTTCATGGGCGGGAAGACAGCACGCGGGCCACATGTGGCCCGCGCACCCACGCACCCTACTAGTTATATTTATATAGATCTTCGTGTAGAATTAAGCATTTACAGCGCTCGAATTTTTTTTGTGTATCACCAGCAGTGGGTAATCTATGGTTGACATTCCTAATTTCTTCATAAATGGTCACATTATAATCATTTATATATACATATGAAAATATATATATTTATATGGCTTGATTGAATATTATCAACATAATTAATTTGGAGTTAACACACTTTTATTTGTAATAAATAGAAAATAAATTCCAAGTATTTTAGTGTCGGATCTTGTATCGGCCACGTTTTGTAAACAATTATTTTAAACCCCATTAAAAATATATATCCAATAAAAGATGAAAAAAGTATCCGAGGGTCGCAATACTTTTGCAACAGGCTTAATCTTGGTAAATACTGGAGCTGAATTGCATCCAAATGGTAACACATTAAATTCCTAGAGATTGCTATTTCACTGAAAGCATTAAATTTTCTTGAATTGTAATCTAAATCTTTATTTACTTAAAAAGGAAATTATTACGTCTTTATTTAAGGTGTACACATGACGTAACTATTGTTTGATATTAATTTAATACTTGTTTTTAAGATCTTCTAGTTTTAAAAAGAAAAACTATGTATTTATGAGTTTATTTTTCTAATTTCTTCACATTGAAAGTAAAATGGTTGAAATTATGCCCATATATATTAAAAAAAAAAAGATTATCTATAGATTTTTTAAAATAATAGGTATTTAATATTCTGTCTAGTAGTATATTTTACTTCTTTTATGTAATATATAATCACGAAACATGGCAATGGATATGACATGACATAACCTGATATCCACTATGAAATTGTAGAATTATTGATATTAAATCATAAACAAAATAATGATTGACATTAAATGAATAGTCAGTCATTGTAGAAATAAATCAAGCGGCTTGCCAGCTTTACCGTTCCTTGTGTCCGTATCATGGAAGCTACTGCCGCGATGTCTTCCTCGAGGAAGCGGCGAGCTGCGTCGACACGTCACGTGACTCATCGTCCGCCTTGCCGCGCGTAGAGCGGTTGCCGCGCAAGCGGCCGAGCAAAAACGGCTGCCTGCTGGTAGCTGTGGTGGTGGCCATAAGCTTGCGTACTACAGATCTTAATTATCTGCGCTAGATTTATTAATAATAATTTTTGTTGACTTTTAAGTTTCAGTCAAATTCTTACAAAAAATGATCAACTCATCGATTTAGATTTTTCTTTTTGCTCTCTTTTATGCATCAGAAAAAAATAAGTCTCCTTAGGAGGAGACGATATGTTGAAAATAATATGTATAAGATTCGAGCCGAATGCACTTGAGCTGAATCCGTTTAAGCAGGTATCGATTTTTCATCTTTACAGGATAAGAGTAAAGTACCTAATAGCTACGCATGGTGATGACAGCGTACGAAGAATTAATACTTGCTTATTTTCTATCCTATCGGATAATCTTTTAACATGCTCAGAATGGGTCTAATATTCTGTAGGTAAATCCGTCACAACAGCAATCGTACAGCAACTAGTAACAGGTAACTGGGATAAGAGGCACGCTGGAGACCAAAACAGCCGATATTGCAGCGGGGCCGATGTCAGCAACGTTATAGTACCTACTTACATTCGTTCCAGTAAAAGCATCCTTCGTGACGTCGACATCAATGGCGGCGATCGGTTCGCTGTCTGCGTAGCAGTTATGCTTCGGTTATCAGTAAAGGGTGTATGTGAGACTCCTAGATGAGAAACACGCAACCCTGTATAGTATGGGCGTATGTGAGACTCCTGCATGAGTAACACGCAACCCTATATTGTAAAGGTGTATGTGAAACTCCTAGTTGAGAAACACGCAGCCTGCTTGTGATCTGTTTCCGTTGCCGGGAATCGAACCCGAGCCTGCTGAGTGAGAGTCAGATATCCTAGTCACTGGACCATATCAGATCCTGTTAGGTACTTTCATTTTATAATTGGGTAGGTACTCACGGCTCGGGTTATGCTGCGTACTAACGCTATCCGGTGAAGATGTTCGACGACAGTATTTTCACTAAATAATCAAAATCACAATCACCACTTTTATGATTCTTCCTTTTCGGAATGATAAAAAACTATATACCTCCTTCTTATCTCGAGAGAAAAAACAAAACATTAATTATGATTTAAAACGTGCGAAACAGCGATGCACTAAACTGTGAATGAGGTGTTCCGGCCGTGGTTTGTGCAGAGTCCAGGTTTTTCTTTTGCCTACCTCCGAATAAGTGACGAAATGGCGAGCGGCTAACGGTGATACTACTGTTATTATTATTATTAAACGTCTTGGAGCGAGCTAGGAGAGCAAATAAAGTTTTAGTAAAGTCTGCTTATTTATTTGAATTACACATTATAATGGGTGACTGAAAATACCTCACATGTACCCAATTAAAAAGTCTCGTGATTTTCTTTAAGGTGCTCGTGCAATAGATTGAAAATAGCAAAATATTTATACTTCACTACGTTCACTTCCCTTTTGTATATAAATATACAAAAGGGAAGTGAACGAAACTGCGATCTACTACAGTATTTTAGGCGGCTTCCTAAAGATTAAAAGCTGTGAATTTGTTAATGGAAAATTATGAAAAGTTAGATAACCACTACAGGTTAGGTCTCACCGCAATTACCGGTTAAGGTAAATTGACCAGAATAATAACTACATTACAATAATATGATTACTGTCCACACGACAATATATGATTGAAACACCCAGACCACAAACGTTTTGGTACTTTGATTTGCTCTATAGGTGCATATCAACTAGCAATCAGAGACGATTGACTGACACTGACTTGGATCATAATCATAATTTTCTGTTTTTTTTTTTTAATACGGGTTAGCCTTGTATTTAAGAATATATTACTATGTACTAATATGGGGTAAATGTAATGTCACGTCCCATTATAAAAGTGCCCGAGAAAAGCAGCTGTTAGCGAAGAATGGAGACGAATTGTCTAGCGTGTCGTAACAGGGAACCGATGTTCACGCCCGTTCTGACATGAGTGTAACGAAGAAGTAGAGATAGTAATATAAGTTGATACAAGTTACTACAATTTCAAGAATAAGCAGATGTTTTTGAATTAACCTGTAAATCGCTTGGTGGTACTAGTTGGTCGGTAGGAGCACCAGGCGTGATCGAAATATCCTACCAGACTAGAAAAGAGCCTTTTTCAGAACCCCTGTTTTACGACATATTGTCAGGCACGAGTGTTCTCTCTCAGAAAGAGATGGGACTTGAGCATGCTGGAGACCTCTCAACCTCTCCATTTCTCACTTCAATTAACAGAGACCAATTGGTTTCTGATAATTGAAGTGGTTACTTCTCACTCATAACCTATATCTTCATTTATCATTGTCGGTTGACAAATATTTTTATATTCATTATATTATACATTATCCCTAATTGCCTCTCTCCAGTCATCATGTAGTTATTAATTGACTGAGAATGAAAATGACTATATATTAAAACAGTGATGTAATTGCTAATCTATGCGAAGTCACAAAGGAATACAGAACCAAAAAATGTACTGAATCTGGGTCAAGAAACACTAGTAGTTAGGTCCCATTGCTTGTCTTAACAAAGAAATGCTAAAAAATAGGGCGTATGCGAAAATGGGACAGTCATTTATAATATGCGCGAAACGCTAGGCAGGTGTGTGAGAAGACAATAACTTTGGACCCATTTGTGCTATAAAACCTTTCTTTTGATATAATATTTTTTTTAATAGGTAAATATATTATACGGGACATTTTACACATCGCAATCTAGCCCCAAAGTAAGCGATAGCTTGTGTTATGGGTGCTAGATGACTGATAAACATACATACATGCTAATATACATAAATATAATATATTGAAAAACACCCAGACACTGGAAAACATTCATGCTCATCACACAAACATTTACCAGTAGTGGGAATCGAACCCACGACCTCCGGCGCTGACGGCAGGTTCGCTACCACTACGCCATTCAGTCGTCAAATTGGGTAGTTGTTTTTTTTACTTTTTTATAAACTAGAATAAATATAACGAGGTCCTCAAAAAAAATAAAATTATATCAAACAATGAATACAAAGTTATAGGCATTTTTAACCGACTTCAAAAAAAGGAGGAGGTTCTCAATTCGTCGGAATCTTTTTTTTTTAATGTATGTTCCCCGATTACTCGAATATGCGTGGACCAATTTCGAAAATTCTTTTTTTGTTTGAAAGGATATAGTTCACAGATGGTCCCATTGTCTTCAAGTCAGGATCTGATGATGGGATCCTGGAGAAATCGAGGGAAATCTTCAAATTTTATAAGCACACTTGAAGTGATTTGGGTATTGTTTGAAAGAGTAATTTTTTCCAGGTAGTCTTATGGTCATCAGGTCGGGATCTGATGATGGGATCTTGGTAAAATCGAGGGAACTCTTCAAATTTTGCGAGTATACTTGAAGCGATTTAGGTATTTTTTATAGTTACTATTGCATTTCCTTGCAGTCATCAAGTAATGACTGTATTCATCAAGTCAGGATCTGATGATGGGATCTTGGACAAATTGAGGGAACTCTTCAGATTTTAGATGCATACTTAAAGCGATGTGGGCATTTTTTCCAATGCCTTGCGCGTTAGTTGTTTTCCACTAAAAAGTATGAAATAAAATGGAAAATTCTTTCCAAAAAACCAACTTCAAATGCCACTACAAAGAATGAAATAATTTTTAATATACACCAATTCGAAGTCGGGCAATGTTTCGTTCATTCACTAATAGTCCTTCGTATTGTCGATAATTTTGTCATTTCTTTGCACATCAAGTTTTATAATAAGAAGGACTATTAATGATTGAACAAAACATTGCCCGACTTCGAATTGGTGGACATTGAAAATTATTTCATTCTTTGTAGTGGCATTTGAAGTTGGTTTTTTGGAAAGAATTTTCCATTTTATAACTTTTGAAGTAGTATACAGCTCCTACAGCATGACCACACTTTAACGTCATAGTTACAGCACACATACAGCTGTCTCTGTCTAATCAGAAATATTAAAATGCTTATAATTTTTTTGTTATTTGATTATTTTTTTTTGCAATTAAAGTTTTTAGTAATTCTTGTTTCAAAATCAAATGAAAAAACAATATTTTGATTTCAGTCAACTACCTAATTATGAATAGTAACGATTAGGTCTGGCCTACAGACAAAGATACGTTACATACTGGCTTTGAAAAATCCCATGTAATCGTAGTGCAGAATATTAATGGCGATGAAACAAGCTTTGGCAGTTATGGATTTTGATAGTTATGGAATTCGGAAAAATAAAATTAGGTTTATGGCCTGTTTCTTTCGTGACCCGAAGATAACGTTAAGCTATCAATCCCAATCATTATCATAACAAAGGTCCAATATAAAAATTATAAAAGAGTTGGGGAGCTCTCAAAGTAACTGTTTTGTCCTTTTCTGCGCCAGGAACGAGACGCGTTAAACAATAATAAGAGTTTTTTGAATTTAACAACCTAACCCTGAGTTATACGAAACAGCGTCAAAAATTTAAGTTGTACTGAAACTAATGTAATTGCAAGACCATAAATTTTTGACATTTCTTGTGATTGAATTAGTTGAAATCGTATCTACTTAAACTTTTGAATTTGTTTTAAACAACTCAAGACAAGCCTACTACAAGAAAGAATAAGTTTTTGTGAAAATAGCCTCTCTTGCTAGTCACTGTTGTCCCTTACCTTAATTTATAGGAGCCCTAATCGTATGTAACTTTAACCCGGCGTCATGGGGGCTGGGTCTGTGCGACCCGTCACATTTTATTTCGCTTGTAGTTCGGTTACTATGCGTTTGACGTTGCCGTTCTTCTCAATAGCTGGAGCTGTTGAGTTGTTCTATGCGTCGCAAGCAACACGTTAGTCGTGCCACAGCCGCAGTGGGAGATACAGGTGCACAAAGTTGAAAAAGGTATGTGAGACCCATCCCCGCAGTCAGTGTAACAATTTTGCGCCATTTTGTAAAGATATTGTTTTACTTATTATCTGTGTTTTTATCCTTTTTATATTTGATTTTTTGTTGTTATTTACAATTATAGCTTGTTATATATAGTTCAATGTATTTTATTTATATTTTTTGTAGGTACTTAGTAAAAAATGGACCGTGAAGAGGCAGAACGACAGCGTATTCTTGCAATTTTACTGACTCTGATTCTCTGACTCTTGAGTCTGACTCTGATTCTGAGGAACCTCCAGCAAAAAAGGCTAATGTTCGCAAAAGGTGCCAAGTGTGTTCAGCCAAGAAAAACCGTAAAACTTACTACACCTGCGAGAGTTGCAACAAATATAGCTGTGTAGAACATATAGTACCTTTCTGTGCTGACTGTACCAAAGATAATGATTCCAAGTGATTAATTGTTTTTTTTTTCTCAAATTTATTTAGTTTCCTACAAAAAAGTGCCATTAAAACGTTAAGACTGATTGTTAATTAATAATATTATTACATTTAAGTAGAAGAGAAAATTTTTGTTGACAATTTTCGTTATTTTGTTAAAGTTCAATTAAATATAATTAAAACATAATATAACAAAATATTTGTCTTTCATTTATTCACCTTAATACCCAAAAAACTAAACACGTATAAATATAATCTTTATTATTTATAAAGTATTGGAATAATTTTGACATTAATGAACGGGTCGGTGAGACCCACCCCAACGTCCGTGTATCACTTTTCCACCCCCATGACGGCGGGTTAATAATAATACGCCACACGCAATTCATTCCCTCACCAATGCCGGCCACAGATTAATCAGCAACACAAAATCGGATTAAATTCAGCAATCGTGTGTAGGTTTGACCACATTTTATTACGCAGTTGAAAATGCATAGACAACTGTGGGAATCTTACTTGGCAACCCAGATGCTAACTAAGCAGAATCCACCTTTTTATCTGTAAATACGCGAACTTCTGAATCGATTTCGTGTCTTGATGACCTGTTTTAACACATACCTACGCTACTTTTTATCCCGGTAATATCCACGGGTCCCGAAAACCCGAATTTCACTCGTGAGTAAAAGGTATTTTTTTCAAAACTCTGATAAGAAAACTCAGGCATCCGAACATTTAACGTAAACATTTTAAGCAAACAGTAGCGCCTTCTGTCAAAATTCTATAGGTGGCTGCTGAGTGAACTACAGCGTGACCTCAATGTTGGTATTATTGGCACCGATAAACTGGCGACATTTTTGACGCCGCCCGCCCTGTCCAGGGTAGATATCAAATACTAACTTATTATTTTTATCTATGTCTTCCGCACGAGTGAAATGGTGCCAAGAATACTGACTGCATTTCAGGCGACAATAATTTAAGAGCAAAATGTAATCATCAACCAAATTCAAACAACATTAATATCTATGTTAGTATCTGTATATATCATCGCATAATACCAACATCATCTCGATGAAAAATAGCCAGATTTCCGTCAAAAACTCATACCACTCGGCGCCGTCGACGTCGAAAAAACATTAATTTCGACACATAGCTACTGAGCTCCCTCGCAATATCCATCACGGGTCTACTATTTGCATAGAGGGTGATAAACCGGGGAAGAAATCTTATATGGCGCGACTAGCGTTTGCTCGCGGCGTCGCTTCATATTTATTATGGAGACCATAGAACATTACCTTTTATTAATAGTTGAAACCTCGAGATTCCAGTCTACAATTTAATGTACTTTATCTGTAAAAAAACATTTTTTGAGTTGCCAAATGTTAAATATCAAACCATAATTTAAAAATCTAAGGGCTGATTTTTCAATCGCCAGATAACTATATCTGAGGAATAAATTTGAAACATATGCCATACAAAATCTGTGAAAACGTCATATTTATTCCTTAGTCAACGATTATCTGGTGATTGAATAATCACTCCTTAAAAGATTACTTTCTATTAAAAAAATAATACTTTCTAGTCTATTTGTATGAAATGACTGTTTGAATGATTTATCATCGCTCAACTCAAACCACTTAACGGGTCGTTGGAAACCAGCAGCCTAGAAAAGTCATAATGGCTACTTATGACTTTTTTTTTAATTTAAGAGGATTAGAGTTGTCTTAGATCATAGAAGTCACATGATCAATTGTCGATTAGATATGTCACTGCCATACCATTTTTGAATTTCGTTCCATTCTAATAAGGAATGAGTGAACAGGGGTTTCTAAGACTACCGACAAGTCATACGACTTATAGGTAAACCGCTATAAACTTGACGCTCCTGATGGTCTGCGGGACGCGGGGCGGGAGTCACTCAACCAATGAGCTAGTCTGTCACTGTCCGCTGACAGCGCTGCCGTATCATTATAGCCAATCGCGTCACCCGCCCCGCGTCCCGCAGACCATCAGGAGGGTCTAGTTTATAGCGTTTTACCTATAGATTATTATGTGAACGAAGCCGAAGCATCTGCTAGTATTTTATAAAATGTTATTTTTGGAGACCACGCCATAATATTAAGCTCAACGTACAGACAAACGTTTGAATAATTCAGATTGTGTGTTGATCCAAAGCAATGTATCATCTCGGATTCCGTCCCCGGCTTATTGGCCTACATTCAGCTCTCAATCGAAGTAGGTTACGAACTGGGAGAGCAAACTGTTTGTTTCTTCGTATTTTTTTGTAATTATAAAACACCAGATGACCCGGCAAACGATGTCCTGCCCAGCCAGAGGTTAGTGCAGGTTTTATTTTAAGAATTTTGAGTCGACTTGCATCGGACAAACGAATCGAATTCCTGTATAGATTTACATCCAGCGCCATCTATGGACAGTCGCTGACATTCAGATGGCGCTGGCTGTAAATGAACTCGATTCGTTTGTGCGATGTGAGTCCACTCGAAATTCGGACATAAACCTGTACTAACCCTACAGTCGTGAAACTAAGCCATTAAAAGACCAACTGAAACAAAATTTCACGAAAATCCGTCTAAGTGTTTCATATTATAGCGAAACTCATACAGTGTTTAATTTTTATTATACCCAGGATTTTTTATACAGGATAGATTTGACAGGCTGTATGACTACACGTTTGAATAACCATTGGTTAAAAATTTGAAATTCCTTGCCATGCCGAGCCCAGTATACGGCAGGCATAAGGCAGAGCTACATTTACCGTTGTAGCTACAGGAAGATTGCTTTAGAAAACTGTCTTTAGCTTTTGAGTAATTTCGCCTGGATTCTAAGATTTTGAAAAGTTTACCTACGGGTAACGAGCCATTTTGTTATTTTTTTTTATTTTTACTACTGAAATTGCGATTGAATTCTCAATATTACGTTGTTTTATAACGATGTGATTAATTAATATTATGTATAGTACTCAATTTTTATTTAATTCCAAATGAATAATCGAATTTCTTCAGTTTCAGGTGAGTCTTGCCTCTGGGCGAAGGACTCTTAAGGTACTCCAGTAAAGCTAAAGGAATGTTTGTTGTATTAATTATTTCTGACGTTATTTAATTTCAGTTCTCAATTGGCTGAAAATTGAGTCTTTGAGTGTAAGTAATTAGGTTGGATTTCATTTAGCGGGCTTCTGTAAAAATAAATTCGAATGTATTAATTGGTGCTTTTGGTGAGTCAACGCAAAATGGACGTTATCGCTCGCGTTTTGTAATTCGTTTTTGAATGACACAAAGCGAGAAGCCTGATCGACGACAGATAAATGAAATCCGATCCACCGAAGCCTAAATTAACTGATTTTAATTAATCATGAGCTTAGCTCAGTACTCCGAAAACGGCGAGTCATCGAAATTGAATTCATATTTCGTTTTCTTTATTCTGTCCTTTCATTTGCGGTTATTTTTGTGTTATCTCTTAACATTTCAAGTCACCAGCACTGAATCCTGAAGTACTTACTTTAGTTTAATTTTCGCCTTAATCGTTCCATGTAATCGTTAACTTTATTCTCTATCTTTATGTTCGAAACCGCTTACACTCGATTTTTGTGAGCATATATTTAAAGTTATTACTTTATATTAATTCAATTAAAATAACCTTGCTCATGTTCGTTGTGTGTAAGCTACTTTACTTATGCTCTTAAACCGAGAGCTTGCTAGAAAATTGGAGGATGTACTAAAGCAGAAACGTTTATTCGATAATGAATCATTACTAACTTTTTCACATTCAAAAAGCCTAGCTTCCATTTCACAAACAACTACAAATTTTTAATTGCAGTTATTTAAAAAATGGTAAATGTGCAAAAATATATCATTTAACGAAAAAATATTGTACCCATAACATATGGTTTACAAATTAAGAACTCAAATCGAAATTTACAGTTCAATTATAAAATTTGAACATGCATATTTTACTTACCAATAAAAGGTACGGAAAGATTTCAAAAATTTATTTTAACCATTCTAAATGTTTACCTTCACGTGTCCTCAAACATACACGAATTTTAATAGCAGTTATGTAAAAAATTATTAATGTCCTTAAAATGTTATGAAAAAATGTTGTTTCTATAAAATATGGGTTAGAAATATCGAAATTGACAGTACAATTAAAAAGCTTGAAATTTTGTGTAGGTACATATTTTACTAACAAATAAAGGGTACGGAAAGTTATAGTAAATAAAGGGTACTTATTATTTTTATCTATGTCTTCCGCACGAGTGAAATGGTGCCAAGAATACTGACTGCATTTCAGGCGACAATAATTTAAGAGCAAAATGTAATCATCAACCAAATTCAAACAACATTAATATCTATGTTAGTATCTGTATATATCATCGCATAATACCAACATCATCTCGATGAAAAATAGCCAGATTTCCGTCAAAAACTCATACCACTCGGCGCCGTCGACGTCGAAAAAACATTAATTTCGACACATAGCTACTGAGCTCCCTCGCAATATCCATCACGGGTCTACTATTTGCATAGAGGGTGATAAACCGGGGAAGAAATCTTATATGGCGCGACTAGCGTTTGCTCGCGGCGTCGCTTCATATTTATTATGGAGACCATAGAACATTACCTTTTATTAATAGTTGAAACCTCGAGATTCCAGTCTACAATTTAATGTACTTTATCTGTAAAAAAACATTTTTTGAGTTGCCAAATGTTAAATATCAAACCATAATTTAAAAATCTAAGGGCTGATTTTTCAATCGCCAGATAACTATATCTGAGGAATAAATTTGAAACATATGCCATACAAAATCTGTGAAAACGTCATATTTATTCCTTAGTCAACGATTATCTGGTGATTGAATAATCACTCCTTAAAAGATTACTTTCTATTAAAAAAATAATACTTTCTAGTCTATTTGTATGAAATGACTGTTTGAATGATTTATCATCGCTCAACTCAAACCACTTAACGGGTCGTTGGAAACCAGCAGCCTAGAAAAGTCATAATGGCTACTTATGACTTTTTTTTTAATTTAAGAGGATTAGAGTTGTCTTAGATCATAGAAGTCACATGATCAATTGTCGATTAGATATGTCACTGCCATACCATTTTTGAATTTCGTTCCATTCTAATAAGGAATGAGTGAACAGGGGTTTCTAAGACTACCGACAAGTCATACGACTTATAGGTAAACCGCTATAAACTTGACGCTCCTGATGGTCTGCGGGACGCGGGGCGGGAGTCACTCAACCAATGAGCTAGTCTGTCACTGTCCGCTGACAGCGCTGCCGTATCATTATAGCCAATCGCGTCACCCGCCCCGCGTCCCGCAGACCATCAGGAGGGTCTAGTTTATAGCGTTTTACCTATAGATTATTATGTGAACGAAGCCGAAGCATCTGCTAGTATTTTATAAAATGTTATTTTTGGAGACCACGCCATAATATTAAGCTCAACGTACAGACAAACGTTTGAATAATTCAGATTGTGTGTTGATCCAAAGCAATGTATCATCTCGGATTCCGTCCCCGGCTTATTGGCCTACATTCAGCTCTCAATCGAAGTAGGTTACGAACTGGGAGAGCAAACTGTTTGTTTCTTCGTATTTTTTTGTAATTATAAAACACCAGATGACCCGGCAAACGATGTCCTGCCCAGCCAGAGGTTAGTGCAGGTTTTATTTTAAGAATTTTGAGTCGACTTGCATCGGACAAACGAATCGAATTCCTGTATAGATTTACATCCAGCGCCATCTATGGACAGTCGCTGACATTCAGATGGCGCTGGCTGTAAATGAACTCGATTCGTTTGTGCGATGTGAGTCCACTCGAAATTCGGACATAAACCTGTACTAACCCTACAGTCGTGAAACTAAGCCATTAAAAGACCAACTGAAACAAAATTTCACGAAAATCCGTCTAAGTGTTTCATATTATAGCGAAACTCATACAGTGTTTAATTTTTATTATACCCAGGATTTTTTATACAGGATAGATTTGACAGGCTGTATGACTACACGTTTGAATAACCATTGGTTAAAAATTTGAAATTCCTTGCCATGCCGAGCCCAGTATACGGCAGGCATAAGGCAGAGCTACATTTACCGTTGTAGCTACAGGAAGATTGCTTTAGAAAACTGTCTTTAGCTTTTGAGTAATTTCGCCTGGATTCTAAGATTTTGAAAAGTTTACCTACGGGTAACGAGCCATTTTGTTATTTTTTTTTATTTTTACTACTGAAATTGCGATTGAATTCTCAATATTACGTTGTTTTATAACGATGTGATTAATTAATATTATGTATAGTACTCAATTTTTATTTAATTCCAAATGAATAATCGAATTTCTTCAGTTTCAGGTGAGTCTTGCCTCTGGGCGAAGGACTCTTAAGGTACTCCAGTAAAGCTAAAGGAATGTTTGTTGTATTAATTATTTCTGACGTTATTTAATTTCAGTTCTCAATTGGCTGAAAATTGAGTCTTTGAGTGTAAGTAATTAGGTTGGATTTCATTTAGCGGGCTTCTGTAAAAATAAATTCGAATGTATTAATTGGTGCTTTTGGTGAGTCAACGCAAAATGGACGTTATCGCTCGCGTTTTGTAATTCGTTTTTGAATGACACAAAGCGAGAAGCCTGATCGACGACAGATAAATGAAATCCGATCCACCGAAGCCTAAATTAACTGATTTTAATTAATCATGAGCTTAGCTCAGTACTCCGAAAACGGCGAGTCATCGAAATTGAATTCATATTTCGTTTTCTTTATTCTGTCCTTTCATTTGCGGTTATTTTTGTGTTATCTCTTAACATTTCAAGTCACCAGCACTGAATCCTGAAGTACTTACTTTAGTTTAATTTTCGCCTTAATCGTTCCATGTAATCGTTAACTTTATTCTCTATCTTTATGTTCGAAACCGCTTACACTCGATTTTTGTGAGCATATATTTAAAGTTATTACTTTATATTAATTCAATTAAAATAACCTTGCTCATGTTCGTTGTGTGTAAGCTACTTTACTTATGCTCTTAAACCGAGAGCTTGCTAGAAAATTGGAGGATGTACTAAAGCAGAAACGTTTATTCGATAATGAATCATTACTAACTTTTTCACATTCAAAAAGCCTAGCTTCCATTTCACAAACAACTACAAATTTTTAATTGCAGTTATTTAAAAAATGGTAAATGTGCAAAAATATATCATTTAACGAAAAAATATTGTACCCATAACATATGGTTTACAAATTAAGAACTCAAATCGAAATTTACAGTTCAATTATAAAATTTGAACATGCATATTTTACTTACCAATAAAAGGTACGGAAAGATTTCAAAAATTTATTTTAACCATTCTAAATGTTTACCTTCACGTGTCCTCAAACATACACGAATTTTAATAGCAGTTATGTAAAAAATTATTAATGTCCTTAAAATGTTATGAAAAAATGTTGTTTCTATAAAATATGGGTTAGAAATATCGAAATTGACAGTACAATTAAAAAGCTTGAAATTTTGTGTAGGTACATATTTTACTAACAAATAAAGGGTACGGAAAGCCTTCAAAAGTCCACATAAAATGAGTGAATAAATATTTCCATGCGGACAGAGTTGCGGTCGCTGCTGCTACAAACTTTTAGCTTTTATCAAGTACCTCCTCCAATTTTCCCGCGAGCTCTTGTCCTATACTCTCCGCTTTGTTCGTTGTCGTAGTTCTGTCATTTGCTTGCACTGTTCTAATTATTTGCCCCCGTTTTTTTCTTACTATACGAAGAAAACCATTTGCATTTAAATGTTATCATGTAGACTTGATTTAGATTAATGTGGTATTCTTACATTAGCTAGTTGTCATGTTACTATTGAGATTTTTATTTTTGGAAATATAGAAAAGTATACAATTTTGGTTATTCAACCTTGGTTCAAATCGTTAAAACGAATAGTATGAATGTTGAAATTAAACAACGTAGAAAGAACATAGCCAATTGTAAAATTAAAAATAAAATCACATCTTGCTTGAAAATAAAATAGATATTATAAGTTTTTTTTTTTTTTTTTTTTTTTCAGTATCCAACTCATATTAATTTCAAGTAGAGTAACTTTATATAATGTAAATAATATAAATGTGGGAGCGGCTGGAGAACCCCAGTGCAGGGCACGCCACGATAGCGGCGGTAAGACCCGTCATGGAGGATTGGCTGGGGCGTCAGCATGGCGCCCTCACCTTCCGGTTGACGCAGATACTTACTGGACACGGATGCTTCGGTAAGTATCTGCATCGCATAGGTCGGGAGCAATCGCCTGGTTGTCGCCACTGCGGGAATCGCCTCGTGGACACGGCGCAGCACACACTGGAGGAGTGCCCAGCTTGGGCGCAGCAGCGCCGTGTGCTCGATGCAGCAGTCGGTGGCCTCTCGCTCCCAAACATCGTTCAGGTGATGATTCGGAGCGAGACAGCGTGGAATGCCGTCGCCACCTTTTGCGAGGAGGTGATGTCAGCAAAGGAGGCGGCGGAGCGAGAGAGGGAAAATCAGTCAGCCTATCCCTCTCGAAGGAGACGCACCAGGCGCCGGAGGGTTAATGACCTCCGGCCTCCATGAGTTGCCGGCCTGCGGGTGACGGGCGATAGGGGCCGCCCGTCGCCCAAAACATAGACAGGCCAGGAGGTAAGGTGAGGCCAGATAAAGGCACACCCATGAGATGGTTTCGGCAGCAGCCAGGCTGCCGACAATGATGTGACTCGCTGCTGCGGTGGCTAGTCGAGACCTGGCGGAAGCGCGGTGAATACGAGAGTGAACCCCGCACTTCCGCCAGCGGGTCCGTCGTGGAAACAGACAGTTTTTAGTGGGTGCAAGCCCCACATAACCCTTCCGTTTCCCCTGCCAGAGGGGTATGCGTTAGGCATTTTCTGTCTATAAAAAAAAAAAAAAAAATAATAATATAAATGTGCATTACCTACTAGTTTAATAAAATGTCATAAAATTCATTGCAATAGATAATATCTTTGTAGCAAAATATGGGTTCATTAATACTTATGTTACCTCAAAAACTCAAAATAGAAGGCAAGAAGCAAGGCACTTGCTTTTTTTTAAAGCTCTCGCCAAAAATTGTAATCTATAATAATAACCGAAACTACGTTAGACCGTCTGTTATCTATATATTATTATCTCTAACATATTGTCGAAATAGACAATTTTGACATGTTAGAGTCATTGGTGCTGTCAGTGTAGAGTCTAATTACTAATTACCTTCTGAATCTCAACCTCCAACAAGAGAGCTTTTTTTCAGTAAAATTATTCATATTTCAAGTTTAGTCAAGTTCAATTTTTTTATATTCTATACAAGTTAGTACTTGACTGCGATCTCACTGGATGGTAATTGATGATGCACCGAAAATATTATCGTATCTACTTGAAAGGCGTAAGTACTAAGTTATCCTTAACGATTTCTACACAGCTGCGCACCGCAACGCTAAATCGCCTAGCAGTGCGTTTTTTGCTGGGAACTATTATGGCCTTCCACCATATCAGAACCAATTATAAAATTTCAAAGTGGCTGGAATCGAACCCGCGACCTCTCACTCAAATCGCAAAGGCGCAGTATTCATTTCAATGAACATACTAATTTTAAAAGTAATTAATCATGTCGTTCATAGCAACAGTAACTGAATAATTACTTAATCATGACGCGTATTAAAACTACTAAAAATTTCATAAGTCTCCCGGCTTGCGGACCTCAAAATATTGATCGTACCTCTTTCTCATTCATGGCAATATGACAAAGGCCGTTTCGGCACACACACACAGTCGAAACACACGTACAGCCAACGCACGTTCTATTAAAGTTCCTTTGTACCCTTAGTACACGTTGGTGTGCTTACAGTCGAAAATCGTTTTCGAGTAACGAGAAATTTTTTGTGTAAATACTTCTAGGGAGAGGTAAAATTTAACTCTATTATACCTGTAGCAAACAATCTCTGCCCTTGGGGCAATAAAAACGGGTAAATCTTCCTCTTGCGATACTATCGGATTAATATCGACTTTATGGCATGCCTGCGAGCAACAAACGCCCGTTTCCGCATTTTGTGACATCGTGAGCAACCAGTGGCTTGTACGAATGCCAAATTTATGTAACAAAAATTTTGTTACATATGGAGGATTCCCACAGTACATTAACATCGAGGCGAAGCAAGAGTCAGCTAGGTAGGTAAGTATCCACTAATATTATAAATGCGAAAGTTTGTGAATGTGTGTATTTTTGTTAATACTTTAAGTCGCAACTACAAACCCGATTGAGCTGAAATTTGGAACAATTGGCTATTTTTTATCTCGAAAAATCCATGGTTCCTGCGGGATTACTGAAAAAACATGAATTCACGAGTAGGGCGCGGAATATAATTATGACTTTTCAAATATGATGCATTAGGTGCTAGGCATTGTTAAAGCGTTTTTTTAGTTGTCCCCTTCGGCAAGTTAATTCTTGTGTAGTGTAGTACCTACTTTGGAATAGGTTAATTTATTCTGACGTCAGATTGCTTCGACACTCGATAACGAAAATCTATTGCAAAATTGTGAACTTGTGCTAAAGGTACAGGAGTGGAAGGAAGGAACATTAAACAGCGCGCATGCGCACGTGATCTTAAAGTGCCTCGAGCGCTGCAATTGAAGCAAAACGTTGGACTGACAAATTGCTGCAGCGCTTTCTATGCTTGCACAGGCGAGGCAGCATTCATTCAAAAACGGAAGTACGCACAAAAGAAAAGTTTTTCTGCGTAATTGGTTACGGAATAGCGTTGACTACGAAAAATATCAAAGTTTAAGCGATGGTGTAAATTTTGAAGAGTTTCGTAAAATCTATTTTTTTTTGTATAGTGTTTTACACACTAAAGATGGCAAAAGCTTAATTCAAAAAGAAGAAGCCCAAAACAATCTCAGCCGGGTTTTGTTTTCTGTTATCACCACTTAACAATGGCTCTAAAAAACTAATTGAACTATTATAATTACAGCAGTTCACTCCGACGGATTTGATTCATGTACATAAATTATTAAAAAAGTATCAAAACTAAACACCTATTACGATACTATTTGAATACGTATCAAAATCGCACCTGACTAATTAAACCTAACTTGAACCCGGGTCCTCCAATATAACTGTCAAAAACTGATAATTGATGATACCTATCAGAACAAGTGGAAAATTAAAAAAATTTAAAACACCCACGACTTTTGCAGACTTGTAATTGAAAAAGGATTAAATATTTTTTTTGAAACTAAGAACTAAGAACCTATTAGTATAATTACAAATCCAAGAAAATCCGCCGGAGCTGCTGTGTTTTGCCTATGACGGTGTTGATGGTGCTGTTTACCAGTTGATGACTAATTCAATTTCTTGATACTTCTCATATACCGGCAGTTTATCAATACTTACTAATTATATTATTTGATATTGTAGCAATGGCAGCTCCGACGGATTTTCTTACATATACATACAAACAAGTATAACATCTCATTAATAAAGTAATGTACAAACGGTCTCTGACCCTAAACGCATATACCCGTACTCCGTTCCGTCGTGGTAATAAAAAGGTGTCTTCTGTCTTTCAAAGCTTTTTCAAATAATGGGCTGTAATTCGTATTGAGGCCGGAATTAGATACATATATTTATTAGAAATTATCCCCGCGTGGTACTATGTATCACGTTTAATTTTACCGATACATTGAATTTCAGTAGCGAAATTAGAATTTATTGGACATTAGCTAAATAACGTAGTACCTGGTAATCAAAACAGAACCTGTGGCAATAAAACGTGTTCAGCGAAATTACGTCTAATGCATATGTGCAACGTGCATGTATATAAGTAACTTATGCAATGAAAATGGGAAATACAAATGAAAATCTTTACTTTTCATGTAGATTTATGAAAATTCAAAACTCTACCGCCTGGTTCGGAGAGCAGGTTTTACCGAGAAGAACTGACAAGAAACTCGTTACTTGTATTATACTTTATTTTTGAAAATATATGTATATAATAATGATATACAACTTTTCTTACTTAATATTATGAAGTTTATAGATTACGTGATTTTTAAGATGTTTTTTGAGTAAACAGAAGATTCATAGCTATATAATTCTCTTTCAAAAACAAATTTTTAGACTACTTTCTGCATATTTGTTGGTCAAAGTTAATTCAATCAATGAGATTATCAATTTTCGCATTTCCCAATTCATTTACATTTTCCATGTAGGTAATGGGAATTCATGCGGGTTTTTAAGCGTATCCGCCGCACAGTATTTCCGTACTTTCTTATGAAGTTACCACAGAAAACCTCCTAATAGATGCATAAGAGAAAATCCGCAAAATCATTTAAAAGAATTGCGACCCTAGCTTCCACACAGTAAAGTTCAATTCAGGTCGGTCACAGCGCTTATTACATGAACTAAATGTATACCTACCTTATTTCTCTCCTATATTCTAAATACTTACCTATATTCTCATCTCTTGATATACCATAACACTCTTCCGGCAGACTGCCGACTTGGTAACCTGCCGCAGTGCCGACTATCGCGCCACGTACTTATTTGCTACTTGTAGCTTCATTACCTAAAATTCAGAGTGCGCCTACCTTACACACAGACAAGAATCACGGCTCTAAAGTATGTGCGATAATGCCACCTCATCACTGTTCGGAGACATACAGACCGTCAAAGAGTGCATTCCTATCACGTATCGCCAATAAACAATTATTAATGCAGCACATTGGCTGAATGTGAGCGGTATTCGAGGGAGATTTTTAAAGTGTTCGTTAATTTCGAGTGGCGGTCGGGTGCCGGCGAAATGAGGCAATCGCTTTAACAATTCCTGCCAGAGTGGCCTCCCATCAAATACGTACGTTTTTAACGAAATTTCGACGCTTTTAATTTGGGGGTACTTTACTGTACATAAATTCTGGCTGACACGGCAAGCGTTGTTTTGCCATTTAAATTACTTCAGGATTGTTCACGTCCTATCCTCAGAACTACCGAATATACACAAAAAATAACATAAAAATCGGTCAATCCATTTTGGAGGAAGAGTTTTGTAACAAACTGTGTGACATGAGAATTTTATATTACTTTAATATATTTTTATAGGTACATAAATATTTAAATATTATTAGGTCGTCGGCCATCCTAGATCACACGCCATTTATAATCACAAAGCCATTATCTTTATGCACTGTCATTAACTAACCCAAGTCATTACCTATTACACAATTTGAACTACTAAGCCCAATCGATTGAGAAGAACATTAAAAGACGTATCCACGTCAAAAGTCCAAACTGGCAAGAACTAACAAATAACTTCCATTATTTTTCTATCCTAAATTAACACATTAAAATCTGCAAATCCAATGACTATAAACGCCGTTTTAAGTGTCATTGTGTAAGTGTGTAAGTGTCATTAAGTGTCATAGGTTAATAAAATATTTCCACCATTGGCGCCGCTGTAAAAACGTCAATCGGTATTAAGGGTAATACTGGCCAAATTAAACCCGGGCTCAAGCTATCAATTAAAAGGGCCGGTTCCACTCAATGGGCTTTCGTTTAAAAAGTCCCTTTTATTCATTCCACCTACCTATTTTTTTATATCATTGGTTACCTTTACGCAAGGTAATTAACTCTAACGTCCTAAAACAATAGGATTTTATTAAAATTTTAACAATTATTATATGTCTCATATTATTTTGATTGTTGACGTATACGTCGGAAAACCGAGCACACTGCACACAGTAGGGTTAATACGAGTACAGGTTTTTGTACAAAGGAGGCCGGCAGAATCCCATACATGTCTGGGCTAAAAACGTTACAGCAATGATTCTTGTGTTATTATATAGGCAAAGATCTTATATTTATGTAACAAGAAGATTTTTTTTATAATTCTATGGGAATCAGGAGGAAAAAAATATTTTGATAGATAGGTTAGGATGAAAATAATGTACTCTGAGAACCATTACTAAGACGAAAATGTCTACATTGGCTTTCGCCAAGCCAAAGTCGTTAAAAATACAGTAAAAATAAAAAAACATACAGGCTGAATTGATAACCTCCTCCTTCTTTTGTTTTTCGAAGTCGGTTAATGATGAAAACACATCCGTAAGCGCACGAGTATGAAAACGAATGACGTATGAATTATGAAATGTGAATGACAATTGAGAAATGACAATGAACTGACAGTGAATGAACTGACAGTTATTTTTTAAAGATCGAAATCCATAGACACTATGCAAAATCTATAATTTATAAAAATATATCGTCGTAATTGTCTAAAATCGTTATTAATCTGTGTTATTTATATTACAAATAATATTTTTATTAAATTCCTATGAACATTAGTATGTCACAGTAATCGCAAAAACGCTGAATCATTTATTATTTTCATTACTCTCAAAATGCCTAGAACCCAGAGCCACGAAACAATGACAAAAAAACTTTAGAATATGGCAATAATTAGTTTTATTTTATGCAATAGTACGAATGATTATGAATCATGATTTTAGCACATTCCCATAGAAAGTTACTAAAAGTTATAGTGATATAGAATCAGAAAAAAATCTACTATTTTTTGGTATATATGGGGTTCCAGTAACAATTTAGCCCATTTTTGCCGACCTCCTTTCGAGTCGACTCGCTTCGAATAAACGGAACGGGTTGCTCCATATATCTACAGCCAGGCAGCGCTCCAAGCGGCAACCACTGAAAGCTTAGTTCACAATGTTTCCGCTTTAGGATCTGGCTGTAAATGTCTGGAGAAATTCGTTCCGTTTATTCGAAGCGAGACAACTCGTTTGCGCAAAAACCTATACTAGCCTCACTGATAAACCATGACGAAACCATCTATTTTAAATTTTTGCATACTGTAAATACAAAATAGGTGGTTTCCTCGCGATGTTTTCCTTGACCTTTAAATAAGTAACTTATTTTTAATTTCCACCGATACAAAATGACAGAGGTGCATGCCCGGGATTCGAGCTCCCTGACCTCCAAATGAGGTCTAAACCAATGAGCTATCAATGCTCTATGAAATCATAATATTCATTTATTTATTATGCACGTAATGATTTGACCACCGTGAATAAATTTGAGTGAGCGTAACATTCGTTGAACTGACCACTAAGCATTAAGCAATCATGTCTCAAAACAATATATCACGAAGATAGGTCAAGCAAGGTGAATTTCAAATTATGGCGGCAATTCCAAGCTGAAATATGGATCAGGCCGTACACTAACTACGCCTGCTTTAGTTACCGCACAACTACACTCCCCAAACTGTTGGCAAGCACCCGTGAGCTTAGAACAGCAGCAGCAGAGGAGTTAGTACAGGTTTTTGTACAAATGTCGAGTCGACTCGTATCGCGCAAACGAATTGAATTCCTCCATACATTTACATCCAACGCCATCTATGGACAGTCACTGACATGCGGCTCTCAATAGACGGTGCTGGCTGTAAATGTATGAAGGAGTTCGATTCGATTGTGCGATGCGAGTTGACTCGAAATCTTTAAAAAAAACCTGTACTAATTCCTCAGCTGAGCGGCTAGAAGTAATAAATAAGATTTCACCGACCGTATTTCTGAAGTTAGTTCCGTCGGCGACAAACAATCTGCAAGTCTAATGCCTGAAGTTGCATCAGATAGGCCATGCATTACAAATGCAGGACTAGTTAGGGCTGCTAACGGCGCTTAGCGGTAATTATTTTCAATTAAAAAAAATCCAATAAAAAATTAGACGCAACATTAAAACAGTTTAAAACGCCAGTTATCAAAAATTTATGTCGCAGCGTTATCGAAAATTATTATAACCGACAAAAATTTAAAAGCAATACCTACTTACAAATCCATTGCTTGTTTCCGATAATAATGAAAAAATTGAGATTCAGAAGCCATTTTTGGGAAAACTCTCCATCGAGAAACTTTTAAAATTAAAAAGTAACTGTCTTTATATGTAGTTCTAACTTCTAGGTAAGTAACTGTTGTAGCAATTTAAATTTGGCATTGCACGTAAATATGCTACTTGTACTCTTTTAATTAAAATTTGATACATGACATTTTTCCTTTTTTGATATCGTATCAAACCGGCAGCTGTACAAAACTGCGTATCATGGTTGCGTATCATCACATGCACGTATTACATGCGATCATGATACGCTTCCGCGATACGGATGCGGTGATCCTAAGCGAATGATACGTATAATTACGTCACACGCAAACTGCAGGGTAGGTATACCCGCACGTCGCAGCCCTAAACTAGACGCATCGCATTATCGCCGTCTGGATAATCCGAAAATTCTCCCTTTGTGAATGAACAAGTAGGCTGGCGTCGGGCTTGTAATTGTGCGGCCATTATCTATATTATATTTGATTTTCAGACTAGTCGTTTCCTCGTTAACCGCGTGTTACAACAAAATCCATACGAGGCCGGAAAAATCTACTCATCACTGTAAACATCGTTTCGAAAAAATTAGGGTATAACAAGTACGTGAAACATAAGCTAAATATGGTGTTATTATTCTTTTATTACCGCGTTTTACAACAAAATCCATACGAGACCGGAAAAATATACTCATCACTTTAAACATCGTTTCGAAAAAAATAGGGTATAACAAGTACGTGAAACATAAGCTAAATATGGTGTTATTATTCTTTTATTTCTTGTTGTAAAGTAATCCTGCATATCTGAAAAACTTCATAAACGTAAGATAAACATACGGACGAAGTATTTTTTCAGTGCAAAAAAGTACTACTACTACTTACGTACAAAAAAAATATATCCTATATGAGTAGAAATTATTATTTAAATGTAAAAACGAGTAAACATGCCAGTAAACATACACCCTAATTTTCTCGAAACGATTTTCAAAGTCACCCAGTATAAAGCGTTGTTTTGCCATTTAGGGGTATAAAAAATAGCTTGCGACCTATCCTCAGACCTACCGAATGTCGAAAATAATTTCATAAAAATCGGTCAATGCGTTTCGGAGGAGTTTAGTTATTAACATTGTGACACGGGAATTTCATATATTAGAAGATTATAGAGATTGATTCTCAAGGCAACTCCAAAAATAGATAAAGTAATTGTGTCATCGAATGTATCGGAAAGTATATTTTGGGTTCATTTTTACAAGTTAATGCAAACGTATTCAGAAGAGGATCAAAGAAAGCTGATGGTTCGTATAATTCATTAAAAGTTTTCTTTCGTTTACGTAAAAAATGTATTTCTTTTGGTGGCTAATTTAGTCGAATGACGTAAAAAAACATAAGGCACCAATTATAAAACTTATCATCACTTAGATAAAGATCACTTGCGTCTGGCCATTTTGTTTTTTAGTCCATCGTCGGCATACTTAGCGACGTGGCCAGCCCAGTCCCATTTGGGCCTTAGTGAGAAGAACAGATCGTCTATAGGTTAGGTTTGTTGTCGAATTTTATGTTTTTTTCAATTTTTGCGATACTCCTCTTCATCGCTTTGACCGAAACAACATGCTATCGAATTCCGAGCATTATTATAGCTTGTACTAACCCCCTGGTGTAACGTTGAGTACATTGTCCTGAAACCGTGTTAGATAATCAAATGTGACGGCGCGTTAATATTGATTAACGTCTAATACTAATTGGGTTGGTACTTGGTGCACTGCAATATTATTGCTCAAGCCGAGGCCGCGTTGTATCATGCAAATCATGGCGTGTATGATCCATATATTAGTGGAACTAAGTAACAAGCCCGCTACCTGCCTAGCTGCAGAGCGGTGCTACTAAAATTGACGCTATCTTAACGGCGTAGAAGCCGTATTTAAGTGATTTTGAATGATGTTTTATTTAAAAACTATAAAGACAATTACTTTCAAATTTAAACGTCATGTATTTTATATATTTAATCTAAAATCTCTTAGAAGCAGAAACACGATTGGATAAAATTTTCTCGGTAGAAAGTTCTCCCAAAAGTTGCTCCAAAATCTAAATTTTTCTATTATTTATCGGAAACTACATGGATGTAATTGCAGTTTTTGTTTTATGTGTCGGCAATAATAATATCCAAAAACGCTTTAAAACAGATTTTTGATAACTAGCTTTATAGTCTTCGAGTAATTAGGTAAAAGGTGCTGCATGTCGCACCTACAACGTATGCGTGAGAGTGAGAAAGACAAAAATAAATCCTTTTAAGGCTAAAGTTACAGGTTATATATTTGAGGTAGTACCAATACCGACATTAAATTGTTACCGTGAAGTTAGGCTTCTATCTCTAAATCTGTCCTTGTAACTCTCAGAAATGCAGATTTTCCCACGATGCTTTTCTTTACTTTAGAAAGCAAGATAATATCTTGATTTAGAATGGATGGAGTTAGATTTAAATGAATATTAAAGAATAAGCTACTTTTTGTCCCTGAAAATGCATGGTTCCCAAGGAAATGGTGAAAAATTGATTTCTCCGCAGGCGGTGTGGCAGCCAACTGATAGTATAATAAAACTTCAAAAAGTTCTGAGAGTTTATTTGATTCGAAAAACTACACTTCAGATCATTGGTTCAATACTTTGAAGGCTGCCACCACACACCAAGGAATAACTTTATATTGACTGCTGCCACAATACTCATTAGTAAATAGCACTTCTGTTACTCTCACGATAGAGAATGAATACCACTGCACATAATTATATTAACGGCATGAGTGACAAACGATACCTAAAGACAAAGTCTTCAACGCCTGCGTCTTACCGGTCATGACAAACAGAGGAAAAACGTGGACACTCACAGTAGGCCTTTTCCACAAATTCAATGTCACTCAGCGTGCTATAGAGAGGGCGTTTCCCTGAGGGATAGAAACCACAACGAGGACATTCGTAGGAGAACAAAAGTAACCGATATAGCGCAACGGATTAGTAAGCTGAAGTGGCAGTGGGTGGGCCATATCTGTCGCAGAATCGACAGCCGTTGGGGCAGGCGTGTTCTGGAGATAAGAGACCGCGTACTGGTAAGCGTAGCGTAGGACATACTCCTGGCGCCTGAAAAAAATCGCTCATAGCCAGTGGATGAGGAAGGCGGTGGACGATGTGTGGTGGTTTATGTCCAGCTGTGGACGTCTATAAAATCAAAATCAAAGCGTTTATTCTTTCACATAGGCCTACAACTTACAGAGACTTGCGAAATCTCAGACTCTACAACGTGCGCAAAGCAGTTTTGTAACGAAAAGAACTGGTAAAAAGATCGGAAAAGACTATATATAGGCTTTATATAGACTGACAAAGACAAACGACTAGTCTACGATAAAACCAGGCGCCGTAAACATAGATATATAATACTAGCCGTAAATGTTATTAAATTTCTTGTTTAATGATTTTATAATACGCTCCGTTATTTGTAAACTTGGGTATAAACAGCTCGGTTAATGCTGCCATATTATAAAACTGAATCATTTTAAAATATGATGTGATCGCTCGCTGCGGTGCGAGCATGCGGAAATAATAAATTAAACTCTGGTTGAGTTGCGACAAAAGATCGTGATTTATAATGTACCTGCGATTTTTCTGATAGACATTTTATGTACGCTACTCAATTAGTAAAGAAGTCATAGATTGAAAACACTGACTCGTACAGAAGTCAGCCGTAATAGTCAGAAGATAGCTGTGTTGTTCTTCGAGCTCATATTAGTAAATCACCGCCCTAGTTACGAGTATATATGACTTTCAATATGACTTGACAACGATCGCCAAAGAATTCAGACGATCGCTCATTCCATAACTATATGGAACGATTTCCAATAATGTATGAGAAAGAAAGTTGTCATCTATATATGTCACCCAATCTACTTGCCGATCACTTTTGAATTGCGTTTGATTTAAATATGGAATGAAGATCTGTGGATCATCTTTCATATCTATGACAATCGCAGATACCTAAGTCATATTATGGCTAAATTTAACGCGCGACGCGCGACGGTTTGTTTAAAAGCGCTCATGTTTAAATTAGTATGCCTCTATCTACTTACCACTACGTAATATCTACTTACGAGGTTTTGTGCCTTTTTATGAGGTTTTGTACCTCGTAAGTAGATCCTGCATTTAAACAACTGTATTATTTTCACTCGAAAATAGTTTGCGAGAAACTCTAAAACCCAAAAACGTTCACACACAACATTCGGGTGTGGTACAAGGTTTGCCACTCAAGCCCACTGCACCGCCAGCGGCGAAGCTAAGGGCGCTTGCACAGTGGATAAAGCGCTGCGTTTAGTGGAAATGCTTGTCAATAATTTGCAGTTTTGCACGTGCGTTGCATGCGAGATCGCCTGAGGGAATGAGATGTACGGAGCTGGAATTAAGATCTCTGGAGTGGTATTTGACGTAGCCTACGTATACTTGTATGTATAGTAACTCGTAGATTTGACAGTTAAGCGAAGCTGCAATAATACTAATCAGTTGATAAGCCACAAGCCTTTAAAGCCTGTCTTACTTGCGTTTTTTATTGATGGAAAATGCCTAACACATTACCCTCCTTCAGGGGAAATAAAGGGATCATGTGCGGCTTACACTACTAAACACTCTCTGTTTCCACGATTGACCCGTTGGCGGGAGTACGGGATTTGGTGTCGAATTCACCGCGCCAGGTCTCGCCTGACCTGAACAGCAGCGCGTCCCATCATGTCTCGCTTGCCTCGGAGTCTATGACAAGACACCGATTCCTGTAATTACATCTCTTTATAATATCATTATTATTATTACAGTCATGCATTTTCAATATGAGAGACATTTACTGGCTCATTATTTCATTCACACACCTTCAAGCATATTATAAACCATCAAGGCGTCTTGATGTGTTCGGTTTGAAGGGCACTGTATGCCAACGTGCTTATTGAAAAAATGAGACCTAAAAACTGATGTATCAAGCTTATGAGCACAGTGAAGTGTGTCGTATTATATTGCAATACAAACTCATGGAACGCACTGCACCTGACATGGGCATGCGTATCACGTATCATCAGGTGACTGTCCTGGCCGTCATATAATTCCTTGTTATTAACAAAAAGTTCAACCACCATACAGCGGTTATAAAGTATGGAGATTCCTTGAAAAACACAGATCATTAGCCATTAATTAATATTCGGGAAACAAAATCCGCCAGCAGCGCCGCAACTCGGAAAGTGACTGGTGGTTTTTAATCCGCCGCCCAAAAATGCTGAACCATCGCGGGTGTGACGACCGCAGATATTAAAACGAAGTTCAGAAAGGTGATTAATTAAAGTACAATGCATAAAATTTAAAATATGTACCGAAAAAAACGAATAACGGAACGCTATTGAACACAATTTTCACTCAATATGCATAATATTTATATTCAACGAGGTTTTAATTTCTCGAAAACAACAAAGTACGCCTTTACTTTTGTCGTTCGCCAAAATGAAAATAATATTCATGACAAAGAATTAAAAATAAACGATTTTTTAAAAAAACAACAGCTCAAGGTTTTATCACATAGTAAAGTAAAAATATCAGTGATTATTTATGTGTAAAACGTAATAAATAACACGAGGGTCTAACAAAACTTTCAGGTAACTTAAATATGCACAAACGTAAAAAAAAGTTTCAATTTAAGATTATAAAAATACTGCACGTGGTACTAAAAATAATTTACTGATATTTAATTATTAGTGGGAGCCAATTTCGCCTGTAAACTATTTTCGTAGTGAAACTTATAAAGGCATCATTACTCGCCTCGAGTTATAATAGCGCTAACACTCGTACAATATAACTAAAAGTGGACGGGAGTAATAATTATAGGGCACAACTGCTCATTTGCCACAAACCGCTTGTAGAGTGTGCCCCCCATAATCTGTCATCGATCGCTAAAAAAAACGGCCAAGTGCGAGTCGGACTCGCGCACCGAGGGTTCCATACTATAAAAGACGAAGAATCCCTTTTGTTCATTGAGAATTTACGAGTAAAATTTACTTTTGTTAGCGAACAACAAACCTAAATATGTTGTTATATGTAAGGTAAAAGTTATAGGTAAGGGTATACACTTATATAAGGGGAGGATAAGGGGAGGCGGTGGGGGGAGGGAAGAACGGTATTATTTTTGACACTGTGCCCAATAATTCAAAAACTAAATAAAAATCTCTTTTAGAATATTCAAGTGATGTACCCTTTCTTATGATACCTCACTCAAATATTATCTCATTTTGCAACACCCCAGTTGTTCCTCCTTTTTAAATAAATATAAAAAAACGATTTTCAACTTTTTATGATTGTAATGACGTTGGGTCACTTATGCCAATTTTCAGGTACTGAAATAATCGAGTGTGACAGACGCACGGACGGACGGAGAAAGTCTCACCAAAGGGTTCCATTTTTACCAATTTGGTATGGAACCCTAATAAAAAGGCAGTATTAGGCGGCATACAGACGCTCTGCCGCCCACGGCTACCGACGTAATCAACGTAGCTTTGTACCCAGAGATGGGAATTACGATACGAACCCTACAAGCACGGCTCTGGGATACGAAGCCGCATTATAATCAGGACAGTACTCGCGCAAGTGGGCGTGGTTGTGCAAGGTGTAATTTATCAAATAGTACTACTTTCTTCGTTTGCGATAGGATGCTGGACTATTGGCCCATTCAGTGAGACATTTACACTTTCTTCAATACCTTACCACGAGTTGGTTCGATTAGAAACAACCACGAAAATGCTAAATAATACCAATATAACCAAATTCAACACGTACGCAATTACTATCACATACTTATTAAGTCTTGTTATAAACTCTTATTGCTTACTAGTAAGCTTTTCTTAAAGAACTTAATACGTAGGTAATAATAATAATTGTAACACTATAGGAGGTCTAATTGATATAAATATCACCACCTGCTGCGTTCTTATCGTTCTTCGTAAGTGGGTTGTTATTTTCGGAATAAAAAGAATAAAAAAACGACACAATCAGTCTTATTTCTTCGAATTTATGAGAACATAAATAGAAATACACTGAGGACGTACATAATGTAGGGTGCATTATTAATTTCACCAGTTTTATTACACTCTGCTATTAAAACTTCGTCGTTCAAACGCGTCATAACGTCTCACATGTTTGAGCGTAATTTGTTCACACGCCTTTGACGCTCATAGAAGCCGTGGAAAATCTTTTGTTCTTTCCATTAGTGCCCAACTATCGGTATGTACGGAGACCCCCTTCTATTTTCATTTGCGACATCTTTGTGCGAAACTACGCGTGGGTTCCACGATAAATAAAAATGTAAGCAATAATTTTTGTTACTAGAGCTTTTTATAAATATTATTAAATAAAAAAGTGAGATATTATTTATTTATCTGAGAGTTTGTTTATATAGAGAGTCTGAGAGTAGATCGTAAGCTATTTGTTATATCCCTAACAGCAAAACAACGTATGCCTGCCACGTTAGTAAATTATAATAGTGTAAGGATATATTTTAAGTGTTTTTAACCATCAAGTCAGACATTCTCGAAAATTAACTAGGGCTTTAATGATACTGAAAATGGGGTCCAAACGGGTAAAATAATTCTAGACCCAAGGTATTTCCTGCATGTTCTTGACTTTTTTTGCGGTTCCTAATTAAACGTAAGACGACGATGACGTCAGAGCAGCCGTATCAATCTTTGTTCGAGACAGCTGAACCAGGAAGTCCCATTAGTTTCATCAAGTTTGGAGGCAACTTCCGAGAGTACTGCACAACGAAAATCCATACTTAAATACGAAAGTAACTCTGTCTGTCTGTCTGTTACCCTTTCATGCCCAAACCACTCAACCAATCTTGATGAAGTTTGGTACAGATATAGACTGGAGGAAAGAACATAGGCTACTTTTTATCCCGAAAAATTATACCGTTCCCGTAGGAATTCAATAAATCCTTGCTTGCTTTATTTTAAAGATATAGGTAGATTATTATGCCAAATTTCTTCGAAAGTGGATAACTATCACTAGCTTCGGCAAGCTTAATTAAAGTTCGTAAAGTCAACTCTTCCACAATGCAGTGTGAAAGCTATAGATTACATTGGTACTATTCCTGCTGTCGTAGTTTGAGTCGTGTTTGTGAAGCGAGTGATGGATGACGTCACGGCGGGCCGAATCAATCTTCGTTCGATGCTATCAAACGTTTCGAGTCCGGGAAGACGCATTAGTTTCGAGCAGCCTACAATGACATTGCCCAAGTTATTTCCGAGGAACGTATAGTTAGTTGACTGAGCTCTATAGAACGTAGGTATTCGTAAGATATTCGTACCACTTGGTTTTTTTTTTTAAGATAAGCCTGCGCTTGACGACAATCATGCCTCATGGAAAGCGATGATAAGGTCTAGGATGGAGCGCGCTTGCCTAGAAAATGCCTATTTACTCTTCTCTTCAAGGCACCCAAATTGTACTTGGCTGGGAACATGGACGCTGGAAGGGCATTCACCTTAGCGGTTCCTATGAGAAACGTGAAGAAAAAACCTTTCGTGTGGGTTTATTGTTGGATGTCTACCACATGAGGGTGTTACATGTTGTTACAAGAATATTAGAAGATTCTCATTGCACTATCCCTATAGCAATTGTTTGGGGTTTATTTTTATTTTATTTTTTTATTTTATTACAAATGATACACAAACAGTCACTGTATAATCTTTAAAAAATAGTACAATGTTTAAGTCTAGTGCGAGTACAGTAACCTTTACATGTGTACACAGCATTACATTACTTTTCCGGTTAAAAAAACACATTATAAAGAATATCGAGCTCTAACTAATACAATTAGAAGTCAGTTACATAATTTACATTAAATCGGTATATAAAACAAATTGCAATTTATTATTTGCGAGAAAAACAATGTGATAAGTTACAATGAATAAATTATTAGATACTATACTATTTTTAACTATGCATGCAAATAAATTTTTTTCTTAAAGCTAAATAAAGTGTCGTAAAAAATGTCAATGTCAGGGTTAGTCAAATTGTTATAAGAGTTAATTATTCGGTTAACGGGAGAGAATTGTCCTAGATTAGTCTTGGCAGGTTTTGGAACGAATGTTTTTTGTTGGCAGTGTCTGGGTATACGGCGGGGCACTTTGATTGTTATAATATGTCTTGTAAGGAAAGTTTAATATTATTTCAAGGAAAATTAATCAACTCCAGCAAATTCTTGGCGTAAATCGCGGAAATCATTAAACATCCTTCCACATCCACGTTCCGATTTCGATTTTCCTTAACGTAATAACGTCATTAATTCGTTTCCGGGATTCGGAAAACTCGCACAGTCGTAGAGCAATTCACGCGTTTTTTACGGATTTCCGGACTTTCAGAAACATTTTCCCTCTTCTTAGTTATTCGCATTATTATTTATCGAACACTAGAACGAATTAAAAATTAGATCGATGTTCGTGTCCTTGGAAATGGTTCATTTTGTCGCTTAGCAAGAAACTGACACGACTGAGATGCGAATTATTTAAACCATTTCAACACGAAAAAAAGAGCATAAAAATCGGTCGAGTCATCTTTCAGTTTTAGCAATGCTAACGCATGACGATTGTGTATACTTTTTTTCTATACCTATTTCATAGTTTACTCAACACAAAATCTCTTACCGTAACACAAAAATATTAATTCCGACAGATCGTTTGGTAATGGATATTATCAACTGGTTGTTGACCAGTACCAGTACCTACTAGGGGGTAATCTGTGACCGACTTCAAGGAAAATTGTCTACTGCAATATAAGCCTATGCTAATTGCGCTAAATTTTACTAACTAAATCATGTCAATTATAAACAATTAATTATCATAGTTCCTAACCTATTTTATAGGTGCACGTAATTAGCTATTGTAACAACGTGCTGCATAATTAGTATTAAAAACTAGCCAAGTTATGGGTGCATTATGGCACCCATAACTTGGCAGTGGCATAAATAAATATAAGAAGAAGATAAATAAACAACGAAGACTTATTGAAATCATGTGCAGTGTGCATTCCCAAACGGTTGAAACAGAACAGCAAGGAGCGGAGTTAGTTTCATAAAGTTGTCTATATTTACGCCGTGGGTATATTAGACAGGTATATTGCATTATCCATGAGCATTTAGAAGCTCCAGTGCTTCTAATATCTTATACAAGTTCTAAGGCAGCGCTGAGGTAGCATTTTCTAGGATTGGGAGGTGTTTAAAACTTGGGTGTGTAATATGTAAATTTGGTATGTATTTGAATCTCCTAAACTTAGTATTGTGTTTGTGTACGTGTACGTATTTGTATGTGAAGCTTTTTAACAAATTATCTCTATGCGTATAAACGTAAATTAAATTAATTTTTTTTTATAACAAAGAATTATGAAACGAGCAAGACGTTCGTCTAGTATTAAAGGCCACAGTCAGGAAGTGAACCCTAAGTATAATTAAAAAATAATTGGTCAAGTGCGAGTCAGGCTCGCGCACTGAGGGTTCCGTGCTATATAAAAGACCAATTTCAATCAAAACACCTCTTACCCACCAAACTCAAAATGACGTTTGTTGTATGAGAGCCCCCTTTAATCTTCATTTTTAATTCTATATTTAGTTTAAATATTTGTTGTTATAGCGGTAACGGAAATACATCACTGAAAATTTCAAATCTGTAACTATCACGATTCAAGAGAATAAGAGACGAGAAGAGAGAGATTCGAGAGATTCTGGTGACAGACGAACGGACGGACAGCGAAGTCTCAGTAACAGGGTTCCGATTTTTTATAAATTAAGTATTTAAAGTAGTGTTGCCCAAAATCAGTCTTGGTCTTGCAGTCTTGGTCTTGTTCTTGCATTTTTGCAAGACCAAGACCAAGACCAAGACTGCCTAATTTTAGCAAGACCAAGAACAAGACTGGCAGTGCAAGATTTGAGCAAGAACAAGACTAAGCCTGCGAGACTCTTGCGTCTTGCAGTTAACGTGAAATCGCACCGTCTGCCCGCGAAATTCAAATTTTATTTTGTTTTTCGCAATTATTTAACTAATCCAACGAAGTACGCTTATTGAATTCATTTTGCGAAAATAAGAGTATCATCTTCACAGTTTTATATAAAAATGTTTACTTGAAAGTGTTCAATTTAGGAATGTAGTTCGATTATTATCGACCAATTTGTGAATTACTCACGTAAAACTAGAAATTTTAGCAAATTGAATGCCATGAGCCTAATTCTGATCTCACCTGATGGTAAGTGACGATGCAGCCAAAGATGTTATCGTACTACCTTGGAAGAGGTAAGCAACCCCTAACGGTTTCTACACAGCATCACACCGGAACGCTAAATCGCTTGGCAGTGCGTCTTTGCTGGTAGGGTGGTGACTAGCCACGGCCGAAGCCTCCCACCAGACCAGACCTGAGCCAAATAAGAAATTATAAAATTCCAAAGTGGCCCGCGGCGGGAATCGAACCCGCGACCTCCCATTTCAATCCGAGCGCGCGCCACTGCGCTAGGAGGTCGTTGTTAAGACTGACACCCGTATTCACAAACATTGCTTCCTTGGGTATAGCAGCTACACTATGCTAAGTACGATGTTTTGCAGTGCGTCCGGTATGTCAAGCCTTTCATTTCATAAACAATACATAGATAACTTTTTGCTGTGAGGACGCATAGGATTAAATGGAGCGCTGTGATTGGTTGCCGTTGCGTATCAACTTCACTCGAGTCGACTGACAGCCATGATAGATGACAGACACAAACGTCAAATGGAAATTTAATGTAAGTAAGTACTTAAATACCTACCTACTGAACATAATAACTAACTAACATATTATTATATAAATTGAGAGGTACCTACTGATGAAAACCGATATGGTAGTTGTTGTTAATTAGGTACAAATGTAGCTCTACTTTGTTTGATTGTGAATTTAAAACTATTGAAAAGTAAATAATTGACTTATAGGTAAGTAGTTCTAACCTGCAAACTCCCTGATGAATAAAATCTCAAGGCAACCAATAACTGGTAAATAGGGGGCACGGGAAGGCCTCTGCTGGTTAACTTCAAAAGGTCTTCATTTATTAAAGGCAAAATAACATTTATAACTATATCTTTGGGAAATCTATATCGTCTTTTGAATTCCTCGGCACTGTAATAGGTATTCTAAAGGATTTTGGAAATGCCATATCACTTTTCTAATGGTTATAGATCTTCGGAAGTACCATCTCTCACGAATATAATTATCAAAATCTTCTTCATCATTGTAATCCATTGTATTAAAAGCAATAAAATACGAAAAATCACTGGAAAGTTGCAATCGACAAGCTAACACAACCTAAAAAGTAATCATGTCATAGATAACAAACTATAAACCAGCACTATGCGTCGCGAAAAGTACCTCGCGAGCTACTTTACCTGTGCGTTTGTTTTGGTGAACGCATAGTGTCGCTCGACCCTCAAGTGTTGTTTATGACTAGGTTTTCTGTACGCTGTGCGTTCGAGCTCACTATGAGACCTCATTGTAACGTTTGTGAATACGGGTGTGAGTGTCGTTTCGGGGAGTTCGGGAACAGGGTATTAGGGACGCGCTCAGGGACTCTATGAGAGAGAAACAAAAACAAAGAGAAACAAACAGTTCAAAAAATTTAGGAAAATTGGACTAATGCGCATTGCGAATAGTAATTCAAACTCAAAATGTTACATTGTTCTCACATTACCGTTTAATAAATAGCAATAGGCAAACGTACGTAATTGCGAGACTTGCGAGACTCTTGCTGCAAGAACAAGACCAAGACCAAGACTGGGAGTGCAAGACCAAGACCAAGACCAAGACCAGATGTACTGGCGCAAGACCAAGACCAAGACTGGCTGAGTCTCATCTTGTTCTTGCATTTGGGCAACAATAATTTAAAGTGTATCAAAATTATCGCTGCCAACGAGACTTGAACCCGTATCCCCCAGCTATCGCAGTTGGGTGCTCTGCCAATTGGGCTATGGGTGAGCCGCTGACACGATAATTTCGATACACATTATTTTCAGTCATAGACATTCTAAAAAAAATACCTAGTGTGTGAAACACTGTAACAAAAATATAAATTACGGTTCCGCTTTTACCCTTTGGGCACGGAATTCTAAAAACTCAGCAAATACCTACGGCTGGAATATGTTCTGGAATTATTAATCTCGTATACCTAAACACGTTTCCAGGATTAAATCGTAGGAGTATAATATTAATACAAGCAAATAAATCGTCGGGCGTCTGCAATAGCTTCGAGTGCAGGAAATTAAAATCCGCGGCGGCTGAGAATTATGTTGTTTTCATTACTTACCTGGCTCTTTCTAAATTAATGAGGTCTTGCCAAACAAATAAGTGTTACAAATATGAGAAATACCGAGTAGGTATATCAAGAAAGTTGAATTTTAAAGAGGACAAAAATTGAAAAAAAAAACAAACACAATTTTAAGCATTTTAACCCAGGTCTATGGCCACCCAGATCTGTGAAATGGTAGCTCTCAAACTGATAGACCGATTTTAATGCGACTATTTTTTATATTGAAAGTCAGTTTCCTTATGGTATTTCTTAGCTATGGTTGGTTAATATCGGTCGAGCAGAGTAAGAGCTTTTTTCCAAAATGATATAAGGCATTTTTGCGGACGATTAGTTGATTAAGGGCTTCACGCGTGCCATTATAATCGTTAATTGACAAGCTTGGGGGGATTTTTTTTAACATTTAATTTAGTCCTATTTCGTAGAGTTTCACGTAGTTTCACTATAACGAGCCAGCTATGGTATTTTTAGCTCAATAGCTCCAGCATGGCTAGTCATGTCAAATATCGATTATTTTTTTACGATGCTTTGGAATAAACTAAATATATATATCCGTAGGTACGATAGGTTCATCACGTATCAATGACGAATGTCATTCCCCACATATTTTTATTAATTAGTAAGCGATTGTAGAAAGAGAATCGATATCTAATACGGGCTAGAGATCAATTAGGACAAGGTAACATCCTCGAGCTACCTACCTTGGTTACAAACAATCTTTAAATTCTAAAATGAAACCTACTATGAAAATGGACATTATTTCACACATATATCGGAAAATCAAAGTAGAGGACTGCAGGATACCATATTTTAAATTATGCTAGAATCTAGCTCAGCCATACCATTAGGTATGAGCCAGTGAATATTTGATGCCAAGAAATAGGCAATAAGTTAATGTAGGTTGTAAGTATTGCGCAAACAACGGCGGGGTACGTCTGAGATAGCAGAAACAAGATGCTATCGTTTTCTCCAATATTTGAGAATTTCTTCAATATTTTCACGGAACTTGAATATTTTTCTGCACCTCGTTTACGAGAAATTTACACGATTTTTTTTAATGTAGATTTTTAAATGTAATTGATAGGCTTGCGCTTCACTTATCATGTCTGATGGGCAGAAAAGATGAGGTCTAGGTTGGAGCGCGCTTGCCTAGAAAATGCCTATTCACTCTTCTCTTGAAAAAGATTAAGATTAAAAGAAAATTAAGATGTCCAAATAGTAATTATGATTCTTATCGGGATTGCAAAGTTGTTGCGAACTCCTTTAATATTTGCAGTTTGCTCTCAGTTGTTGATATTGTACAAACTATTCTTAATTTCCCTAAGGGCTGGAATAAGTTTCATTGAAGTTATTAGTTCTAGGCTGCTATAACATCTGCTGATTGTGAGGGGCAAGTTGACTACCTATTTCAGTTTCTTGGCTTCCGAATTTAATATACGAGTATCATTATAGATTAATTAATTTTTAATTCTTTCTTAGTAAACTGTTCGTTGGTCTTGACCGATTTTGATTAATTTTGTGTACGTAGCGATGTTTGTAGGTTCAGGTTTATGATAACTTGGCCCCGGCAGGTAACTATGCGATCAAAGGGTCTCGTACTAACTCTTACTCGAAAATACTCGTAGGTCTGTTAGATTAGTTTCAAATATTGAATAGAAGCAGGCATTGACTTATGAAGCAGGCTTTATTTTGCGAAAATCCATAATAAGCAGGACAGATTAATTTGTTTTGCTATAATCCGCTACTTTACAACTAACAAGTACAAGTAGCAATTACAGGATTATAGTAAAACAAAATATTTGATTCAATATCTGTCTTGCTAGTTTTTTCAAATATATTTATTAGATCAAAAATTTCACAATTATAATTAAAATTAAATTACATGGTTAAGTTAAATGAGTGAAATTATTTGAAACTGATACAGGTTTGCCGCCTTCAGAAGCATAAAGTGCAAGGAGGTATATGCAATTGCACATTATAATTTTGAATGCAATGAATTATAGACAGATTTTTTAATGATAAACTTTTAATTGTATTACTTTCAATTGTTTTCTTTCTTGTTGTATTTTTCATCAGAAGTGTCTGTAAGAATTAGGTCTATATGACTTTATTAATTTAAACGTTTTACTCAAGAAACAATAAAATTTTATTATGTAAATCGCTATCGTAGACAATTATTTCCACAGTAAACTTTCATCCCGTACACATTAATTATAGTGGTGGTTAAAATTAAAATGCCGACCTCGTCCGATCTTCGTAACGCCCCAACTCCCAACTGCTGTAGGTACGTACTTACAATGCAATAATATTTTTTACACTGAGTCAATTTAAATTCCTCTTAACGAGTATTCATTGGGAATTTAAATTCCAATCACGGCACGTAAATCGAACTATTTTTTTATCTTCCTCGACGGTGCTCGTAGCGCGAAAAACCGGCCGGCGATTTTGATGCGCTCAGCCGCTCAGGTGCCATGTTTTTTTAAACATTTTATATTTTACTGCTCCCTATCTAAGTGGGTTTATGCGTGAAGCTTAACCTCTATCGCGCCTGTCGAATACGGAGCAATATAGACTAGTGCGAATATAAAGCCCCCTTGATATATTGATTGATGTGTGATCTATCTAGAGCTTTTGATTGCGTTGATACAGTTTTTGGAAATTTTCAATCGAGAAACTTGGGTTTTGCTACGTGAAGGTTGCAAGTGGCTATCCATATTGGCCATTGGATGCCTAGAAAAAATCGCTATGTAGCGATAAGGCCGCCAAATTGTACTCCTAAGTTTGTGTTTCGATTTATTCCTTTTTTATATTTTTATTCTGTGGTGTGCAATAAAGTGTTTATCTATCTATCTATTTATTTTACTGACATTAAGTTTGTGCCCCAAAGGATATTGTGCACCTATCATGCCATCACATTTTGTGACTGATTTCAATTGGCTATACTAATGACGCAATTTTTAATGAAAGGTACTTTGGCTACCTCTATGCGCTCAATCAAAGATAGGTTGAATTTAATATCTCCACCTTTTTTTTATGTCCCTTAAATGTCCCAGGTTCAAATTAAGAAGGGTACGGTCATAGCCTACCATGTTGACCAAGTGCGGTTGGCAGGCTTCGCAACCGCTAAATAAAAGGCATGTAGTTTTCTTATCGATGTTTTCCTGCAATTTCACCTAATATTTATGAAGCCACAGCACACACAAGGTGTTTAACACAAGGTGTTATCGTATTAACTTGGATAACCCTAACAGTTGCTACACAGCATTGCATCGGAACGGTAAATAGCTTGTTCCTACGTCGTAACCAGACGGGATCGAAGCTTCCCAACAGAGCGGATTTGTACCAGAGACTCCCGGGACTCAAACCCGGGAATTCCAATTCAAAGCCAATCATGTTAGACTTTAGAACGGACAAAAACGCATCAAATATTGAACGTTTATGATGGCTTTTCTCTATAACACTAATCCTAAACACAAAGCACTTAATACTGATGATACAAGGTAATTCAATAAGTTATCTACACTGGCGATACTAGATTGGCGATATTGGTAGTTTTGGGGAGGATGCTTGCCAAATAGCGAGGCTCATTTGGGTCGATGTGACCCACAACGATACTGTCACATGCAAGCACATGATGAGAGGTGCTCAATACGCGTGTAGTCGATAGAAGACTTGATTTCAAATCCCTTTTCATTGTTCATGTATGTTTAGTTGATTGCAATATCGCCTGATGTTTCGTGATGTTGCAGCAAAAGGTCTTATCGTATCGGGGTAACAATAAATTGGGGTTAAAAACCTCATACGGTTGTTGTACAACATCCAACCGGAATGCTGAAACTTTTCGCTGGTAAATGTAACCAGCTAGGGCCGAAGTCTCCTACCAGACCTCAATTCTTAGCCATATGCCTTATCTGTTATATGGCTAGGAATTGAATATTTCTTTTATATGTATTTGGCACGTTTTAAGAACATAGTTCAAAAAATGTATGGGAATGGCATATCCGATCGACAATTAATGTATCATGTGACTTATCGATTTCTTTTATATGTATTTGGCACGTTTTAAGAACATAGTTCAAAAAATGTATGGGAATGGCAAATCCGATCGACAAATGTATCATGTGACTTATCGATGACAACTGTCATTCTCACACATTTTTTTAATTTTGTTCCTAAAACTTACCAAGAGCAAACGTAGAAATAGAGTTAGTATAAGGTGGCTTCGGGTGTACAGGTGGGTACAGTTAGCGTCAAAAGTAGATCTAGAATTTGTAAACAAGATCCCTTGTATGTTTGTATTATATAGACATATTTTAAACCCAATGCTTCTAAGGTTGATATTGTTAACAGTTTACGAGTTAATGGTTGTTACTGCTTTAGCTCTGGAGCTTATATTATACTAGCTGTTGCCCGCGGCTCCGCTCGCGTGAATTTAGGTTTTTCACTACTTCTGCGGGAACCATCGCTTATTCCGGGATAAAAAGTACCATAATGTGTTAATCCAGGTAATAATCCATCTCCATTCCAAATTTCAGCTAAATCGGATTCGTAGTTGCAGCGTGAAGGAGTAACAGACAAACACACACATATATACAAACTTTCACCTTTATTATATTATAGTGTAATGTGCACATATAAACTTTCGTACTTTAAATACGCCGCTCCCAAAATAGGTTCAGTGCTAATGCCGAGTTTCACGACTCTTTAAACTTCAAAAACACGGGACTTTCATACAAACTCCCAACCCCTATTTCACCCCCTTAGGGAAGGATTTTCTCAAAACCGTTTCTTAACTGACAACTACCCATTAGAAAGAACCTACTTTCCAAATTTCAAGTCAACAGTAACAATATTAAAATTTTCACATAAAAACTTTCATCCCCTATTTTACCACCCTTAAAGGGGAATTTTCCAAAACGACTTATACAAATTTTTAATATCTGAAGCTGATAACCTAAATGACGATTTTCACATCTCTAACTTCAAAAACACGGGACTTTCATATAAACTTCCAACCCCTATTTCACCCCCTTAGAGGGGTAGTTTCTCAAAATCGTTTCTTAGCTGACAACTACCCATTAGAAAGAACCTACTTTCCAAATTTCAAGTTAACAGTAACAATATTAAAATTTTCACATAAAAACTTTCATCCCCTATTTTACCACCCTTAAAGGGGAATTTTCCAAAACGACTTATACAAATTTTTAATATCTGAAGCTGATAACCTAAATGACGATTTTCACATCTCTAACTTCAAAAACACGGGACTTTCATATAAACTTCCAACCCCTATTTCACCCCCTTAGAGGGGTAGTTTCTCAAAATCGTTTCTTAGCTCACAACTACCCATTAGAAAGAACCTACTTTCCAAATTTTAAGTCAACAGTAACAATATTAAAATTTTCACATAAAAACTTTCATCCCCTATTTTACCACCCTTAAAGGGGAATTTTCCAAAACGACTTATACAAATTTTTAATATCTGAAGCTGATGACCTAAATGACGATTTTCACATCTCTTACTTCAAAAACACGGGACTTTCATATAAACTTCCAACCCCTATTTCAACCCCTTAGAGGGGTAGTTTCTCAAAATCGTTTCTTAGCTGACAACTACCCATTAGAAAGAACCTACTTTCCAAATTTTAAGTCAACAGTAACAATATTAAAATTTTCACATAAAAACTTTCATCCCCTATTTTACCACCTTTAAAGGGGAATTTTCCAAAACGACTTATACAAATTTTTAATATCTGAAGCTGTTAACCTAAATGACGATTTTCACGTCTCTAACTTCAAAAACACGGGACTTTCATATAAACTTCCAACCCCTATTTCAACCCCTTAGAGGGGTAGTTTCTCAAAATCGTTTCTTAGCTGACACCTACCCATTACAAAGAACCTACCTTTCAAATTTCAAGTTTGTAGGCTTTATACTTCCTGAGATATCGTGATTAGTCAGTGAGTGAGTGAGTGGTAACTCTCTTTTATATATATAGATTATACATTTTTGAAGGTGACCGTACATGCCGAGCGCAGTTTCAGTCGGAATATTTAAACAGCATCGATCTGATAGCAATGAGCGGAGATACGGCAGCGTTATCGCCAATATGACGGGCGGTTGCCAAATGGCAGCGCATTTGGGTCAACACCGCCGCATTGACGGTATTATTATGATATGATGATCATTCGCATGTACGACGAGTGCCATTGATTCGGAATTGTGTACATTATTACCTCGTTATTAGATTACTTTAGGTAGGAGTTACGCCATATGGCATGTTGCGATACGCTAAGAAGATGGAAAGTCCCTATCCATGATCTCATCTGGCACTTATAGTCGGAAAGTTTGGTGAGTGTGCTCAGGAACTACATAACATTGTGCCTCCTTCAACTTTCTACCAATGGATCGTAAGACGCCGAGAGCGATGGAATCCTTGTGTGGTTGACATCCAACAAACTCGCACGAAACGTTTTTCTTCCGCGTATCTGATACGAACCGCTGAGGTGTGGAACACTCTTCCAACTTCCGTGTTCCTAGCCAAGTAGGTATAATTTGAGTGTCTTCAGGAGAAAAGTGAACAGACATTTTCTAGGCAAGTGCGCTCCAAGCTAGACCTCATCATTGCTTTCCATCAGGCATGATTGACGTCAAGCGCAAGCCTATACACAATTAAAAAAAAACTTTAGGCGCATTTTTGAAGGTGACTTACATACCGAGCGCAGTTTCAGTCGGAATATTTAAACAGCATCGATCTGATAGCAATGAGCGGAGATACGGCAGCGTTATCGCCAATATGACGGGCGGTTGCCAAATGGCAGCGCATTTGGGTCAACACCGCCGCATTGACGGTATTATTATGATATGATGATCATTCGCATGTACGGCGAGTGCCATTGATTCGGAATTGTGTACATTATTACCTCGTTATTAGATTACTTTTGGTAGGAGTTACGCCATATGGCATATTGCGATACGCTAAGAAGATGGAAAGTCCCTATCCATGATCTCATCTGGCACTAATAGTAGGATAGTAAGGGTTAAGAAAACCACCAATAACCATCACGTGAGTTGGCACTTCTTCAGAGCAAAGCTCGCATGAAAAAGGTCTCTGCCCAATATAAAGCCCTTCCCTCAGACTACATTAAATAAAGGGCCATTCCTTGCTCTGTGTGTGCAACAAATGAGTGCGATACACAAAAAAAAATCACCAATCAACACACCAACCGATGCAACATAATGTTATAGATATTTCAATCCACAAAGACGCGCTCCATTCCGTTAAACTCCATACGAATCCAATGAAGCATAAGTGATTTTAACATAGAGGGGCGCGTCTTCGCTGGTAATAATTGTTTTTCCTGAAGGTTCCTTATACCGCCTATATCAAGAACAGAGTTACTCGATGGTAAAAAATCGGAAAAAAAAAGAAACACTACTTGAATATTTCAAACGAAGACGCAGGTTTAAAAGCCCGTAATATAAAATTCGCAAAGCAGTTTGTATTCAAAGCGATATCGCAATCACCTCCACAGGTAGTTCAGAGAGTTCCATCGCTAATAGTAGAAGAGCCCACGATGCTAAATCGGTAGTTGCTCGAGCGTCGTAAGGACCTATTGCATTGCAAATATTAGGTGCTAAAGTGAAAAAGAGGTTATATGAAGTTTTCTATTTCAGTGGTGGGGGAAGCTAATACAGGTTTTCAAAAAAATAAATAAAAAAATTTTGTTCATGAAAGTAGGTATTCTCGAGCGCATCAGATTTTTATTCCGACGCTTCTAGATATGCTTGTCATCCTGAGTTCTGACCCATAACTAGACAAAAATGACAAGCAATTTCCTTAATCTGCCGGGTTAAAGATAAAATTTTGAAACCGGCAGATTAAGAAAGCTTCTCGACATTGGTAGATTATGGAGTCAGGACGACAAGCACATCAAGATGAAGCGTCTGTATAAAAATCTGACGCGCACGAGAAAAAAATTTAAGTCACGATTTTTTTTCATCCCCTACCACTGAAATAGGGTCATATCATCATATCATCATATAACATGATTTTTTTAGCATCTAATATTGGAAATCCAATAGGTCCCCAACGTTCGAGTAACTACTAAAATCCCCTCTTGGGCTCCGGTACTATAAATCGCCGGCAGGTCGCACGATCGATTCTATTTGTAGACGTTCACCTGGATTCTTTTCAACGGTTTAACACTTCTTTATGAGTAGAGGGAGCTCTTAGATTTTATTATTTACTGGGGCGTGAAGTTTCCAGCGTTCTCTCTACGTTTTCCAGTCATTCAAAAATGCTAAAAGATTAAAATTGAAGTGGTCGTGTAAACTCGTTTATGTTATTTAATTTATAGTTGTGGCTCACGACTTCTAGTACGTGTTTTCTATTACAAAACTGTGGTATTGACTATAACTTATTTTAAGCAAATTAAGTGTTAGTATAACCTCGAAATTAGATCACATTAATTGCTAGTAGCTTTCACAATTTCCTCTTCTCTCGAAATTCGATCACATTTGCTAGGAGCTTTCTCAAATTCCTCTGCTTAAAGAGGAAGTGTTTGTTAGATTAGTTTTTGTCTAAGTTAGTTTTAAAGTAATTGTTGTATTATCTGTTAATAATCAAATTCCACGAAAACGTAATTTATAAGTAAACTTATGATACTAAAATCGGCCCATGCTTTCTAAAAACAAATATTTCAATGTTACTTTCTTATAAATCTGCCGAGATTCCCACTCTTTATTCCAACATCATTGAAATACCAACAATGCTCATCATTATCTAAAAAAGCCCATTGTAATAAAATCGCAGTTCCCAAAAATATCTACTCCGCAGACATATATTTCGGGTGGGGGTAAGCGGAAACGGAAGTGGCGCCATAAATCCGCCGTTCGAGTCCGCCTAGCGCACATCCGGGAGGAAAATGTGCCCAATATCGCGCCATTGACATTTTTTTTCATATCTCCCGTATCGTGTACGTATTAAAATGTGGCTGTTCAATTTTATAGCAGGCTGCAATGATCGTAAAAAATAAAATGGTGAAAAGCTCCTGCGCGTTCCTTTTTATCAGAACGTTGTAAAGGGTAATTTAAATGCTCTAAAAAGTTAAAGGAGTAAAGTTCGTACGTTTAATTGCACTGTTAGAGATCTGGTTTAAGTAAACCGCTTCTGAAAATTCTTATTCTAAAAACAGAAAGATGAAAGTGAGTTTACTGTACTTGAACCTTTCGTAACGTAAGGTATTGATAACGGTGTTATATAATTACCAAGTTTGTATTATCCCTGTAATATATATCGGTTAAAATACCTTCATTTTTTACCATGGGGTAAAGAACAGTTAATGCGGACATGAACCGTGGAAGTCTTGTTAATAAACTTAAATTATTAAGCTCTTTAACTAATTAACTCAATTTAAAAAGCTTGCCTGTGAATTACCCAATTACTTACTTTTTACCTAATTACAGGCACGAATTATGCGAAAAATATTTATTAACTCATTGATTGATACCATAATACTAAAATAATACGGTCGAACTTAAAACTTTGCAAGGTTTGTAATGCGCCGATACACTGTATGAAGAACCCTTACTCCAAGAAGATCTTGACTCTATTCAAGACTGGTGTGCAAAAAATAAAATGATATTAAATGCTTCAAAATGCGTATATATAAAATTCACTCGTAAAAAGAACATTATACACTCGAAGTACTTTCTACACAACCAGCAACTTGAAGAGGTGTCTATCATTAGAGATCTCGGCATTATCCTCGATAGTAAGCTCGCGTTTAAAGACCACATAGATCATGTAGTCGGTAAGGCATGGAAATTGTTAGGTTTTATCAGGCGTAACACCGCCGATTTTAGAAGAACCGACTGCATCTCCAGGATCTACAATTCGCTAGTACGCAGCATATTAGAGTACGCAGTCTCGGCATGGAACCCACACTACAAAACGCACGTTGATCGAATAGAGCGAGTACAGCGTTCTTTCACGAGGTATCTAGCCTTTAAAGATAATACATGTCCCTACAGAGCTGACTACGAAACTCGCTTAAAACACTTTAAACTACACTCCCTTGAAAAGCGAAGGCAAGTAAATGATCTTATATCTCTTTTCAAGATTGTTCGCAATAATTTGGATTCCCCTGACCTGCTCCATCAGTTAAAATGATGGTATACTTATATTAAATTTCTTTGAAGCTCAAGGCTAATTTCTTGACAATCCAATTCGACCTGCACCAATAAATAATTAATTATTAAAACATTTTTAAAAACAAGGTTTTATATTGTTAGGTATGAAAGTTTATTCGTATTCTTCCCAGCTAGCCATGGTTTAGGAGTGTTTAAAAATAACTAGTCCGAAGTCCGAACTAATTTTAGACGAAGAAAATTTTGATAAGTTCATAAGTACTTGTATAAAAGTATAGGTAAGTAACTGAAGTTTGAACTACTTTGTTCCATTGCATTTGAGCTACTGGACAATATCGGGGGCCAACTATTAACATAACATATCTAAAAGAAAGATACAAATTTTAGTAGAATGAGAAGCTTCAGAGCTTCCTACATTGGTCGATGTAATATGACCTAGTTACCTACTGTGGAAATGGTAGGTAAATCAAAAAACTATAAAAATGTTCCCTAAAATTTCTTATTAGATACTAAATTACTCTAGCAAGGAACGCTTGCGAAATACATGTCACACGAAAAATAGATAAAAATTAAAACTATGATCCATAATTTCGGACGCGGTACCTCGAAAACATGTTTACTGCAATAACAGCACCTAAACACACAAAAGAACGTAAGTTACATTAATTTTATCGCGGTGTTATGGCACCCGCGAGACTGCATGTTATATTACGGCACATTATCATACGTTATTTCTGCATACGATACCTTTGTTGGCTTTGCCTTGCGAGCTGCATTTTTAGACGAAGTTTCGTGTTTGACCTATAATCTATCTCCGAATGCAGTTATTCCTTTATCTGCTATCTTCAAAAAGCGCGATCACGTAAGAATACCTCTAACTCTGACTTTGGCGACCTCCCTGGCGCAGTGGCGGCGCGCTCGGATTCGACGGAAGGTCGCGGGTTCGATTCCCGCCACGGTCCACTTTGGCATTTTATAATTACTAAATTGGCTCAGGTTTGGTCTGGCCGTGGCTAGTTACCACCCTACCAGCAAAGACGCACCGCCAAGCGATTTAGCGTTCCGGTGCGATGCTTGTAGATACCTTTGGGGTAAATTTACTTGCCCTTCCAAGTTAATACGATAACATCTAAGGCTGCATCATCACTTACCATCAGATGAGATCGCAGTCAAGTACTAACTTGTATAGAATTAAAAAAAAAAAATTTTATATTTTGTCTCCATTATAAAGTAAACTATGGACAGCTGTCTGAATCTAAGGTTCTGAATCTTACTTAGATCACGAACTCGAATGACAAGTGATTCAGGAATTTTCTTATGTATTCTATCCATTCCACTTGTGTCTTAAAGAAACAAACTGGAAATAAATTAGTTACAAAATTAAAATAAGTCTGTAATATTTGTCTCCATCTAGGCAAAGAAAAAGGCTTCTATTTCTATTACCACGGTGCAAATGTCCATCAGTAGCAATTCACTCATTTTATTCACCCAGCAAGTCCAGTAGCAATTCTCTCACTTTAATACGTCGATATCACAGTTTTCCCATACACACATTCAATAGGTATAATTAGCCTACCATTCGCTCCACCGATCTTTGCCAGCGGCAGTACTGGTGTGGAATTAGTTATATGTCTCATGGGATCGATAAATTTGGTAGCGATAAAAATCACACCAGCTATCCAGTCCCCTATGCTTTGGTACCATAACATACATGGACGTTAATTACTAAGGGTAGCATTACCCTATGTACGGGAAAGAGCAGAGTTTTTCTCTTCGAACTCATTATTTCCCTGCATGAACTAAGCCCCAATTTGCAATCTACAGTTTTAATATTGAAACATCAGAGGAAATCCCTTCCGAAGCAAAAGCACGTCGCCCGCATAGCTTCCAGTAAATATTAGCACAAGTTTCGACAGTGTTACAAGTACAGCACAACTCTATCGCTAAGAGCAAAATAAGTACACAAGATTAATTGTCCCCCAGCGACCGACCGGAAGTGCATCCATGTTGGACACTCGCCGCCATTTTGCACTTCCGTCCTGCACTATGTTCGATCGCTTTAATTATATAGATTGTAAACTGAAGTAAACTTGTATTGGGGCAATTTAGTTTAAATCGGTTGTGCAGTTTACTATAATATTCTATAAATACTTTTACGTTTCGCTACATTAGCTGTCTATGTATAAAATCGATTCATAACCATTAAGGATACTGCAATCCTGTTCCTTCATCCTTATTTTATGATAAATACGAAAGTGTTACTGTATGTTAGTTTATCAAACTCAAATATTTTGCTTCACATAGGCCTAACTTACAGGCATTTACAAAGTCAATAAGTAGCTGGATAGGTTTAATCTTAATGCTGATAGCTATATTTAAAAAATTCACCCTCAAAAGCCCAAATTTTACGGCTTACAAGTTTTGTCACTGAGCTGAAGCCCGCAGCCGACTCAGCCGGGTTTCTTTTAGCTATGCAGGGTTCTACTACTGAACTGATTTTAGCAATATAGATAAAACATCCTGTAATAAGAACGTTTGATCCAGTAAAGTGAAATAGTTACTATGAACATTTTGTATTACCATTTTTATTATCATGATGACTTTTCAAGTCAATTGCTGTCGGGTGTGGACTGTGGATGCAGCAAGTTGTAAGTACCCCAATGTAACGTGCGACTTTTGTGGCTTTTGGGCTTTTGCAGCTCCTCGGCTATTGGATCGTGTTGTGCTCCTCGGTGTCGAATTTCAAGGAAAAGTGCAGATGGTACTCACAAGCATTCCTGAGGTACTTATCCATTATTTTTACTTCTACTACCAGAAACTTTTACTTCTACTACAGATTCAAATTCAAATTCAAATTATATTTATTTCACATAGGCCTAACTTACAAGGCACTTGTAAAACGTCAACATATTTGTTACATAATATTATGTAGGTACGGTGATAACTACAAGTCGACTTAAAACTAAGTTTACGAGGGTTCCAACGCGCCCTGCACTGAGAAGAAGCCCACAACAAACTCAGCCGGGTTTTGTTTTCGGTTATCACCACTTTACAAAAGCTCTTAAAAACTAGTTGAGCTAGTAATTATAATACAGCAGTTCATTTACTCCCAAGGATTTGATTCATGTAAATAATCCTTAATACTATAGTAAGCTTTATTAACGAGCTTTCGTTTTACAGCGACTTTGAACTTATTGAGGGATAAGTTTAACATTTCAATAGGAAGTTTGTTGTAAAAGCGTATCCCATTGCCTTTAAATGATTTATTTATTTTCTCTAGTCTTGTTTTATTCACTACTAGTTTGTTTTTACTTCTAAGGTTAATAGCATGGAGATCGCTTTTTTTAACAAAATTATTAATATTTTTATGCACATATATCAAGTTATCAAATATATACTGTGCATGCACCGTCATTATATTAAATTCTTTGAATTTTTCTCTTAAAGATTCTCTTGGGCCCATTTTGTAAATGGCACGAACAGCCTTCTTCTGCAGCACGAAAATTGTATTAATGTTAGCAGCATTACCCCATAGCAAGAGACCATAGGACATAATGCTGTGAAAATAACTAAAATATACGAGTCGAGCAGTCTGGACGTCTGTCAGCTGCCTAATTTTCTTAACCGCGTACGCAGCAGAACTAAGCCTGTTCGATAGATTATTTATATGAGGGTCCCACTGTAGTGTAGCATCTAACGTTATTCCTAAAAATACGGTTGTATCTACGAGATCCAATTCCTCAACACCTAGTTTTACATTCGTTTGAACTTGTCTAACATTAGGTAAAGTGAATTTAATACATTTTGTTTTTTTGCTATTAAGAAGCAAATTATTAGCTTCAAACCAATGTACAACTTCTTTGAGACAACTGTTTACGTCGTCAAAATTGTTTTTTTGTCGATTAATTTTGAACAATAGTGATGTATCATCAGCAAACAGTACTATCTCATGCTTGTCCTTAGTAAGGTAAGGAAGGTCATTTATGTAAATAAGGAATAGGAATGGACCCAAAATAGACCCTTGAGGAACTCCCATCTTCACAGTCGAACCAGAAGATCGTTTCCCATTGACCTCTACTTTTTGAATACGACAGCTCAGATAGGAGCTCATCAAATCCAGAGCTGCACCTTTAATTCCGTAGTGGTGTAACTTCCTGACTAATGTATCATGCTTAACACAGTCGAACGCCTTGGATAAGTCACAGAAAATGCCCAGCGCATCGCGTGACTCCTCCCAGGCTTCAAATATATGTCGTATTAGCTCGACCCCGGCATCGGTAGTCATTTTGCTTAGTTAGGCATTTGATTACTTACACGTTTCTGGGGCTAAAATTACACAGTTACACTTGTATATTAGATAAATAATAGTAAACTTACGAGAAAAGCAGTAGAAATGTAAATAAAACATATAATTTTTCAAGAACAAACGACAATATCGCCCACTTAATAACATTTATAAACTATCACAAAGTCAGACTTCACGCTTGCCTACTTATTTTCTACTTAAATTTATGATAAATATTAGCGATTTAGTTGGAATTAGGGCACAAATACACACTATTTTATACTTAAAATTAAAATTAAAATACGGAGCAAAAATAAGAACAGCTGTTGCCTTGGTGTTGCCACACCCTTGTTTGCCTTGCCACACACCACACACCCACACACAGAAACATCCGAAGAACTGTATTTTGCGACGCAATCGTATAGTACTATTAAAAGCATTACGTTATCATGCAAAAACCGCCCGATAAGCATTAATTATTATCATCATAACCCGAACGTCTACGAGAGTAAAGAAAAGTATAAAAGCAAAATAAAGGATGGTGACAACTTGTGTAACTCCGCTGCGTCTGAAGTCCTTGCAAATGACAGCTCTTGTCCTCTCCCCCCTCCGGCCCGCAACCCGCCCGCCCTTCCGCCCCACAAACCACTTTGTACCATTCGATACTGTATCTTAAAACGCATTCTCCTTTGAAACAAATTTAAACCCCACTCAAAGAGATTGAGCCTTTAAGTTTAAACCTAGCGATTCAGAAGTTTGCCTTTCAGACTTATTGCACTCTCGTGCTGGATTTTTTTTTATTTTCGATGTTTCTACTTTATTTTTTCGTTATTTTCGTTGAAACGAAAATTCTCTACTTAAGCGGAGGATTTTGAACCAATTTGAATATTAATCTTTGAAAATGTTTTGAAATTAAGCTGCCTATACAGAAAGATCACGAAAATGAAATTAATGAAAGAAGTTTTTTTAGAATGACTCGACACTAAAACTTAGGCTACGGTTTATTCAAACAATAATAAAATACCCTGAACAGGGAAGAGGGCGCGAAGAAACGTCGCAAGTTTATCGTTGCCAAAAATGCTTGTTGTGCCACCAACAACAACGCCACGCTGTAGTTCGCTCAGCGGCCACCTATAGAATTTTTTCAGATGCCGCTACTGTTTGCTTGTACGAAAAAGATTTACGTAAATCGTTCGGATGCCCATATCCCGAGTATTCTTATAACAGTGATTCAAGCAGAAACTCTAACAAGCGCTTTTGAGTCTTCGTAATTCTGTTGACAATGCTTTGTTGAATACATGAACTTCATAACCTACTTCAGCTTCAGTATATTACATTTTTGAATAATATTTAATTGGTAGATTTTTCATTTTTGAATTATTCGATGACTAATAAAATAAATAAATGTTTAACAAGTCTTTGCTATTGCATCGCATTAGACCCCGCATCTGGCATTAGTTTTTAGGGGTCCGCAACCAAAGGGTAAAACGGGACCCTTTTACTAAGACTCCGCCGTACGTCTGTCCTTCTGTCCGTCTGTTCTCTTGAACCGTGTTCTGTCAACAGCCTGTATCTCTTGAACCGTGATAGTTAGTTGAAATTTTAACAGATGATGCCGCTATGACAAAAATACTTAAAAACAATAAAATAAGATATTAAGGAGATTTATTGAATTTATTTTCGTCTTTCTCAAAACATTGTGTGTGCGTTGAATGCCGTTGATGCATACTTTCAATGAGTCTCTTATTTACCCTCGTCTTTCGTTAGATAGTCGCGATTTTATCGTAACGCAAAACTTATCAGTAGAATGAATTCTTTAAAGTGCAGGCACCTTTACATTACTCGGATTTTCCGTTTTAGAGCAATCGCTTTAATCTGCGTCGGATTCATCCCACTGCGCCGTAAATCACCGTATCGGCATTCGACGGGACATTTTGTAAAATATCGAAAATGTTAAATTTTAAAAGCCATTTGTCAACTGACGTATGAAGTCACGGCTCAGTGGGTTTTTCATCAATTATTCCTTACGAGCCTTTGTGCGAGATACGCGGTAGACATCTCTATCAATATCGGTTCCTAAAATTCGATATACAAAATTAATCTTGTCGTGTACAAATTCAAAATGGCGGTTTCTTCTTTGATGCTACAATATTATCACTTCTAACAATAGTTCGCGGAATAATATTACTAGATATATTTCAAGCAAATATCACAGTACTGTACCGAAGTTTTAAAGTCTTTTCCCTCAAAAAAAAGAATGAACCCAAGCTCTTATCCAGTGAGGCGAGCAGTTCAACATACCTTCCACGTCGCTAAAACAAGATATGGGTCTAAAATTATTACTCCGGTTCTATCTCATATCCAAAATCTATTAGACCATTGGTTACTACAACTGTAGCTAGGGGATGTGCAAGATTAATCGAGATCTGTGTGCAATGGGCGCCGGAAACGCATCTATATCTGTCCAGAGTCTAGCCTCCTTGCCATCTTGCGTCCAGCCTGCTTAATATGTTTATAGTTTGAGACTATACGCTATTACCTGTAGGTTTAACTTGGTCTAGTATCTGAATTATACATTTAAAACCATACTCAACTTGGCAGTAGTATGACCTACTTACTAGTACTGTTACAAGTCTCATGTGTATAGAAGTCTTACTGCTTAAAACCTAAGTGCAGGTTTGCCTAGTTTTAGCTGACTAAAATTTATTTAATATAACTTAGCAGAGAATGGTATCTGTGATGTATTTATATGATTATTTGTGATTTGTGATAATACTAGTTTTTAGTTGTATGTTATCTGTAATTTGTCTATGCCGTTTAATTGACTTTATATTATAATTTGGTGGTGGGTAGATTTTTAAATGCGGGTTGTCATCATCTGTCATCTCAACTGTCATCCTTGTAATCTGTCTGTTAAGTAAAAAGCAAGTTGAAAGTCAAACGCGTTTTATTGTGAGCTCCAAATATCATAGTATCCTAATAAGGCTCGAAAGTAGTAGATTTCTAAACAGCAACGATGACTTTCCAAATGGCTTTCCAGATTTATTGGCGGGTTCGATTCCCGCCAAGAGCCACTTTGGAGTTTTAACATTTCCTAATTTGGCTCAGAGCCTGGCCTGGTGCACCGCCAGCAAAACCACTCCGGCCTCCGCCATGCATTTAACTTTCCGATGCGATGCTGAGTAAAAACCACTAGATGTTATAGTAACCCCTTCCAAATTAGAACAATAACATCCTCGGCTCATCACTCACCATCAGGTGAGAGCGCAGACAAGTACTACAAACTTGTAGTGTATAAAAACTTTTTTTCTGACGTAGCTGCGTTGTAAAGTTACTACGTAGTCAAAAAAACGTAACGTAGATAATAAATTTCTTGTCTAGTAAGTACTCATTGAATGCATAAAACACTCCCTTTAGCGTGTAAGGTTAATGCACATTGGAGGACACTCGAGCCTTTATAAGAGCCTAAGTGAGACAGGTATTGTGTGGGACACGGCGTTATATCGAGCGGACTTATCATAAGACTGTACCAGGTACCTGTTGTGGCTTGAGATTTGAGAGGTTGTATATCTCGTTAGCTACTTACCTACCAGTAAACTTACTTGTTGCTTAATTGATAATTATGCAAAAGACTTAGCGAAGATTCAATAATAAATGATAACACACTTTAACGGCCTACAAGCCGTATTTAGGTGATTTTGAATGAAGTTTTATGCAAAAACTATAAAGACAACTACTTTCAAATTTACACGTCATGTATTTTGGGTCCTTAATCTAAAATCGCTTAGAAGCAGAAACACGATTGGATAAAATTTTCTCGATAGAAAGTTCTCCCAAAAGTTGCTCCAAAATCTCAGTTTTTCTATGTTTTATCGGAAACTACAATGGATGTAATTGTAATTTTTGTTTTAATGTATCGGTAATGATAATATCCTAAAACGCTTAGAACAGATTTTTGATAACTGGCTTAGTTTTTGAGTAATTAGGTAAAAGGTCGTTTTTCTGCTATATTCTTCCGCGACGCTGCATGTCGCACCTACCAAATCTCCGTGAGAGTGAGAAAGACAAAAATAAATTCAATAAATCCCCTTAAACAACACTATCACTGTTAGTATACAAGCTGAAAATGAAAATGAAAAACTTAATTTTTTTACATAGGCTCTTTTGACACGTCTAAAGTCTACCACCAAGTACGGAAAATGTGTTTGTCCTGAGAATAACTGGCTAAAAACTCTGCACTAACTCTTTTCAAAAAATTTTGCTGTGATTGTAAATTACATAATTTTTATGATATCTCGTGAGGAGACATATGCATATACCTATCATCCCAATAATCCTTGTCATGAAGGAATTCTTCAATAGAGAATGCTGAGAGCACTAACTCCTGCTCTCAGGTCGTAAAACAATTACATCCAAGATTTGTTAGTTATTACTGCAGCATCCTATAATTCTTTCATCCCCAAAAACTAAGAAAACTTTAGGATTCAGAGCAGCTACCTCAGCCAAATAGAAGAGAAAAGTAGTTTAGCAGAAAACTGCCATTAAAAATAGCTCCACCTACCGTACTTGCGCCTTGTAAAATATTTATATTAAGCGCTAATAGTTTTTTAATATTCTGTACGTACACTAAAAGTGGTAGTCGCGAGTGAATTTTAATATCCACCCCAGGCCATTAACACTGTTACAAACGACTTTTCGTCCCAAGCTCCTCTAATCGCGTAGTTTCGTATTCTGATGCGATTCTCACATGGTTTAGTAAAATCACATTATTGATACACATTCTACATTCTAGCCCACACATGATATCCCAGTAATTTAGACATAATTTTTTTTTTTTACTCCATTCAAGTTAGTACTTGACTGCGATCTCACCTGATGGTAAGTGATGATGCAGCCTAAGATGTACTAATTTGGTAAATAAAAGTATAATTTTATATAAGTAAATTGACCCCAACGGTTTCTACAATGCATCGCACCGGAACGCTAAATCGCTTGGCGGTGCGTCTTTGCTGGTAGGGTGGTAACTAGCCACGGCCGAAGCCTCCCACCAGACAAATAACTCTATTTTTAAATATCATTTATTTTCCGAACTTGGCGATAGAGTCTGACATATGATTTTTTATATGTACATAAAATCCGTAAGTGAAGTTCTGTAATAAAATGATACAGGCGTTTTCTCGAAGCACTATTCTTATAGCACTAGTTGGCTGACTAACGCGGTGTTCACGGTTGGCAAGTTTGCAAAAACTGAAATACTTACCGCATTTTCATACAAGTCTCCTCACAATAATTTTTACAAATTTGCCGCACTTTGTGAAGGAAATGGGGTAAAAGGAGGGATGCAGCGGTGCAAGGGAAATTTAATCAGTGCCACCTTACTTACCTGCATAATCCTGTCCCACTCACAATTTTGCCGCTTTAAGGAGCCTAAAGTGCTTTGGGTATTTTATATTTTACGTCAAAGAAACCGCAGAATTTGCTACAGTTTCATGTTGTGATTTGTAACGTGTATAGTTGTAATCTTGACGACTTTTGTTCTGTACTCACCCTTATTGTATTGCGAATTAAGATATTTTCTGTTTGAAGGGATAGCTAATTTGATTGAATATCAGGTTATATGTTAATATGTGTCTACAGTGCGGATTTATTTACTCGCTACAAGATAGTACATAGACTGCGATCTCACCTTTTGAAGACCTCCCTGGCGCAGTGGCGGCGCGCTCGGATTCGAGTGGGAGGTCGCGGGTTCGATTCCCGTCATGGGCAACTTCGGAATTTTATAATTTCTAAATTGGCTGAGGTCTCATCTGGTGGGAGGCTTTGGCCGTGGCTAGCTACCACCCTATCAGCAAAGGCACACCGCCAAGCGATTTAGCGTTCCGTTGCGATGTTTGTAAAAACCGTTGGGGTAAATTTACTTACCCTTCCAAGTTAGTACGATAACATCTACGGTTACATCACCACTTACCATCAGGTGAGATCGCAGTCACAAAAAAGAACAAAACCTGATGGTAAGTGATGATGCAGCCGAAGATGTTATCGGACTAACTTGGTAGGTGTAAGTTAACTAACCTCAAAACTTGGATTTTCTAAAAAAGAAAGATAACTCTATGTTGATTTTTAGAAAATCTTATAAGTTGAGAGCATGAGTTACAGTACTTTAGAATACCCACAAATTACTTTAGTTTTCCAATTCCAAAGTATACCATATTTCACGTAACTGAAACGTGGCTCTTTCGAAGCCACGGATTAAAAAGTGTCAACAATAAAGTAAATTAACTTCTCCAGTAAAGTTACTACAAAGTGAGAAAGTTGCGCTTTGTACGTAAAGCTCCCTATATTCGCGCTGTATCAGTTTAAGCCAAGAGCCAACTGCATATTAAACGCAAGAAGAGTACTGCGGTACAGCTATCATACAGTTCGATAAGAAAACTCTCAATCACAATCAACTTTAACGATGGCAGTCAATTATTGACAGATAGTCTAGTACCTACGCCATACAATGGTTGATATTATGGTGATCATTAAAACTACAACATCGCTACTAATATAATTAATTAAAGTGGATGACAGTCATCGTGGTATTTACCATTTACGCTAACTTCCATAAACTAAATAACTTTTCGTAATTTTCTTCTTTGCTGTGACTCGAAATACAAGTACTACTTTATTGCAAACTAAGATAAAAATCACGAATAACACTAAAAAATAATATTAAAATCCAACTAAATATAGAAAATTTGTACGAAGCTGCTATGGCGTTACTTGCATGTGACATCACATGTTAGTGATATATTTGTCTAATGAGAAATATGAAAACCTTTTTGTTTTTTCATACAAAAAATAAAGTTAATGAAGAAGTTCATAAAAATAAAGATAAAATTATAATTAATTAAATAGTTACAAGAATGAGTTAAAATTATTTGTGTCAAATACCCTATTGAGCTTATGAGACATTAAAAAACTTTCACTGTGACAAGTCATAGAATCGTGACAAATCGTGCAGTCAAGTCAAAAATAATCGTGACAAATCGCACAAATACCGTTTTAATATGCCGTACACGTTATGAACTGTATCATTGCTTAGCTGTAATTCGATCCAAGATCCAACTGCATATTAAACGTAAGAGTATATAGTGCTTTACTTTTAACGATATTGCTCGCGAGATAAATGACTGCGTTTTATGGGTCATAAAATATGCTAAAGCCACTATAAAGAAGTTGTTACAATATTGGCTTCAAGTACATACTTCTTAAATCGCATTTGTATATAATTTGAGTTATTTGGTTTAGTTGAAGTTCTTTGTGTAAAAATACTAGTACTTTAGTTCTTAGTTTAAAGGCATGGATTAAATTATGGAAGTCTATTTTAGTTTATTGTTAAAAACATTTTATTTTGTATTGAACATATTGATAATATCATGGATTGTATACATATTAATTAGTGGTCTTCGATTACAAAGATTCTTCATTTAGTATACTTATTATTGTCTTGATGAAAAATGCAACTTTGTAGAACTTCGTATAATATTTTTGTCTCAATATTTTAATATTTATCGAAATTTCAAACTTCTAACACGTATATTCCAAAGAAGGTAAGTATCACCACAGAGGTTTATATTGTCTCATGTTCTCATAATTCCCTTACATAGGTAGATACGAGTAATCAAAATAAAGGCTCAAAAATATCGTCAGCGATTTTCAAGTATTGTGTGAAAAGGAACGTTGATAAGACACGAGTGTCGTTGGGCGGGATGACCGTAACCATTACGGCTAACGAGGCGCACGAATTGCGGCCCGCATTACCCGCCCTACCCGCCGACCTACGTGTGGCCCTTGTTAACACACCTTTGTTACCCGTTACTGTTACCCGCTGTAATATCACGTGAATCAGTGAAAAATTTACACTTACTCTCACCCTTTTTATTATTAATGTGAAAGTGTGTCCTTACTTTGTAATGTACACATGATCTCAATTCTCTCGTACCTTTTTGTCCGAATGTCCCTACCCTATAATGTGAATCCCACTAGTTTCTGACTAGTCCGGAGTATATTTTCAAGTAGTCTATTAGGTTTTTTTATATGTTTTCTGAGGTTCCTTATCCAACTCAAAAAATTCTTCTAAGAACTTGCTGATCTGTAGCCTTGATATGACTTATCAACGATTGTTATAGAAGTCTATCGATCAAAAAGTCAATAAATATAATATTATGAGAAACATACAGGTCTTCGATAAGTCATGTGATCGATTTATGGGACGGATATGTCATTCAGTTTCATTCTATTTATTTATTTAGATATGGAATCGATCGACAGGTTTTTACGATAATCATAGAACACAAGACATGTGAAACGGGCTTTTTTAAATCCTACCAGAAAACAAGCATAGAAACGTGCGTATCACATAGCATAGAAGTGCCTGAAAATCTTCATGGACACTCTTGAAGCACTCATACGGAGTATAAGTACCCATTTGCAAAGAAAGAAATACATAGACGTTTTATTGTAAAAGCCAAGGAAATGAACTTGCATTATTGTTAAGGAAATAACAGTCACGAGCGTAAATATAAGAAACAAATGGAAAGACACAGTGGCCGAGATCTACTCCTCGCTCACAATAACAGCTTCAGCCGAGCGAAATGGGCTCAAGATGTCAACTCCGGGGTCGATAGATACGTAAAAAACAACATGGACGACGGAGATACGCTTTAACTTGGTCTGTTATAACGATTTTTTGTTTATAACTTCCTACACCACACTAATATTATAAAGTTGTATGTGTGTAAATGTGAGTGTATATGTTTGTAACTCGTTTACACCGTAAGTACTAAACCTATCTCACTGTAAATCTAAGAAACAAATGGAAAGACACAGTGGCCGAGATCTACTCCTCGCTCACAATACCAGCTTCAGCCGAGCGAAATGGGCTCAAGATGTCAACTGCGGGGTCGACGGATACGTAAAAAACAACATGGACAACGGAGATACGCTATAACTTGGTCTGTTATAACGATTTTTTGTTTATAACTTCCAACATCACACAAATATTGTAAAGCCGAAAGTTTTTATGTAAGTGTGTGTGTAAGTTTGCTAATCCTTTACCCTGCTATCTACTCTCTACAAACTAAACCGATCTCGCTGGACATAGAGATACATTATACTACTTTTTATCTCGAAAAAATCCGTGGTTCCCACGGGACAACAAAAACTACGTGGGCTGTGGGCAACAGAGAGACTCTTAATAGAGTTGTTTGGTAGCCTATATGTACACACAATAGGCCAATCTTTCAAAGTGTCTGAGCACTTTAACAACCTTTTTCGAAACAAGATGATTTTCGGAAGACTACATAATACCCGTATTAGACCACAGAAGTTCCTCATAAGAAAATACTTTCTCAACTAGGCTCGAATCTATGGCGCGGCAATTAAATTGACCCAAAATGGCGGCCGTTAGGATGCATCTGCTCTCAGCGCCCACATATACCGCACCCACACCGCTCGGCACCTCAGTTGACACCCGCAAATCTGTTCTGCGCAGAGTTTAACTTGTATACGCCGCCTGCTGTATCTGTAGGTCATTTTTATTTATTTATTTAAATTTTTCTAAGTATAACTGTCTAAAAATAATTCTTTCCCAAAATTCAATCCTGCTACCAAAACAAATATCTTACAAAAATTCATGTACTAAAAAAGATATCTTCGTTTAGCTGCTGTAAAAATACATTTTCTCGCGATCATATTTTTGTGACTTCACCCATCCAGCGAGTCTACGTCACATCTCTAAAAAACCATATCAACCCGTTTAGGTGTAAACGATGACAAACAAAAGTCTACCGCCATAAAACGTGTTTTCGCAATCGTTGCGTGGAAAACTGCTTCATCGAACCTGGATCGCATAAAATCGTAAGCATGAATTAAGGGCAAAGTTCGCCATTTTTTAACCGCCTTCGTGTGTTGATTCTAGGGTTCCGTACATTACAACGAAACTTTTAGCAGGACAGATTAAATTGTTTTGCTACAATCCGCTACTTGAAATTATCTATGTGGTACAATATGCAGGTATAGTCACGGAATGAAAAAGTTCTTCACTTTAGTATCGGTTTTCGCTTGCACTAGTACTGCAAGAGTCCATTATGTCAACATACCGGTGCAATCAACCAGAGCAAACGAATCAATTTGAAAATCGACAAACCTTTTTATTCTGTGTCTGTACACCGCCTACGTAAAACACCACACACAATTCTTCCAACAATTTCTTCGATACACGTTTCGTCCTGACACCAGGACACCCTCAGGATATGTTGACTTCACAATGTGAAATTGTTAAGACTTAAGATTAGATTAGATCTCTGGGTACTTTTGTAAAAGAATAAACATTTTGTTTTTTTTTTACACGTTGCCTAAATTCAGGGTTCCTCGGGCTTTACTCGTAATTTACACTTGTCATAAACACCTTACGTTAAAAAAATCAGATTTTTCAATCATTCAGAAGTAAGTACTCATAAAAACTTATATTATTACAGTAAGGAACTCTATCTGAGCGCGAATCGGTTTCGATCTTGACCGACTTTACTTTTAGTTGTTACGGCGCGCTGTAAAAAGGTCGACTAGTTCAATTGCGTTCGGAAATTGGAGTTGAGTTGGATTAATGCATTACTTTTGTTGTGTTTTGAGATCAACAATAGACCGGTTTAGTTGGAGTTGACATACAGTAGTACTATTTTTGCGAGATTTGTCATCGTATGCTCCCGCCAAGTCGTTCGGAATATTGATTACGTCCAGGTCAGATAATGAAAATGAAAATCATTATTTTTCACATAGGCCTACATAATAGGCTCTTATGAAATTCAAAACTCTTCCACCAGGTTCCGAAAGAAGAGAAGAACTGGCAAGAAACTCGGAACTTGCTGTATTAAAAAATGTCACTGACATTTTTTTATTATTGCTTGATTTCTTACTTAATATGAAAAATTATTACATAATTGTTATGATATTTTGAGAAGAGATAAAATCTGAACGTATACTAACTAATACAGTATAACATGACGTTGCCTCCTTTGTGTCTACACCTCTATAAATAAACAATTCCTCAAACATTTACGTAACAATATTTAAAATGACATTCACCTACCTTCTCCTTGAAAACGTAAGAACCTATAGAACGTAAGAACAGAATTGGGTAGTTGACTCAAATCAATTTTTTTTTTGTTGACACTTGTATTAATAATCTATTAATAAATAAATTGTGAAAAAAATGTAAAAAAATGATTACATCGATCAAAATACACAGAAGTTAAAAGCATTTTAATATTTCTGTTTAGAGAGAGATAGCCATATTGAACTGTGACGTCACTGTTCAGTAATCATAATAGCTCTTTATTCGTTGTGTATGCTATTTTATGAAAATATGTTAACTCTCCAATTTCTGTGAAATACTGAAAATTTAACTGGGTTAACGAGGTTCTTCCAAAAAACGAGAAAAAGTTGAGCTTAGGGTTGCCACTTGTCACTTTTACCAACAAAGGCGGGATCATGTATGTTATTTATGTAGATAAGACATTGAAAAACATTTTATTAAATTAATAATCCTACTTAAAAGTCGTCAAACCCTGGAGCCTCGTGAAACGGTCCTTCATAAAGCGCGGCTTTATTATACCGGGGATATTACGCTGAAAACCGGAATGGACTGAATAAATAACTATATGAGCAATAAAAACCTGCTGAAAGGCTATCACTTGCTTTTCAGCATTTTAGGGTACCGTAAGATGTAAATCAGAACCATTATCAATATTAATTTTCTACAAGGCTGGTTAAGTCATTGAGTTATAGCTTGAGCTTTTGACCGTGTAGTAAATAGTGCATTTCTATATAAGTGCGGAAAGTTTGTCATTTCTTTACGAGTCCCGGTTTGTTGACCCAAGCCGAGGGTCAACTATAGGGACGAGTAAAAATGACAATTCCGCACGTGCATTGTACGACGTTTTTTAATACAATAGTGTTTGCCTGCTCCGTGTTTGCATGCCGTGTTCGTTTCATGCGCTCCTGGTGCGCCCGCTCCGGTGCCGCGTAGGAGGAAAACACAAAAGCACTAGTGCGGAAAAGAATAACTTTGCGCACGCTAAACACACATGGAAATGTCAACTTTTTGACCAAATGTATTAAAAAAGTAGTTTCTGGCATTGCTGATGAACATTTTCAGCCAACCTGGTTTCGAAGTAATGGCGTGAAGGTAACAGACATACCTACATACACACAGACACATAGGTACAAACATTTTCCTTTATAAAATGTAATATTGTTGAGTCGTACATGTTGCTATTTATAGAGAACATCTTAAGACGTCAAGCCTTTCTAACAGCAAACCTACTTTTTTCCTCTATCCTAATATTATAATAGGGATCTTATTCCATGTAAAGCTCAATCGCAACAGTGAATTAATCATTACTCGTGGGGTATATTGTAATAATTAAGTAATTGTGTATTTCTTGACAGATATATTATGAACAAAATATTGAAATGAAAACATGAAACCCAACAACCATCAAACGTAAAACTATTATTTGGCAATGTTTCCTATAGTAAAACCTTTTATTGACCTAATAATAGCTTGACTTAAGTACGGAACCTTTGAAGATAGAATTAATAAAATTCTGCTCGAACTTGGCTGTGTTTTACATACTCATGTTTGTTAATGAGTTGCAGCGAGCTTTTGAGATATTTTAAAACCATAAATAAAATCACATACCCGCGTCGGCGCCTTTGCAGCTTTGAAAATGTGTAAGCCTTGAGCAGGCACTCTGTATTAATACATTTACCACACAGTTAGACCTGGAAGCATGCCCTTAGTTGTAATGTGGCCTAAATGAATAGGTACTTGTAATAATAGTCTGCCCGCTGATTGGTTCGTTGATTTACGTCAGCCAATCGGTGGGCAGAATTTGCTTACGAGTACGATAACGTTGAATACGTTTTTCTTACGCAATCAAACCCCTGGATGTCTCAAGATGACAAACGCAAATGCACTGCATCTTATGATATTTAGTCACAGATTTTAGTGAGTAAAAGAAACCCGTCTGCGAAAAATAAAGTAATATCTTTAATTATTTCGAAGTTAAAAAAGATTAATCCTTAGCAATTATTATTATCATTGGAGGAAGTGGTTCCTGAGTTGTAAGCCACAGATCCCGAGCGGCCTCAGAACTTCATAAACTCTTCGCTAACTTTTGCTGACAGATTTAATTGTTGCCCTCTCAAACTGTTACTACTAGCGTCTTTTATATTGTACAAATAAATTACATTGAAGTATCGGTCTATAATTTCGAATTTCGAATAAAAAAACCTTTAAAAATTTTCATCTGTGTTAAAAGAACCATCAAAATAATAAAACATTGTATTGTGAGACGTTAAAAAAATATTCGGCACGATGAAATAAATTGCGTTAATTTTGGCCTTTTCTGCTAACTCTACCTGGTTCTGCAGTCACAAAACCTCTTGCCAGCTGCGCCGGTGCCCGTTTTAATGATTTCACACTAATTAGATTTTTTAATGTGCCCTCGGAGGTCGATTTAGCAACCCCAATTTATTTTACCGTTTCATATTTCGGGTTGCTTCCCGCCTCTATATTTAAAAATACAAAATCCAGCTGAGTAACTTTTTTATTCATTTGAATTTTAGCTCTACTATATTTATTTTAGTAATTAGGTATAACTATAAAACAAGAACCCGGATCCCTCAGACGAAACCGCTACGTAAACAGCGTACATTGCTAGAAGTGTTCCTATGAGACAGATATTTTATGCAGAGATTTTTAAAGGGAAGATTTTTCAACTATAACTTTCAAAGCAAGTATAATTGTACTAAATTTAATATTTTAGGGCATAGATAATGAAGATATAGATTCATGGAATCGCGACCGCGACCTTCGCAAAGAAGCATCGGCATGCACTATAGCGATAGGTCAACGGAAAAAAGTTGCTGAAACACACTAAAAACAGAAGCGGATGGCGTGCGAATAGAGAGTTCTTAACCCAGCAATGGACTGAAATCGCCTGATGATGCTTATGAACTATGTCTGTTTACTATTTTATGGACGAATATGACTTTTATGAGTATTTTCTTGTACCTTCCCTGCCTATATTTTATAAGACATTAATTTTTGATAGCTGTATTTTCACATAGAGAACCGTAAAAGTTTGCTATAACTATGTGACCACCTACATAATATTATGTACTTCAGTGCGAAGTAGGTCAAGGCGTCAATTTCCTCAAACTTAAGGCTCCGGGTGATAGCGCGGAAAATCGACTTTTTCGCCATATCTCTACCATCTGGGTCTATCCGATAGGTATTTGCTCCATTCTTAACCAACTTTATAGTGAAACTGTACGACTGTAGATGATGTCGAATACAGAGTTCTCTGTGATTTCGAGATTTGTGTATTTGCTTCTTATTCTGTGAAGATAAGTTACGCTCATTATTGAGCCAGCGATTGAATTAACGAAGATGAATATAGAAATATTAATTTCTAATTTTAGCTGGCGTAGCTTACAAACTTCACAATCGATACAATATTTATTCTATACAATATCCAATATATACAATATCCAATATTTATTCTATATAATATACATTGGGCACAGTTAACTCATTTGCTTTCTTAACATAAATGTACTTAATCAATTCGGAAAGTTATCGATGAGGCGGGGTCGTTAATTTAAAATTTAATTATTAAGATACTGAAAAAAATAGCAACTTTCACGCAACAACCGCTGAAACAAAATTTTTTATCATACAAAATTAGTGTAGATAAAACGTGTAAAGGTACTTCAAACCAAGTCGAGCGAATATTAAATTAAGTGTACCTACAAAACATGTTAGTTCTATTGATATAATTTTAAATCATATTATATATTTAGTTGGTGAATAAAAAAAGCCTGCAGATAATACAAATTCTCTGCGAACGAAGTCGAATAACTGATAATAGAGCTGCTTATACATAATACGAAATTGGCTACAAACAACGAAACTCCTGTACAAATGTTAAGTGGTATAATATTCCGATAAACGTCCTTTACCGAGTCCTCAGCACTTTATTCTACTCGAAAAATTGGGATCTTCACTGCCAGCATCATTGTGAAAACGTTGTGAACCTATCTATACACATAAAAAGACCCTTTGAGTAATCTCAGATTTTATCGAACGTGCGCGAACACTTTACTTGTCTTATAAGGGTCTACTCAGACATCACGGTCAGGGGCTCAGGGCTTTGACTTTAGGTCATGGTAACCGTGAAACTCGTAAGGATGCGCCAAAAGATGTGTTTAAATTTACGGCCTGGAGTTTAAACTGCTGTGAGGACGATTCTAGACAATTATTTTTAGCCTAATCCTACGATGGTCAAAAAAATGCAAATCAAATCAAAAACTTCTTTAACTTAAATTACGAATCATTGGGGCTTCTAATACGATATTCTAATTCTAAGCTCTCAGTTCCATCTTCTGTTTCTGAAATACGAGTCATCGAGCTGCAAATCATTATTATAGTTAATGCAATCCCTGACCTGAATGCCCCGGATCTTGGATATGTCTTGATAGACTTTTATTCTCACTGTGCGCTTTATATCCTACAAACTGTGATCGAAATAGGTTTTTTATGAATACCGGTTCACGCACAACTGAACACTTTGATAACTACATCTCATCAATAGCTTTTGTAAAATGAACGCATTATTCGTTTGAAAAAAAAGTAATAGAAATGACGAGACAATTACCATTCCAATAAGAGTTTATATTCGACACAGAAAAATTGCTAATAGTCATGTGGCAAGGATGGGATGGCCTTTTAAGAACTCTCATTACGTCTCTTACCCCCTTATAAATAAACGTGGAATAAAGGTGGAATATTCTGTTATTATATATTGTCTTTTTCTTTCGAATATCAAATTGCTGATGACAGAGGAGGACAAAACACAGTATAACTATTCCAACACTTTTCCACGTATCTTTCCTTCCACTTTGCCGGTGACAACCAATTTCTCCAGGATGCCACCTTCCCTTCGGGCAATGTGACTGAAGTACTCCAGAATCCTCAGTTGGCAGAGCAAATGATATTTCAGTCAAAATACTTGTTGCTACAGCTCTATAATATATCCCTTTCATTCTATGGTCAGTAGTGAGACACGACAAGAATTTAAAGCACTGCAGAAGAGTAGCTACGTTACACCGTACCTGGCTTTAAACTCGCTCGATAAATTGTTAGCGACTGCCTAATGGAATGCAAATTTCTTCCCGGCTCCATAGAATATCGCAACAGTATACTAATGAGATAGAATTGAAACTTTTACGTACCTTTTAACATAATTGGGATCAGGTGTATGCGAGTTTCTATGTGTGTACGATTAACCCTGCTCGTAGGTACTCGTACCTGCCATCGATATCGGCTTTACGAATTTTGAACTAAGTTTTGTATCAGTTCCACGTAGATTTATAATAAGTCGTCGCTCGCATTCCGACTAGATAGAGCCCAACCTAACAACGACTGCTCCGTGAGTGCGGCAACTTTTTCTTGCAGTGTGCGTGGGTTAATTTGAAGTTTGTATGGTGCGCGGATGCAAGTGTGCGTATAGCGACGGCTCGGGTATGCAAACTTTGACAAAGTATTTATTGCCGCACTTTTGAAGTCGCGTGCGGCCTCTTGGACCTTTATGCAGTTTCATTTACAAAATTATGTATTTTTCACATAGGCCTATAACTTACAGGCTCTTATCAAAAGTCAAAACTCTACCACTAAGTTCGGAAAGCAGATTTGCACCGAACGAACTGACAATAAATTTGCCACATTTTTTTCAAAATGTCATGACTTACAATTTTTTTTTCTTTTTTCGTGTGTATAACGTTTTTTTCTTGTTACAGGAGTCGATGACACGCACAAGTTCCTGGGCAACGAAACGCACACGGATTACTTCAGGCTACTGTTACGAGACGGCAACTATTTACTCGTCGGCGGCAGGTATGTTTAATGCTTTTTTATAATAAAGAAGGATGAAATGAGCAAGACGTTCGCCTAATTCATGCCTATGTCTGATTCAGTGCGTTCCATAATTTAGCATTGCAATGTCAGAAGACACACTGCACCACGCTCATCATCCTAGGACATCGGTTGTTAGGGCATTTTGCTCAATAATCACGCCGGCGTACAGTGCCCTTAAAACCGAAACACAATAATTTTAATACATTACTCAACGATAGAGTAACTAACACTACGATGGTACTTACCCGGTACAAACACAGTATATAACTGTTTCTTCACGGTAGAATTAACAGCCACTGCAGAGGCACCTACCCGGACGAACTCCACAAGGAGAGTCCTATCTCTAGTAAAATTCATATTGATTGTTAACAAGCTTTAATGAAACGATTATAATAGGTATTTGCTGGTTGGGCTCGGATCATACTTCTAGTCAACCCAATATCTCGCTGCACATAGGGCAATCAAAAATGGGAAACAGGCCTACGTAAACTCGTAAAGCTTTGTTATGTTTCTATGCCGTCTTTTACTTTTTTGTTATAATATAACTCAGAAGTAATAAAATCTTAAGTGAAGGTTGATATTAAAAGTTTCTCATTTATTCTTTCGACATAAAAATATTGGAAAATATGCCTAACTTGTTACTTGTATCGCGGAAGGAGATAGCAACTTTTATCAATATTTCCGAACAGAAGTAATAATATCAGAAGAAATGAAAGACCCTTCGTTATATGAACAGCTATAAATATTTTTACCAACTCGATAACAAACGGAAAACAGGCAATGAAATGAATCTAAATACGAACAATAAATATCTATAAATAGCAGTTACCCGTGACTTTATTCACGAAAAAAAAAGAACCATTTTAGTAGATAACTAATATTTTGAAAAATTTGATTCATAAAGGGGCTATGGACGAATAGCTATTAAAAAGTAAATCAAACATGATAAACTAATCATAGTTATTCGTAATCAGAATAGTCATTAAAATATTTTTGGGACGATTTTTTTTTGGTTGGTACAGCGGCCCCTCCGCTGTAAAAAGTAGGTAAAGTAGGCGAAAGAAATAGTTTTTTTCCGTCACGAAAATTCTGACATGAAGAAAGCGACAAAAATCTTATAATTTAAATTTCTTAACTCTGAAATGTAAAATTCAGTTGAAACTCTCGTTAATTGAGTTAAAGTCCCTTCGCACACGGCTCGTAAGCGTAAGCGAGAGCAGTACGAGCACAAACATGTCCGCAGACGAAGCGATATTACAGCGAATCGTAGGAGGCTTAATTGTCATACGATACGCTTACGCTACGCCTACGCTTACGAGCCGTGTGCGAAGGGCCTTAATTAACTCGAAATTCGGTTAACCCCTGATGCAATCATACAATTAACTATGATTTGACATGAGAAATTCGTTAGCACGGGCTTAATAAACACATCGCTATCTATCAAGCGGTGGATGTCGTGTCGCTAACTATCAAATCTCGTGTTCCACGACACATACATAAATATAAAATGATCATTTGTCATACGTTTTTTGTCAAACATTGGTGAACAGCTCTAAACACATTCTTCCGATATTGAGAAAAAAATTCTGATTCGATTCGCTTTTTATTTCTTTTCCCGTCATTCATTTATAAGAATTTTCAACAAACTCTCGGCGCGGATTCAATTAAAAGAGTTTTTTGCTTTCTTTGCTCTCCGATATTTATTGTTCGCTTTACCTATTTTATTGGAATCTCAATATAAAAGATATGGATTTGTTTCTCAATATTATTCTATACATATATTTCACATTTTGTGACTATGGAAATATTCCTTCAAAGGATAATGTATGGAATCCCGTATCAAGCTGGATCAAATCCAAACTTTATTTTTTTTAGATTACGGGCTCCATATTAATACTTAAATATATTAATACTTAATAGGTACTCCAACAATTATTACTTTTTTAATTAGCATCCGGATTCTAAAGTTATACTTATACGCAAACAAACAAGTTGTACTTCTTAGTAAAATCAGTATGACACGAAATGTACATGGAAAAGAAAGTAACGTTTTGTATGCAAAACTAAATTCCGGATAAGACTAGTGCCTAGTGGTTCTTAAAAAAACACTATTTTATTTTCCTAGACTATTTTGGTTTTTTATGCTAAATTTCAAACAGAAATAGAAGTCTAAGTTTTTATTGACATAAGCTCAAAGAAACTAATATCTGAAATGGCCTTACGTTAAAATACGTAAGCGAAAATGTGTATTATGTAAGACCACCTCCCCATAGTTATATGGGTACACATTTATTTGTTTTTCCCAACTCCACTTGAATTCGTAGCAAAGTTGGGGTACTTTTAACCACAGCAGCTGAAGTGGGAGGAACCTCTTGTATCTACAGTAACCGAAGAGTTAAGTCGAATGCAAAATCTTATTAATTATCTGTCCTTTTCTAATGCCTGCACTTCTCGATAAGTCCTTCTCGTTTGCATTTGTAAAGATTTTTGGCTCACCGAAAAGACTTAACTTCCATACACTCTAACGCGCTGTACGAAAAAGTAAACCTACAATAACCTACAATTTTATATGAGTTAAAACAACCACTAGCAGTTACACGTTTTGTAAGTATTTTACTTCGAAATGAGAAGCTTTCTTTCCATTATATACACCAAGTTTTAGCATATTCAAAGTTCGTTCCAGCAAAATTATTAATCTCAGCTTTGAACTGTCTGAGTTTATTATTAGATACCATTTGATAAATTAATAACTTGAAATTCTATCAGCGAGTAGACTATTAAGAAATTCATTAAATAAACAAATACCTAGTCTGGCCATAAATACTGTTACATAAAAACTTTTCTGTTTTTTCAGCTGTTTAATTATTTTGAATTTGGAACACGTATATTATTTTAAAAACTTCTTTCGATTTCGCGCCATTTCACATACTTTTTCGTGTTCATTATCAAATTACAATATGGAATGGGGTGTTAAAGAAAATAGGATTGCAGTGATCGCCTTGCACAAAGTGGGTATGGAGCCGTCGGTCATATTCCAGACACTTCAAAAGCTTGGTATCAGCCGTATGTTCGTATATCGTACAATCAACAGATACAACAACACTTCGTCTGTCGAAGACCAGAAAAGATCGGGACGGCCGCGTGCTGTTAGAACTACAAAGGCTGTTAATGCTGTTAAAGCCAGAATTCGTCGAAACCCCATTAGGAAGCAAAAAACCTTATCGCGAGAAATGAAGATTCCCGCTAGGACTCTATCGCGTATTATAAAACAAGACCTGAAGCTCGGTGCTTATCGTCGATATACAGGTCATGCCCTTAATCAATCTTTACAATTCAATCTTTACAAAAAAAAGAACGATCAAAACGCCTTCTGTCGCGATACGCAGGTGAAAGGCACAGAAATATCCTCTTTACCGCTGAAAAAATTTTCACGATTGAAGAATACTACAATAAGCAAAACGATAAAGTGTACGCTCACAGTTCTAAAGAAGCTGCTCAAGTGGTCGGGAAGGTACAACGTGGTCATCACCCTGCGTCAGTGATGGTTTGGTGGGGCGTGTCTTATCAAGGAGTCACAAAACTGCATTTTTGTGAAAAAGGAGTGAAAACTTCAGCTAAAGTATATCAAGATACAGTCTTGGATCATGTTGTGAAACCTCTCAGCAATACTCTTTTTAAAAATATACCGTGGACTTTCCAACAGGACTCTGCACCTGGTGACAAGGCACGAACTACCCAAGCCTGGCTTGAAACCAATGTTCCGGACTTTATAAGAGCTGAAGACTGGCCCTCATCTAGCCCAGACCTCAACCCTTTAGACTTCAAATTATGGTCAGTTTAAGAGGACATGGCCTGCTCTAAACGACACGGCGACATCTCTTAAAAAATCTTTGGAGCAAGCAGTGGCAAAATTTCCCTTGGAAACAGCGCGTAAATCCATAGATTCGTGGCCAAACAGATTAAAGGCCTGTATAAAAGCCAAAGGTGGCCATTTCGAATAGAATTTTTTTTTATTTATTGCTGAGACTTTAATAAATTTGTAGGTATAAATTTTATTAATATTACATTACTTCATTTAAAAAAAAAAGCATTTTCATTTGTAACAGAACTTATGGCTGGACTAGTTATATAAAAATACACTATTCAACGGACATAACTTCATAGATTTTGTTTGAACGTGTTTAAATATCATCTTGTTGGGGTTAATTTACTAACCCTTCCAAGTTAGTACGATAACATCTTAGGCTGCATCATCACTTACCATCAGGTGGGATCGCAATCAAGTACTAACTTGTATAGAATAAAAAAAAAACCAAAACCTGCCAAACATGAACAAGCACCTTTCGTGAAACTGATATTGATCGACTACACTGACCTATTGATATGAATAATTATTGGATAATAGAGAAGCTGAAAGTTGGATCACGCTTTAAAATATCAGGCTAAACGAACCTTCAACACATCTACAACAACAGCTTACCATCCAAAACAGAAGGAACCAGGCAACAAGAAAGAAATACAAAAAAAAAGATCTAGATTAATCACGTACTACATTAGATTAATTGCTTACTAAAAACAAGCAAATACCTACAATCATGTGGGTTCCCCTGCTCCCCAAACTAGTTTTAAGTGTATTGGCAAAGCAGGGTTATCCATTTAATGGGCACTACCAACTTGGCCTGCCGTGCTTGCAATAAAATGCAGCAAGCAACATGTGTACCCATTCTGCCTGCTCGGCTGCTGCATTGAGTAATAATACCAGGCAAGGAGTACAGTACACGGCAAACTTCTTGGGTATATGACCTTGATTGCGCACAAGCGAATTTTAGATCCTTTTGGTGGTTGCAACTTGCAACCACTACGTCATTTCAGGCCCTAGAAGTTTGCCGGAACGCGTATCTGTCTCAAGCCCCGTACAACTTCTGACCTCGTTCTCTCAGGAAGACCCCGTCGTCGCAGCTTTCGAATATAACAGCATCCAGAGTCCAGCCCGCTTGTTTTACGGCCCGCTGTAAATTCGGTAAATCGCTATTCCGCCCGCGTCCCGCGCCGTGTAATGTTATTCCACTGTACGGGGTGTGAGTCTTTTGTGCTTTTAACTAAATTAACGTCCCGCCCCCGCCCTCTCCCTGCCTCCCTGCGATAATATCTGTGTGTCATTAGTTGCGAACAAAGCTTTATGAAATATTATTAAAAACTGTTTTGTTTTTTGGTTCGTAGACGTATCTACGTGAATTTTACCCAAGCCATACCACATTTTTATAAATTACATAACGCAATACGGTATTTCACTCCATTTTTTTTTTGCTTTATTGTATTCTAGGTTAGAAATAATAAACACATACACATCGGGAGAACAATTCTTATCCGACACCACCGATTACCCGCGATGAATACGACGGTGAACCCCATACTTCCGCCAAAGGGTCCGTCGTGGAAACAGACAGTTTTTAGTGCAAGCCCCACATAACCCTTTTGTTAGCCCTGACGGAGTTTAGGCATTTTCTGTCTATAAAAAAAATATCATGTACTTGTACAAAAAGACATCCTTTGTTTGGCTTCAATTTCACAGTTTACATTTGACGAAAATTTGAGCGAGCGAAGTTTTAGGTAACGTAACCAAACTGTTAAAGCACCAAATCTGAACACAATATTAGTATGAATTTTACATATTACAACCTGGTACGTGGATAAAAAAAACAATATTCTACAACATACGAGAATTAATTTTCTTCCGTAACTCATCGCTAAGTTTCCCAAAACAATTTAGCGAACAATATTTTGCGGTAAGAATTTTTATCTGAAGAATTTGAATAAGCAAAAGTGTTTATCGTGTTTGCACCAAACTTCCGATTAAGCCACCCCTTCATAGCGTTACCAACTTTGTTACTTTTACTAATTAATTATTTTACGCGCAAAATTCGCTTCACACATTCGTAAGTTCGTCAATCTATTAATTAGGAATTAAATATTTTCTTTGAGTGCACGTTTAAAAGTTGTTTCAGTTATTTTAACTTAATGAAGTTTTTTTTATTATTTCATACTTTTATACTATAAATAATTGCTATTTTATTAGCCACTACAGCAAAAGATTGGCAGGCTTCACACGCGCTTATAAACTTTATGGAGAACTCTCAGTCCTCAAACATGTTGTTTTTTCTTCACTTTTCAAGAAATATATCTAGTTACCTCAGAATATAGAAAAAACTAGTTACTTAAACGCATAATATACTCGTAATTCTGTCAATTTCTGTTTTGTCTTGGTTTCTTCTTCAGAAAAGATAAGCTTTCTTACCTCTTCATACAATTTTTGCCCTCCGATGCTTGACTTGCCTGTGCAGCATGGGCACATAGAGATAGTTTTGTCTGCCTTTTGTCTATCTATTTTCTTCTTCTTCTTCTGTATGGATTAGAAAGAGAAAAGAGATCGACAAAGTAGGCAAATTGACCGAACCGAGTGTTTTATTTATCGTCTACAACCTGCGTGCTCCCTGCGGCCTGCACGAGGCGGCCGTCCAAAATCCGCCACACAAATATATCATCACTATTCGCACATCCTAGCTGGTGTTTGGACCCTGGACTCCTGAGTAAGAGACCGACTTCTCAACAACTAGACCCACGCTGCCTACCACAAATGTAAAACATGAAAGACTAAAAAAGAGACAGCGTTAATTTAAGTACGCCGCAGCGTTGGGGTGAGCAAATGAGCAGAAATCAGTGCTCCGCCCTGGGGAGCGCTCGTCTGGCCTCGCTCTTGATGGATGTGATGATTACCTTCATTTCTTTTTGCCACGGACTCAAGAGCCTTCGGAGATCCGAGATCGATCGCTGAATGTTGATGCGCGCTTGCTTTTCTGGGAGTTGTAATTTTTAAACCGCTATTGGCCTCAGCCGTGTTACGTCATCTAAAACCAAACACTGACATAATCGGTCGATAGGTAAATCACTTGACAATTGTTATTCAATTACAATTAATTGTCTGTTTTCGTTGTGATAGAAGTCGTAGAAATGATATGGATACAATAACGTGGCTATAGGTCAGGTTGAATATTTTCATTTTGATCATTATTCTTAACGTATTGTTAGCCCATCGCTGGGCGTGGGTCTAGTGGGAATAGAACAAATATAGTTTAGATGCGGCACTTTACGATGACCTATCTTTTTTTTATTAGCAAGTTAGCACTGACTTAACTGCAATTTCATCCAATAGTAAGTGACAATGCAGCCAAAGGGGTAAATCTCAACAACTAGCAACGGTTGTTATGCAGCATGGCAACTAAGCGCTATAAATAACTTGGTAAAGTTGTCAAAAAATAAAAGGCCCGTTTTGTCCCTAAAATGTACCTAACGTGGAATGAAACTGAAAGAATCAATAAAATAATAATAAATTGAATGCCGCGTTGAATGATATGATGATAGAATATATTGCGAGTATTTTTTTCTTATTTTTCCATATTGTTATATATGTTAACCTGCCTATTACAATTTAACGATTACGTCTTTGCCTACACAGTAGTATGCATTAGCTGCAGGATTGAGAGGTCTTAAAAATATCAAGAACTAACACTTAACAGCTATGCAGGTTATGTCACAAGGTCGGGTAAAGCCGCCGGCAAAACCTAATAACACGTAAGAAAGACGATAGGTTCCCAACTCACACACAATAAGTTACCGATTTATTTCCCTTTGAACTACTTTATTTGTTTGGGCCACAACAAACAATACCAACTTCCCGTACCTCAAATTGCATCTACAAGTTTATTTTGTTTAATCAAAAGGGAGTGAAACTTACAAATGCCGCTTTGCTCTTTGCTCTAACAAACAATAGTGCTAATTTACTAATGCAGGTGATAACTGTTCAGCTGAAGAACTCCTTGAAAGGATAGTTTGTTTTGCTTCATCCCTTTAGTCTTGAATTATGAAGTTTTGATACAATTTTCCGACTTCAGATTTTAATTACATCATGATAACTTTTCGTTTGAGCAAACTTATAATAACAATCATGAGCCTTTAAGATTTAAAATGTTCGCTTTTCTAGATTGTTTCGCTGCAGTTACTACTCCTGGCCCTCTTAAATAAAACCATCAAAGGAGTGTGAAGTCTCTAAGCTCTATAACACGTTATTCTATAAAACAGGTGGACTTTTCCAAGTGTCAACTTCTTTTTACTGCCAAGTATAAAAGTAAGGAAAGCAATTTAAATAAGGATCTTTCTTAAATTCAGATCTTTCCTTATGGGAGAAGGTTTTGCCACAACTCACCACTCTGGTTGAGTGAGTGTTGGCAGGCTTAACACACTTTTGAGAACATTATGGACATTTCTCATTTTCAGCACCCTATGGTAGTACCGCATACTGGGGACGATATTGCACGGGATACTGAGCATAGCATGACAAGGGATTACATTTGACCAAACTTGAAATCCCTTGCCACACCGTCCCCAGTATGCGGTAACCATTAGCCATATAACTTATCCAAGATAGTCATAGAAACCTTTCGATCGCCCATTCCATATCTAAATTGAACATAAATTATAACATTATTAAATCGCATGAAACATAACGTCGTCATAAAGAGGGATACGAATTGCCGTATCAGGGATACGGAAATTCCCAGGTCCCAGGTCTTTATAGAAGGCAGGAAGACCTATTGCTAAATGTAAACGTTAAAGACATTTTTATTAGCAAAATATCATAAATGTCAGCACACATCTTCGCAATACAAATTCTAAGGGGTTTAATTAAAATCCTACCAAATACCAAGTGCCCTGCATTGTTACCGGCTGACGTTTGCTTGATTTATGACACTACAGCGAGAAGGGTTGTTGAAATATAAATTGATGATGGGATTTTTGTTGTACCGCCTCACAAAAGTACTGCGAACATTAATCTGTTTACGAACGCAATTTATTAGATTTCGCTTGTTATGGCCGATGAAACTATTTATTTGATTTTAAAAGTTACAACAATTACCTACATGTCCTAGGCAAGACTGAGAAAACTTAGTTTCCTTTTTGAAAAAGAGTTTACTGATCGAACTTTACCTGTTTACTATGTACCAACGTAACATAGACATATTGTGTTACATTCTGGTGTATTTAAACTCAGAATGTAAATGGTATGCGGTACTTAAGGTAAACTACACAGATTCGGCCACCAAATTCAAAGTGTTTATTTTAAGAAATTGACTCGAAAATCGATTTTGAAGCGAGCAACACACAAAATAGTCGATTCTCTAAATTCCTATAGTGAACACTTTCAAAAAAAAAATTTTTATATAAACTTGAGAAAATCATACTACCATTTTCGAAATTTTTCCCATCATAAGCGTGTTTAGTTTAATTTACAAATTACGAAAAACAAAATAAAATTTGAATTTGTGCGCAGACCGTATTGAGCCCTAAGCGAGCAAAAATGCCAAAAAAGTGAAAGCCACGGATTACACATCGTTAAAAAAGCGTGTAATAATAAAACCAGACTTAGGGTGTCTCGCAAACTACCCTCTCATCAAGCCCCCTAGTCATCGTAAAAGTGCCTCATTTTGATACAAACGGAAAGAACATTTTCAGACATAGATCGTACAGCGTTGGATATATTCGGTATTATTTCTTTAGACGCCTATATTATAACGATAGTGTTATAAAGTCGAACAAATAACGTTTTTTAAGACGTGTCAAGCATGTCGTAGCATAAACAAAGCACCCGCTACGGTATACGGCGTAGGCTTTTGCTACGAAGTCTTAGAATTATTATTACTCAAAAGTAATACCATTTCTTTTTAATTTTTTTTAAAGCCAATGATCTTTTTACTTTCGGTACTATATCTTTAGATGCCTGTATCAAGATGGTGGTGTCATTAAGTCGAAGCAAAAATGTTTTTGAAGGCACGTTGTCAGGCATGTCGTAGCATTAATAAAGCACCCGCTACGATATACGGCGTAGACTTTTGCTACGAAGTCGTAGAATGACTATTACTCAACAGTCTCAGTATTTTGCTTTTTATATTAATGCTATCCAATGAAGTTTTACGTCTTGATTATACAGTAATTTAATTTATTAAAACAGCCCTAAATATAAGCTAGGCCCGTTATATTATGAACAGTTAATTTTATGAATAACTATTATGCTATCCACGAAAATTACATTTATGGATATTAGGAGAAAGTATGTAATTATGCAATATTACAGTAGCGGTGGCATTTAGCATACTTGCGTGAGTATAAAAAGCAAAATAAATAAGTAATCCCTAATCATAATCTACGCCTTGATTAATGTTTCTAGGGTGGAAAAATTAACTAGACATAGAAGGACAAGGAAATTGGATATGTTCAATATTTAAAGTATTTACTATACTTTAAATATTGAACATATCCAATTTCAATAAAAAGTTACATTCCTTTAGGAATTCTGTAATCAATTATATATTTCAACAAAAATTACCTGGACCGGTAATCAAAATTACTAAAATGCTCTTTGCATTTTTTTTTAGAATCAATATATATTATTGATGCAATCGATAGAGCCCATAATAGGGGATGAAAATTTTCTATAATTATTGTTAGGAACAACATTTGCTTATTGATTAATTTTTTAATAGAAGTACGTATTTTATTTTTATCGGGTGAGAGGCCGTTTATTAGTTTGTATTGGAAATAACGTTTTGGTACTTTTTTCAATAAATTAATAAATCAAAACATTTTGTAAGATAGTTTGTTTCTTAGCCTATATCTATATAATATTGATACATTATAGCCTATAGGTAACGAACGTTGGCCTATGTTTATGAAAGAAAAGCAGTGTTATACTCTGTTGCTATTTAAAAGTATTAAAAGTGACCGCTAATAGGTCACGGGGTAAGTCAGTGATTATGCAATTACTCTATTATGTGTCGTGACCTCGCATGACAGAAAGAGGTTGCGTGACTAAGCCGAACTAAAAGGAGGGCTATAAATAGATTGAGTTTAGTACCTGTTACACTATATTTATAGAACGAAATTATAGCGAAAATTCGCTAACAAATACGTACCAAGAACTTTCCGTGGGTTAGGATTGCTTTTTTGACGGAAAACGTTTATTCATAACGGCGTTATTACGTGTAGTGGAAATTACGTGCTAATGAACACTAGACGGTAAAATCTGGTTGTACAAAATAAGTCCTCCGCTTTTTGAATATTTGAATTCTAGATAGATACCTGTTTACAACAGAACCCTAAGGCATAGCAAGAGTCTACAGCTATTATCCTACACAGTATTGACTCACTCGAACCCAAAGAAGTAAGAAGCGTTTTGCCTCCTCGGTTTTGATATTTGTACTGCTGAGGTTACATTTGCACAGATTAGTATACGTAATATTTAAGCTAGAAGGGTTAGTACAGTTTTTTGTAAAGTCCGGTCGCAGAGCACGAAGAATTTCGTACATTAACCTGTTACTACCTGTCTCTGTCACTCCCGCGTCAAAATAATGCGGTCACGCTCGCACAGATGCAATGACCCCGTCCTGTGCGAGCGTGACCGCATTATTTTGACGCGGGAGTGACAGAGACAGGTAGTAACAGGTTAATGTACGAAATTCTTCGTGCTCCGCGACCGTGCTTTACCAATTTTGAGTCGACTTGTTTCGTCCAAACGAACCGAATTCCTCCATACATTTACAGCTAGTGCCATCTATCAAAAATCTATAATTACTAACCCTACTGAACTCTAAAACACATTACCGACTGGAGACTTCCCCGTCACATACCTACACTATCATCATTTCAGCCTGCGGACGTCCACTGTTGGATATAGGCCACCACCTTGCTCAGCTTTCCTGATCCAGATGCTTCCCGCCAACCACTTTATATCTTCGATCCAAAGAGCTGGGGGTCGCCCCACACTAAGTTTACTTTTACGCTGTCTCTACTCCAGCACTTTCCGATTCTTCCACACACCTACCTATAATTTAGGTAATTTCAAACCAAAATTTTAACAGATAAAATCGTTGTAAAAATTTTTTTTAACTATATGTATAGACTAGCGCTTGACTGTGATCCCACCTGATGGAAAGTGATGAGACAGTCTAAGGTGGAACGCGCTTGCGAAGGAGATGCCTATTCACTCTTGATTTGAAGGCGCCCGGGTTGTAAGTAGCAGGAAAGACAGCGCCTGGGAGGGTATTCCAGGCCTTGGAGTGCGTATTAAGAACGAGGAATCAAACCGCTTCCTTCGCGTCTTTGGTACGTTGACTATGTATAAACTACTAAAACCTCGACCCTTACTTAATTACTTCGCCTTTTTATTGGAATTGTTTATCATTACAAAATTTATCAAAGAATCACATATATACTTATTCTTTGGTCTGTGAAAAGAATCGTTTCAACGCTTGCATAGTTACATGCCCCATTTTTCTTTTTGTAATGTTGCCATTACAAAAACATATTGTATCGGAAATGTAAATGTACGTGCATAGAATGTTTCTACAAGTCAATCTACCGTTGTTTGTTATTCGTTTCAGTTCGTTCAGTAAACACAGCGGGAATGGCACACTCGTTTTATTTTTGCGTGCCGCGACCAATTTTAAATACAATTTTTTTAGGAAATATTTACCGTACCAAAATAGACGAATAGTGAGGATGTCCATATTAGCTAATGAAACGGAAATTAATGTTGATATTTAAACAGACTATTACATAATACAGACAGCAGCTCTTCTATTTACGTATCTTTATTTGTTTATTCGAAACTTTTTGTCTTTTTTATACGGCTCTACAATGGTGTATTCTGTTTCCAACTTTCCACTGTTTATTTATTTGCTGTTTCTTGTTTACAAAAAAGGTCTGTATATAAACGTTATATAACATCGGTGCATTATCCTATCTTCACAAACATTATACATTTTGTTCTTAATCGTAATAATCTTTGTTTTTCTCACCACCTACAAGTTCACCTTCAAATCAAGTTCCTACGGCAAGCGCGCTTCACCTTAGACTGTCGTCACTTTCCATCGGGTGTGATCACAGTGAAGCGCTAGGCTGACTTTTTTATAGTTTTACAAAAGCTAGTTAAAGTACACAATGCCTATATACCATCCACTGTTAAAGAATAAAAAAAATAAAGAACATTTATATGAGTTAAAATTTATCATTTCAAAGTATAGTGCGCGCGCATGAATGGACTTTTGACGCATAAAAAGTCATGTCTTTCTTCGATTGCAATTTCGTACAGTTTTACAGGGTGTTTCATAGTTTTTCAAAATTGATTTTTATGTTTTGGTAATGTATGTGTATTGGCTTGGCGTCATTTTCAGAAAATTCTTACATTGGTCTTATACTGAGCACCGCTTTTGTCAGACGATGAAAAAGTCACCGTGCATAGTAAAAAAAAAATAAGAATCGTGATATAATGCAACCTTGACTTAGTCCAGTTTTATCGTAATAAATGCTCATACGCCTATCTGGTATTAAAAAAATGGCTATAAAATAAAATCATTGAATAAAATTGACACAAAGATTTGTGAATATTACCGAGCGGACGGGTCATAAATCGGCCGGATGAGTGATAAATGTTGTTTAGGAACAATCGCAATAAATCTCCACAACATGTGAAGAGCGATTCTTCGGCCGCTCGCGCAAAACTTTTCCAATATTGACGCGGACGCCATGTAAAAAAGGTCGTAACGCTAGCGAGATCGCTGCCTGGTTATTGTGATGGCTTGCATAATAATTTAATGATTTCTATAGTATTTTTTTATTTGTTTGAGATAAAAACTTCTTTACACTCTTTTAAGCAATTTTTATATTAGTAAAAACCTTTGACACTCGCTACACTGTTACCGTAACCGACACCTCTATTTGTGTTATCAGTTATGTTCGCACTTCCGGAAAGCCACGTTTTTTTGACGTGACAACGTCTTATAAATCGATAGAGCCGGCTGCACGCACAAAAAAACATGACTCATCCGGCGTTACCTCGCTCATGCGGCCTTACCTCGCTCGCGTTACCTCGCTCTGAGGCGTTCCATGTAAGGCTTGAAGTGCAATCGAGAGTTGTCTCGTTCAACTATCGTCAGTAAACCGACTTTTTTCTTTGTAAGTTAGCTATCACAAATTTACTTATGTTATAAGTTAAACACGTTTAGGTTTTTAGCAAGCAATGGTAGAGTTGTAACAACGAAACATATTATACATGAAAACATAGCACTCTATTCCGTGCAGTCGTGCAGCAAAAAACCATATAAAACTGCCATTTAGCTGCAACGCACCACGTGCCGAATGCCGCATTGATATTGTTCTAAACCGAACGTCGTAAAGTTTTCCAATATCGAAACAGTGTCGAGTGCACGCAAACAAATTGCATCCAAGGAAATGCACCGGTTAGCGATGAAATTCATATTCCTTTGCCGCCGCTCGCCCAAACAATATTACGATGCGAGGCACTGAGTTAGGTATATTTGCGACAGTCTGTGAGTAACAAAAACTAGGTATAGGTAGATTTTTTAAGCATTTGTTTGAAAACACTGATCTCTATTCTACGGATCGCTGACTGTCAACTTAAAAATGAAGGCACTTAATTTTTGCCATTTTGGCGCTGATTTTTGCGTAAGCTGGCGTGAGCGTCTATGGGACTAAAATAAAATGACATCACACTACGGTATGAATAATTTCGAAACAAAGCAATTCGTCGTATTTTTATACCAAATTGAATATAAATTGGTAAAAACTTGAAACACCTTGCCATGCCGTGATCAGTATGCGGCCCTGTGGCTAAGAAATCAGAACTACACTACTAGGAAACCAAAGCCAACTAGATAACTCGAAAATGCCAGAAAGAAAACAAATAAATCCGTCTACAAGTATAATGCATAAGGAGGAAGATTTATAAAGTGTATTCGAGACATAAAAATATGAATTCTTACCCAACTTTATTATGATAAAGTTCTTTTATATTTCCACTGCGTGGATTTAAAAGTATAGCAGCAAACCGTATACGATTTTGCATTTGAAACTACTAAAATAAGCTCCATACTCGGTAAGTAGGTAAAAGTCTCTGTGATGCGTATGCATTATTCTTTAATTTTAAACAGAATTCTTAAGTGCACTACATAAAGTACTAAAGACGACTACATAATGCCATTTTGACCTAATAGCTAAAACAACTACAACATATAGATATGATGATTGGTAGCTATAAACTGGGAACATGTGAAACACTTTTTAAACGTATAACTAGTTTCAGTTTTTAAGACTAGATGGATGTTTCAACGTTAAGCTTAAATAAAAAACTTCGACACAAAAGCACAGACTCAGACGAAACTCTTGGTTTAATAATCGAAAATAATTGTATCAAGTGGTATCAAAAGTACTCTGGCCCCAAATAGAAGATCAGAATGGCCATTTATAAGGTATTGTGCAAAACAAATAGATAGATACGGTGAGCGCTCTAAAACATGAAAAGTACAATAAATTATAAATACCCACGTCTTTGTTTCACTCCCGAAGAGAATTAACGAAATGAATCGCTTTAGACGCTTTTTACCTTATTGTACCCTGGGGTGGTTTCAGGCTGCGGTAGTTTTGTGTTGATTACAAATGAAAACATCAGATCTAAGGGGGATTTTTTGTTGTTAAGATAAAATCGCAACGCTCTTCCGCCGCGTCAATAATTTATACTTTCAACGTCAATTCGGTTCCCCCAATGTTACCTTCCTGCTTTGCTGATGTCCTAGTAATGGTGATCCCATAAGAATTATCCTCGTATTTCCTGTCTAGAAGATTCTAATTTACATCCTTTGTGGTACCTATTTGCATTTTATGAACGTTGCTATTCTCTTTCCATTCGTTTATTTTCTCTTTGACGCATGAAATCACATAAAATCACATGAAACAGATATAGCAATAGCGAGGGACCAGAGAGAGATAAAGGTAAAGTGGTCTCTTTCTGGTCCCTCGCTATTGCTATATCTGTTTCATGTGTCAAAGAGAAAATAAACTAATGGAAATGAAATAGAGACAAGAATATCATAATATCATAGTATTGAGTATTAATAGATTCAAATATATTTTTTTACATTCGCGGAATAAATTGTTAAAACGTTATTCGTAGGTATTTTTACATTCTTCTCTCAAAGGTGGAAAGAGTAGCATCGCTCTAGATTTGCGGTTTATTAATGAAGAAGGGGGATCTTTGGCGAGATAAAGCCTTATTGTTAGACCACTGCGCTAATTTACCCTTCTAATGACTATACTGTTTTCTCCCTATTGCTTCTTGTTTGTCTGTTGCCTGTAGTATATCTAGTCAGAGTAATATGCAAGCCTAATAATAATAGCTTAGCTGTTTAATATTCATACCATATATTTTATAAAACACACTATATTATAGCAAAAGTATTTAGACTTTTGCAATAATATAGTGTGTTTTAAATTCACTTATAGATATTTCAATCAACGATGACACGCCCGACTCTGGCAACTCCATGTGAATTGAATTAATCATAAGCGATTTTGTAAGAGTGGGATGCGTCGTCATGGACTGAAATATCTATACTTTACCTTGTGATCTGTGACTGAAACTACTAGGGCTTAACCACAGAGCAAGGAATGACTTTTGTTTTCTGTGGGCTTAACATAGTCAGGACAAAACAGGCCTTAAGGGATTAGGAGCACATAAACTGCAGACAGGTTTAACGAAGCAGTAGGGGAGATAGTATTGTCGTCGAAAGAATAAATTATTAGTCAACAATGTGACTCGGCAAATGGAATCCTCACTGGTATAGAGGTTCTTCTTTCTTCGGACCGTATTAAGTATAAACGTAACGCAAGTATAGAAAATCGTTAAGATTGGTTTATTTACAATTTATACGATACTTAACGACGAGAAAATAGGGATGGTCACAATTATCAAATTATCTAAAGCCCCAATTTAATCTATCAATTATCGAGTGCCCAAATGTAAACACATGTACCTAAACAATGATATGTTGGCGCCATAAGCAAACGAGACAATAATTAACCAATAATATTATTTAACATGTAAATCTCGTTTTAAAAGCGCCGTGTTTGATGTTGCAATTCGAATTCGATCATCGAGCTCTCGCCAGCTATGTTTATTGATGAAACGTTCTGATTGGCAGGTGCGATATCACATATGAGATTAATATTGGCAAGAACGTGGAAAACATTTTTCCCCACTTTAGAACCTTTACAATCGTCTAAAGAATCACCTACAATTATTCTTTTCTAACATTTATAAAAACGGTCAATTGCAGAGAACAGCTAGAATACTTTAATTTTACATCTTTGAAGGTCCCAGGTTCAATATTATTTGTACTTTTAAAGCAAAACTGGTTGGTTGATTGATCCTAATACAATTAGACAAAGTGAACTTTATACATTTCATGATTTAAAGTGAAAGCTATGTCAACAGTCACGCAAGCTACTAAATAAATAATAGAAATAAAATTGCTCGCAGATATCAACTTATGCAAGTTTTGTTGCTAATCTAAATCTCGCAAAAACTAATCCACTCAAACATTTGTACTGTAGGTACTGTGTTGCTGTTTTACATTGCTAGGAAAAAAAACGTAAATAAAACACGAGGAAATGGAGGAAATCACAAAGAACTCCCAAGGGCGACATGAAATTCATTTTAACTTGCACCATCAATCAGAGAACGTTGACTACAAATTGTTCGCAACGAAAAAAACACGAACGAGTGTCCGAATAATAGATGGCGCTGATTCAGAACCCAAGATGGCCGCGGGCTTTTGGCGGGAGTCACCGAGGCGCATAATTGATAGAGGACCACCGCCTTTGTGATGCCTTGGAGCTTCGTTTGTTCGAAATATTACATAATTTATAAATTGTTTCAGCCCAAAATCCATAGGTATTCTGGGTCCCACCAAATTTCTTTAATAATAAAGTTATTTCCTAAAGTAAGTTCGTAAAATTGTAGCTGTAAGATGGTATAAGAAAAGACTCAGGTCGCACTTTAATCGAAATGCAACGATATACAATACAACTCAGCAACTTTTGCGAGTAATAAAGACGCCTTGTAACCTATGCAGTGATTCCCAGGGACTTTTCAGTTTATCCACCTGTTTAGATTATACCAATATCTACCTATGTACCTTACTCCATTAAGCACCTACAATATCCTACTTTCCTCAGTCTTCCACGCAACATACAATTATGTGCCCCGCGCACTGAGGGCCTTATTTTCATGAATCTCCTCAATATCTTCTCCTTGTTTATATTATAATAATGTGGAAATGCCTAATTGTTATTGGCGTACCTAAGAGAATACACCGAAGACTCAAATTGATCGACGCCGATGTAACGAAATCCACTTATGGGATCTTCTCACAATGAGATTATTAGTTACTGTCTGAATGGGTAAATTGGCTCATCCTAGTTCGTTAGCGGAACAAAAAAAAACAGTTTGCGCATAAAATATGGATAGGGTCCGGGATCCCCAAATACTCCCCCGATATTCTTCCCAAATTACAGGCACTTCGATTCCTTTTATAGTTCGCCCTCGGCTATGCATTATTCGTATGTGCCAGGTGTATGAATGTAACTACAGGGCGAGTTGTAAAGAAATTGGGCGTGGGGACAGAATTTGCTCACGTTACTGTTAGCTAGTTCAAGCAAATTTCCCTGCTGTAGCTTTGAATTAATGTTACGGAAAATTGTAAATGAACACGTAGGTACTACCTCGTGTGACGCGTTCTTGTTACATTTAGGTATATTGTGCAGTCCTTACTTACTTCAAACAGATTTGAACATTGCAGATTATGTTATCTTTTTCAATGGGGAGCATTTAAAAGTAACAGCACTAATTTTAGACATGTCAAAATAGTTCTGTGTAGAGATTTTGCTCAACAGAATTGCCACCATTAACGATCAAGGGAACTAAATTAGATCAGATTAAGTTTTCATGCCTTCTTTACAAGTACTTACCTACCTACGTAGTACTTGGCTTATGTTAAAGTTTCTTAAAATCGAACTAAAATATTCTAAAATATAACACGCATTTTCAGCAATAGTTGGCGTTGATTGTAATTGATTGACGTAATTAGCCTAATTAACTCAGGTAGGTATATCTATTTTAAACAGCAAATTGGAGTGCCACCGTGTACAATATACGAGTACATTATGTGTAAATAATGTGTTGCATGGTTAGATACAAGTACGTAGTACGTACATGGATATGTAAATTAACCACATTTCAGTACAAACTTGTACAAAACCAATATACACGACATCATAATACACAAACAACAATAGCAGTTAACACAGTGATCTCCATGAGCATTCCAACTGTACAACAATAATAATTGTTGAGCCACACTTCATTTCCTAAGACGACATAATCGGATATTTTTTGTTTACGTGCAATAAAAAATATACCTACTGTTGTATTAGTGTGTGTGTTACCAATAGGATGTCTTCATCTTCATGCTACGTATTGGAATATGAAATAGAACTCAGCCATTCATGGGTGTGATTCTCGAAAAAAATTGATCAGCGGCCAAACATCGGCGGTATTCACCGGGTAACCATAGCAACACAACCATCAACAACCAATTGGCGCTTTGGCTGTATAATCGATGCAATCACTAACCAATCAGTGGCTACTGCCTACGCGACTCCACCGATGTAAGCATTAACAGCTGCACAGATTAACCTCGTCGATGTTATATTTTTTAGACGTATACACAGGCGACCGTAGACCCAGCGGACCGCGCGAAAAAATGCAGTTTCCTGGTGTCAAAAATGTTTGTTTTGACATCAACGACGTCAGTAGTAAGCCGACCGCAGTATCGTTTGGGTACCGCAGTACACGCCACAGATGACTATACTTGTTATTAGTCCGCACGCGAGTTTCCGCATAAGGACCATTTCCATACATTAATGCGGCGTATTGGTGGAAATTTTGACAACTACTTTTTCCTGTATGAAGAAGGTTACGGTAAAATGTTCGGATGGGCTCCTTTTTAAGTTCATATCGGTGGCTCACCTAATCGCAGGTTGATGTTATTTAATCGCCTCTACCTTTAGTTTTAGCAGCACCAGGGGAACTGCAAATGCGTTTAAAAAACCACAGTATTTACTCGTTTATTACTGCAGAACCTTGCAACTTGCATAGCACTCAATCTTCACAGGGTATGCAGCTTTTTGCCGCTACTAAAACAGTTGTCACGACAAAAACGAGTCCCTGGCTCGACGATGAAGTAGCGCTGTAAAATAGTTCCCATCAAATATACAGCTGCGCTTTTGATATATAATGAAATGCATCGCCGGATGGTCCATCTGGGACCACAGTGCTTCCAACAAGTTTCCAAAAACTTTTCTGATTAAACCACGACCGCAAACATGCACCGAATAATTAACTGTGTATATTTTATTTAAATACGTATCAATAAAGCTTGCGACTCACGAGCTTAAAACTGCGATTCTTTGAAGAAAGAACCACGAGTTTAAATACTTAGAAAATCTATTTTATAGACTAAGCTTTATTGAATACTTCTCCGGGTAGAAGTTGATCTTTGTATAAAGTAATCTAAAGTGTGGGCGAAAAATGATATTGCATGTGCCACATCCTTCGCTACGAATTTTGAAACGTTTTGAAAGAAAAACCAGCTGTAGATTACCACCAAGCGTCCTTAGTAATAATTTCCAAAGTTCAAGGTAATTTCTTCATGAAATTTCGTCCCCAAATATCTTAATTAAGGGGGTGAGACTTTTGCAATTAAGTTACAACGCAGACATGCTCTCAAAATTTAATGAATTGTAACAACTCGCCGCAAACTTGTCACATAATGTGCGAGAGTTTTACATAAACAAGTAAATGTGGTCATTTACCTGACTTTGCGCTGGATTAAACTTCTTCAAAGAGATCATGTAATAAATAAGTACTACAACTATAACTTATATTCCATTTCTTTTGTTTCAGAAATGTTGTTTACAACCTCAGTCTTACCGACTTGAACGAACAAAGAAGACTGGTCTGGTACTCCACAGAATCGGACATCGATATGTGTGTTGTCAAAGGAAAAGACGAGGTAAGTTAATTATTTATATCATAAACATACTACATATTCAGTGTAGATTCACATTAACCACGTCTTAAATACGTACGTCCATGTTTGCATAATACATTGACAAATTAAGTATTTTAGTTGAAGAAGTTGTAAGCACATGCAACGTAACCAACATTACAGCAATTGACATGTACCCTGGACAGCGCGGACGGCGAGAAAAAATGTCGCCAGCGCCAAAAATTCTTGTTTTGCCACCAACACTAAGGCCACGCTGTAGTGCGCTCAGCAGCCCCGAATAGAATTTTGTCAGATGGCGCTACTCTGTTTGCTTGTATGAAAGAGGTGTACGTAAATCGTTTGGATGCCCATGTCTTGAGGTTTCTTGTCGCTGGGTTACAGCACTCATTATCACAGCAACAGACGTCACTGCAACATAAGCCTCCTGAGCAATCGTCAACTGTGACGATATCTATGTTTTCCGAAGCCAACAACACCTCGCTACGCTTTTGATGTATACACCATTCCAGTGCTTTGAGTCACCTACGTCTATTACTGTGTGGTTGCATTCTGTTAGTGGTGTGCATCATTTGCATTTACAAATGATGAAATCTTCGTTGTTATTAGTAGCATAATGGAAGAACGTCAAATAGCGAAAATAATGTATTCTTCTTGTAAGCGACAGTAGTATCGTCTCTTGTGTGTATCGCAGTTTAGAAAGGGCCTATCAATATCAATTTGGCACTACAGTTCATCTTCGTCCTGAATATACTCTTGTATGATCTAGATTTCTAGAGTGTCGTCAGCTTAACGGGGTCTAATCCCTTTATTAGTTGGCTCATTTCCTCACCTCCAGTTAAACGTAAACGAGCCTAATATTTTGAAACAATAGAACAATAACTTGACTCGACCCACACCGATGTTACCTTGTGGCAAATAATTGAATTTGGGCCGGTCTCGAAATGCGCGGCAGATATTCTCATATATGCTATCCTAGTACTTGCATATGAAACGGGAATATGTTCTGGGGAACATCTCCCCACTGCCGGCAAATTAAAATACCAATCGAGCGGAAATTCGTTTCTATCTACAGCTGAATCGCATTGGGTTTGTTTGAGTTTTGTTTAAGCTAGGTTTAATAAGGTGCTTTTTTCTGTACACTCACCGTTTCTTTTAGCTTTCTTTTTTACTAAATGTTTTAAAAAATCCCCGGCTTTTAATAGTTTTTTATCCTAGCGCTTCAGCTCTAGCTGCTGCTGTTTTTCAGTATTATTTTATGATGTTAAACGGGTAGGTATAAATCACGATAGGCCGTGGTTGTTTCCTTTCAAAATGGAAATAGTATTGGTGTTTGGCTGCTAAGCTGGACAATTAAATACGGAATGGCATGTATCGTTTTAGATTAGGCTACAGAAAGTATAATTGCTCATAAATTAATATTGTACATGGTACTATTTTCTATCTCTATTCCACACAGATACAAATTCTTCTGTTAGCGTTTTCTCAGTATTAATATTAATAACATGATGATTTATTCTCAAGGTTAATTAACCCTTATTTATTTCTCTTTCTTATTTCAAGTATATTTTTTTGTTTGGTTTGTATTAAATTTAGTCTCATTATTCACGGCTCATTAATACGTTTTCGTTATACAGTCAGAAAACGTCGTTATTGTCTCGAAGTCTGTCTAAAGTCTAAACCTGGGCGTATTTTAGTTTATCTAGCCTTCGTCTCACGATCGTTTCCACGCAGATTGGACCGGTCGCGTCTCGTCGGGAGTTCATGCCTCAATTGCGACCAGTTGACATTCGCTAGACGTGCCACGACTGAGGTTAGATGCTAAACCATCCTTAGCTGATTCTGTGTGTGTGTTGTCCTTTGCTCTTTCTTTCATTTTAGATCTTATATACCTACCATCTGGTAAGCAGAGATATAGCGTAGTGATTAAGGTCGGCTTCCTATTTGGGTTCGGAGCTCGAAACTCAGGAATCCATGTTTCCCAGAGTCATGAAGAATCTGTAGGGTTAGCACAGATTTTCGTACAACTTTCGATTCGAATCAGATTTCTCCACATATCTACAGGCAACGTCCCAAGCGTAAACATTAAAAATTTTCTTTTGGCGGTTGTGCGCTTAGGACTTATACAAAAACTTGAACATACTAATCCTACATGTCCTAGAATATGTTCTCTATAAAGGCGTCCTCAATTATATAATTGCCGGAGTTTGAGAATACGCACCCACGGGATTTTTGTCTTCCAATTTATATGCGCCTGGTGTTTAGAGAACCGAACCAGACCTGAAAAAAAAAATATCTTTCAAAAAAATTTTAACGTATCTGAGACACACTTTTATTGTAATTACATAGGTACACGTCATCCGCAGACGCTCAGCATTGATTTTCGCGGATGCGGAGACGAATGTCAAATAATATTAATGCGGTTTTAGTTGCGGATGTGAACATTTGAAACAAACCAAAACAAATTAATATCTGCTATGATGCTATATAGTTGAATTTTTGTTTGAATTAATTGCCTCGACAAAAATATGATCTTAAGGACACTGTTCTCATTGACCCAATGTAATAAATCCTTCTTCAGTGTAAAGATACAGCAGCTATTCATATGACCGTATCTATTTTTTTCTTTTTATTCTCAGTTGCCTGGGTGCTGATGAATAATTACTGTCACCTATAAATATGTTATTTAAATATTTGCACCGGAACGCTAAATCGCTTGGCGGTGCGTCTTTGCTGGAAGGGTGATAACTATAGCCACGGCCGAAGCCTCCCACCAGACCAGTCCTGAGCCAATTTAGAAATTTTAAAATTCGAATCCGAGCCCGCCGCCACTGCGCCAGGGAGATTGTCAAATGTACCATGGTGTATGTATATCTATCCATGGTGTATTTATCCCATAAATCCTTCGCGGCGTGTAGGCATTAGCAATGTAATAGGAACTGCGGGTTAGATACAACGGCGGCAGACGTTACACACAGCTGATACTGGAGTGCGGAACCCAGTACAATCTCACGAGAACATTAACATCGACCAACCAGCACGACGTGTAGATATTGATGACCTTCTTGGGAACGTCGCTACGAAATAGTATATAAGCTAGATGTCTTAGATAGGATTCCTAGTACGAGCCAGACCTGAGCTAGATGATGCAGTCGACTGTCGAAGTTATACCTAGTTCTAACTTGGAAATGGCTCTTTACACTTAAACTCAGCCGTAATGGTTCCTAAACAGCATCACGCCGTTACGCTAATTTGCTTAGCGTTTTTGCTGGCTACGGACCAATTTAACGAAGCTAATTTCGCAAATTCAAAATTCTAAAGAGGCCCGTGACGGGAATCAAACCCCTTGACCTCCGACGCGAATCCGAGCGCGCACTGAACCCAGGGAGGTCATTTTAACAGAACACTGAGATACTATAATCACTAATTGCGATAAAAAATTAAGTCATTTAATCGCCATTTCAGTCAACGGGCGTCCATGGCTGAACTTAGACCTCCTGAAGTAACCTAAACACTATGAGTTACAATTTGTGCCCGTTCGTCGAAACCTATGATTTTCTAGATGTCATCCATTCTCTTGGTAAGAGTCCGCTAACTACTGCGTACTTTTTCCCGGTCATGCACTGACTTCCCAGTCACGTTTCGTCCCGACACCGGGATATCCTCAGATGTGGACTTCACAATGCGAAATCGTAGACTAAGACTACGATTTCGCGGGCCATACAGATTCTTTTCAAGTAGCAGATTATATCATAACAAATTATAGGCTATTTATTTTGAAATCACCTGAAATAGCCACTTCAATTTTATTTTGTTTGTCCAAATAAACATTCAAACTATGTTCAGCGGATACTGTAGGTAATAGGTGTACAATATACATGTATGGCAGCCTCGGTTGGTTCACAATATGCAGGCACTAGGCCGTAACTGTGTAATGGGGATTGTGGGATTGTGGGTAGCGCTTAATGGGGCCCCGCGCTTACGTAACAGCTGACGCTAACCTCTGAAATTTCATACGTTTCCTTTATTTTTATTAAAGGGACTCTTATAAAAAGATAAGTACAGACTTACAGATAAGTTTATCCGATAGCTAAACAATGAAAGCAAAAGGTTTGTATACTCTGAATTTGTTTTTAAAGCAAAAGATGACGAGACGTTCATCTGCAGCCATTTATGAATGGAACGAAATTCAAAAAATTTATGAAAATTATCCTAGTTTTCGCGCAAAACCATCCGTTCTCATACATTTTTTGAATTTCTTTCCATTCTGTTCATCCATCGAATCGAAATAATATGTCATATGGTTCAGGTCACAGATGTTGATTTATTCGCTTGCCGATGTCACATGTCACATCCCAGAACTTTTCATTGTTAATTCTTTTTCTTCACTTACTTCTTACCAGAGTAGTCGCGGTAATCATTTGATCATTTGGCAGAAGAGACAAGTTTGATAAAACGTCTCCATTCATTGGTTTATGCCCTGAAAGAAGAATGACCAAACCCTTGTCTGAACCAAAACCAAAATATTATTGGAAAATAAAATAGCGTTTTCTTAATAACAACAATTGGTACTAGATTTGTTTGCGTTTGTAGAAACTTAATGCGTCAATCTTAGCGATGACGGAAAAGGAAACTGTGGAACCTGCAGACATGCAGAGATTCCTGTTATTTATAAGTGAAGTTGGAGTGTTAAAACTTATATTCCCATCGTAGACTACGTCTGAAACATCTTATTCCTTGAAGTATCAAAAGCAATCGATGTGGATATGATTACATTTGCATTCCCATACACCTCTAGACGTCCGTCGGTAATTCTATTCGAGCACTGTAAGGCGTAGTCTGATTGGATCTCGCCGAAGACATGCGTCGAGCATCAATAGTTCGTGCAGCTGTATTGGATCTGTGAGTATGTCTCATTAAAGAAACTCGTGTAAAGCATTCATACCCTATTTTTTCAAGTATCAAAAGCAACATATTTAGCTTTGAAAATATTCAGGGTGTCCGCACACTAAGCAAGTTTTTTTTTTTTTTTTTTTAATGGAGGAGGAAAATCCTCATGGATACTAGCTACTCCTTGCCTTCCTGCCATTAGCTAACAAGTACTACTAACACTTAGCAAGTAGCAGAAAGGAATTCGCCACCGTCTCTAAGATTCATCATTCATTAAATTTATTAACATATTTTTTGTCAATGTAATTAACTATAAACGAATTCCAGGACTAAAAGTCCGAAATGTGATTAGCCAAAGTGATCAATCGTATCATCTAATGGACATAGATAGCTAGACATAACTTTTCTGTCATAAAATAATTATGTTCTGTAGGTCTGGGCGCCCTTATAGCTTTTGCAAATTTTAATCATCAAACACTTGACCCATGTTACTACAGTGGCTCTGTAGTAAGCACGGGTCTTCCCTTTAAATAAGAGGATGAATTATTTGGAGGATTGATTATGTAATTCTCAGAATAAATATTCCATGGCTCATAGCTCTCAAAAAATCCAGAGTTAAAGCTCGTACATATTTAAGAACTCAAAGTTCTCAATTCTCCTATTTTCAAATTCTCAAACTTTACACGCTCGGTATTCTACCGGTATCGGTATCAAAAGACGTGAGACATGCATATGTGTGATTACTAATCACATTTGCATGCCACACCCTGTATACATCATAGGCTTCAAGATGCACGTCTGATTCTATTCGAACACGAGGCGTGGTCTTGATTCGATCTCTCTGCATACTATTGATCATCAATGGCTCGAAATATGCCCATAGAAATGGCCATTGATAGGGTTTGGCCTGTTCATTAATTGAAGTTTTCTGCACTCATTCTCCATTTAATATGATGATCAATCACGTCATATTTCTCCTTGCAATAAATACTCGTAGTTTCAAAGAGGTTAGTAGGTACAAATTTTTCTCTACAATTTTTCTTTATTGATATATCTACCAAACAGTATAAATTGAACAGTTTTGTATTTCACTCACTGCAGTCGTACCTTAAAGTTGAATTCTCAAAGGTGTGTGAAGCCGTCAATCCACGCTTGATTGTAGAGGTCCTTACCATTAACCTACAGTTACATTACCTGTAACCAAACCCTTACCATTACTCAAAAAATCAAAACTGATTGAATTGTGACTAATAATGATACTTTGGCTGAATTCTTTGGAAATTTTAACAGTTACTTATACTATAGTATTTCTGCGATGAAATATTGTCTAATAATTCTTGTTTACCACATCGCAGCTTGTACTTTGTATATTAAATTATGGAAAGCCTTATGGAGATTATCATGTCAGACTTGACACCTCTGAGGCAATAATCCTAACAATGAAGCCTGTACAGTATATTAATTTAGATATAATGGATATTAGGTTGACTTGCGATGGACCGAAGGAACTAAACAATGGCTGTTAGTACAGCTTTGGATGATATTGGCTTTGCTATATTACTATCCTATCTTGTATTGATTCTAGTCCAATCTATACTATTGTGCTAATAATCGAAATTACCTACTATCGGACCTTCTAAGACTGCGTGTAGCATCATAAGATAATTATTACTAAAGGCTGTTTTAAGGTTTAAAAACATTTATAAATAAAGAAATACATTCACACTTCTTTAGATTAAACACTAACACAAAAGACTCTAGTTATCATTCTAAAAATATTTTTTAAATGATAACTTTTTCTTCTCTATTTAATATAATTTAAGTCGTAATAGAAATTAATTAAGGTATTTTATTTATGATGGAATAGATTTTAGTGCTACTCTAGGGGTTTCTACATAATATTATAATTTCAACATTTTTACCCACGACGGAACGGAGTACGGGTATATGCGTTTAGGGTGAGAGACCGTTTGTACATTACTCTAAAGATTTTATGTTTGTTTGTATGTTAAATTGTTCACAAAAACCAATAATGCAAAAATATGTTTGTTTGTTTGTTTGTTTGTTTGTTTGTGTGTTCGTTTGTGCACATCGATGTTCCCATTTATTTCAAGAACGGCTTGACCGATTTAGATGCAGTTTTCTGTATAATGTTTGGTGTTCAGCGGCAATGGTTCTTAGATAGTTGTTACGAACATCGATCACCAGGGGGCGCCACAAAATACATTTATATTGCAAACGAATGTTCCCATTTATTTCAAAAACGGCTTGACCGATTTAGATGCAGTTTTCGGTATAATGTTTGGTGTTCAGCGGCAATGGTTCTTAGATAGTTGTTACGAACATCGATCACCAGGGGGCGCCACAAAATACATTTATATTGCAAACGAATGTTCCCATTTATTTCAAAAACGGCTTGACCGATTTAGATGCAGTTTCCTGTATAATGTTTGGTATTCATTGGCGATGGTTCTTTGATAGTTGTTACGAACATCGATCACCAGGGGGCGCCATAAAAATCATTTACAGTGCAAACGAATGTTCTCAATTAATAAAAAACCACTGAACCGATTTGGATACAGTTTTGTATAAAATATTAGTGAGTCATTGGCAATGGTTCGCAGATAATTGTTCTTGTGATTGAACAGCAGGGAGCGCCACAATAAACGTCTCTTTATGACTTAGAAGGGATGATGCCTTCAAACGCTGCTAGAGGAGCTAATGGCTAGTTTGAAGATTAATTTTCATTTTTTAATAATAATATAATTTAAATTACATTAATATATTAATCGAAAAACTATAAAACAAGTGGAAAATTAAAAAATTTTAAAACACCCACGACTTTTGCAGACTTGTAATTGAAAAAGGATTAAATAATTTTTTTGAAACTCCCCGACTAAAGGAAAGTAAGAACTAAGAACCTATCAGTATAATTACAAATCCAAGAAAATCCGTCGGAGCTGCCATTGCTATTTTCGTTTCCAATATCAATTAATGTAATTAGTAAGTAATGATAAACTGCCGGTATATAAGAAGTATCAAGAAATTGAATTAGTCATAAACTGGTAAACAGCACCATCAACACCGTCATAGGCAAAACACAGCAGCTCCGGCGGATTTTCTTGGATTTGTAATTAGACTGATAGGTTCTTAGTTCTTACTTTCCTTTAGTCGGGGAGTTTCAAAAAAAATATTTAATCCTTTTTCAATTACAAGTCTGCAAAAGTCGTGGGTGTTTTAAAATTTTTTAATTTTCCACTTGTAGTACGTCAACTAAACTGTAAGGTTTTTTTGTAACTCGACAATGTACGGTTCGAATATAGGTAGCTCTATTTATCTCTGTATTTCGAGGCACGGCTGTCTTCTATATTATAAAAAAGCATTATGAATATGAAAGTGAGATTTATAATTCGCACTTCTGACAATTTAGAAACGAGACACTTTGCACTAGTTTATAGTCTCTCAAGGCTTTGACCTGTTTACGCTCAACCTATACAAACCAGTTTAAGTCCGAGTTAAGGGCAGTTAAGTTCGGACTTAACAGTCAATAGTGCCTTCTATCGCCAGTTGAATGACTCGCCTTCTACTGAGGCCTGCAGTTAGAGATCACAAACCATCTTTAATTCAGAGAAAACTTTTCAAAAAACCGTTTTCTTTTTACAGGAGATTTGCCAGAACTACATCCGCGTGCTGGTCTCCTTGGCGCCAGGGAAGCTGCTGGTTTGCGGCACTAACAGCTTCAAGCCAGTCTGCAGGGAGTACAGCGTTCAGCGAGACTCCTACCACATGGAGAAGGAGAAGTCTGGCCAAGCGGTGTGTCCTCACGACCCCGAACATAACTCCACGGCTGTTTATGCTGGTGAGCTAACTAACCAAATTTTTTTACTGTAGATAGGCTTGCGCTTCACGAAAATCATGCCTGATGGAAAGCAATGATGAGGTCTAGGTTGGAGCGCGATTGCTTACAAAATGCCTTTTCACTTTTCTCCTGAAGGCACCCAGATTGTACTTGGCTGGGAACACGGAGGCTGGAAGGGCGTTAGCGGTTCGTATCAGAAACGTGGAAGAAAAAGTTTTCGTGCGAGTTTGTTGAAAGTCAATCACATAAGGTTGCCATCGCTTTCGGCGTCTTGCTGAAAGATTATGGTAGAAAGGTGAAAGAGTCACAAGGTTATATAGTTCCTGAGCACACTCACCAAAGTCCTGTAAAATACCTGCGTCGGTGTTGTTAACTGAGAAATTTAGCCCTCGTTAATTTTTTAGTTAATGATGTCTCAATATGCACTCAATATTCATATTCATAGGGTTAGACAGGATCTACTTTGCATATGGAGTCCATTGCTCCAAGAATTGCCGGCATCAATATGATAGAACCAAATTCAAAAAATATGATATGAGAATGACAGTTGTCCCTTATCTATCGAATTGCAATGTGTTGATCGGTATCATAAATTTTTTTGAATTTCGTTCCATAAGCGTAAAAAAAAAAAACAAATAAGTCAGGCTGCATAACCGATGGACCTCAAATAATCAGTCACAACCTTGATTAATAAATTCCCGTTATTATGTTCTAAGCTCGAATATAAATCGTCTGTATAAAAAGTGTCCTGGAAGGCCGGAGTGAAGCACATTCAAATGCCAGGACATATGAGGCGTCAGGGCTAGTGTAAAGCCGATTGCGCTCGAATAAGCCCCAAATGAATGGGCTAAAAGCGCCGATCCGCCGCTCACCGCGCGATTTACGTTGACACTAAGCGATTCATGGCTCATAGTTACTCCGCTATTCAATCTTGAACACATCTCTCATGTTTTAGTTCTAGTTTTTATTCTAAACCTAATCCCATAGTAAGGATAATAAAGGATCAAATATCCACTTCTTCGAAACATCATTCAAACATTGGTCATCAATCATCGACTTGTTGTGACCATCATCCTCCAAAAATAATCATATTTTTCAAAATACGCTTTATCCCGTAATTTCCTGAAATATGCTCGAAGCAAAACGTTGAGAAAGTGCTGCAAATTGCCAATTGCCATACAGCTAATTTTAGGGAATGATGGCCACAACAAATCGAAGCGTAGGTACTAGGCACTCATAAACTCGAAGCGTCCTCGACTTCGTAATCTAATATGATCTGCTGGTCGATTAGCGAACTTCTGCTTACTCCAAGCTTAATCTGATCTACGTACTCGTACCAACAAATTCACGAATTATGTCGGTTTAACTCAATTACAATACTCTGTGAAAGTATTTTTCCATACACATGAATGACTAGATGAGCAAGATAGGCATAACTCTCAGGTATAAGTCAGATGCAAAGCACCCCAGATAGTTAAATTGCCATGGTTTACCTTGAACTGCACCGCAAGTCATCCTAAAAGCAATTTTGCTTATCAGTACCTTGCAAACTGTAACACAACAATGCTTCAGCATTACTGTTCTAGGAAAGAGTATCCAATACTATGGTGGTACCAATGAATATTAAAAATTTGAACGTAGTTTGCAAGGAGAGTCTAGCTACAGAAAAAAGTTTCTCAACATCTATTCTCGTAAGTTATATGGGTAAATCATCTTAGAACCATAGATTTATAATAGGTTGTCGCTCGCAGACCTCTATGCTTAGGACCGTCTTATTTTACATAATTTCTAAGATAAATCATTTTAATCAAATATAATTTTTTCTTTTTAATATTATAGAATATAGAGGTTTACTTTTTTATATATGAATTCACCATTGCTGGTTAAAGAGTTTTGGATTTATGTTTTCTTCCGTTTATGAATTCAGTACCTAACTTCCAAGTATTCTTCAAGGCGTTTGGATTAACTAGATATGCTTGGACGATTTTGTGATGTATCATTTAACCAATTCCTCGAAACACATATGCGCCGAAGAATAGATCCAGTCCGGAAATTAGGGAAGAGAAATCTTTTTTATATGACAATGAACCCACTTTCACAGTCTAGTGGCGTACAATAGCCAGTCATTGTTGCGCTGAAAGGGATCGAGTACGTTTTATAACGTGACAACTATACAAAATGTCGTACGTGGGATGAAGGCCGGGATATACACAGTTATAATGTCGCGTATATAGATTTCATAAGCCTGACATAAGATAAGCATATACCTATCTCTTTCCATCTATATTACACAACATCATACATTTATCATAATCATTACTCTGTGTTAAGTAAATTGCTTGAATTAGGCTTCTGTCTTTCTCACTACTTTTACACGTTTTCACTTTCTTTATATTTTCGTCATAGCGGATATATGTACTTATATGATCGTCTGTAAATTGATGCTCCTTCAATTTGCTTTTCTGTATCAACTCTCCCATTTTTTATATCACCGAATATATTACTATATCCATTATTGTAGATTAATGCTGCATACTTTAATCTTTGGTGATCCAAGCATTGGTTGATCTGCATTATTTTCATTTAAAACTATTAGTGTTCGACATGTATAATATAGGATACCAAATTACCAACGAACGGTAAAATTTACAAATTCTACATTTTTGTAAATGAATACGGGGTAAGACTTAAAGACGATTCACTCGAGCAAAGCAAGGGCATGTCAGCTAGTCACAGCTGGTAATTAATATTTGAAAGTGCTTGCAAATACTGAATTTTATACTGAGGCAAGAAGTAAACGCCTTAATACCCACTTAAGTACTCAAACAAGTACACATAACCCGCCTACGAAAGCTAACAAGACATAAATCTCTCTTATAAAGAGAAAACTCATAAAACACAAGAAGACATAACGCGTTGTGAGCATAGACACATAAATAAACTCTCTGCGTGACGAAAATCCGACGAATCCGGTAATATTTAGTTAGTGAGATTCTTTCTGCCCGGATACCATATGTTTTCCTCGTTCCAAGCCCTTCATTGTGGGCGCAGAAGTACACAAGTTGGATAGAGCGAGATTATCCCAAACAAACAAACGTAATTTTCTTTCGTACTCACCTTTGCGGGAAATTTATTTCGTTGCTAAGATCGCATTAACCTGACATTATTGGCTATAGAGAGGCAAGCTTTCTCGTTGGATGTGCCTGCTTCGGGAATATAGATACGAGTTTTTGAATAGAAGTTATTGTACACTGTGCCACTAAATTAACAGATTTTAATAAGGGATTTTTGCAATGAAGGCAGCGTTGAAACGACAGGTCCTTTCTAGTATCACGTTTGTGATAGGTCATAACAAAAACTTGCCTATTCTGTACATATTTACGGACTGCAACCTATACTTATATGTTTTGAGCGCATGGTTACCAAGATAGACAAGAATATTTAAAAACTTTGAAAGGTTTTTTAAAATATTCTTCAATTTAATGGTGCAAATTTTCTAGAGACCTCTTTGACTGATTATTGAAACGAAAACACTGCTACGTAACGGCTAGAAATTTCAGAAAGCTATGAATGGCTCTTATTTAAGACTGAAAAGGTCAATAAATTTTGGTTAACGTTTCACTTGAACACTCACTTCACTCTGTAACTATTGCATCTAAAATATGTAGCTGCTCGTTTTGCATTTGCATTTAGCTCAAAGTCCCGGTGACAATAGGAAATATTTGCGTAACGGCCAAACCGCCAAACTGTATTCGGGAATTCCACCCCAAAATAAACACTTAATGCAACATCCCCGAACATCATTAATTACACTCGCTTTGAACAATTTTCTTTGCGTTAGCATCCCCTTTGCGAACTGGGCTCGTTCATCACGCTTACGACGCAAAAATGACAGTCGCAGATACATAATTATGCAAAAAAATATATAAAGTGAACATCCTAACATGAAGTAACAATGATTTGTGACTGTCTGTGCGTATGTTCTGCTTATTTTCAGTCGTTGTTGCGTGTATTTCTGAAATTTATTTTGCAAAATTAAGACTCAGGCTCCACTTTAACGGCTAACGAGGTTATGTTAGGTTGGTAGTCCGCACTTTGGACTTTGGTAGTGTTTAACTCTACTTTTGACACCATTTAAAGTAATGATAATGAATAAAGTAGGTAAGCCCACTCGGTTAGATGCGTAATCTTACAAACTCTATTAAGTTTGCGTTAAACCTTACAACAGAATTTAAACTAAGACACCTCTAGTTGGATCATAATACGTTAACTAATTAACAAAAAACCGACTTCAAATGTCATCAAACTAAACTCGCCGGCATATTTAGCGGAACATAAAAAAAAGGTTTGATATCAGTATCGTATAAAGTTGCTGGCTGGTTTATACGTTATTTAATTTAAAAAGAAATATTTTCAAATTAAGAAAACAACTGAACATCACATTTTATGCAATTGTTTTAATTTTATTCAAATACACCTTATCTGGAGCGAACTTCGAGTATTTCTTCCTTCTAAGTTTGATTTAACATTTCATTGAAATACTGTTTTTTGTTAGTTTTTTTTAATCGCGTATCTTTCTGGAGTTGATGACTGAATTATGCCTGACTTAGCCCCAACGGAGATTGCCAGGGCACTCGAAATGCGAAAAAATGGTCAAACCTACAGAGTGATATCCAGAGATCTTCGTCGGCCAGTTTCAACGATCCATCGCAGTATCCAACGGTTCAGGGAGACCGGTACTTATGTGAGAAGAGCAGGACAAGGCAGAAAAAGACGCACTTCGAGTAGGGATGATCGTTTCATTCGGCTTCGTGTATACGAAGGAACCCCCGTGTGACGGCCGTCCAAGCCCGACATGAGTTAGAAGCAGTGCGGGGTGTAACCGTAAGTGAGCGTACGGTACGAAGAAGGCTCGAAGAACCTGGTTTGGGTTCATTTGTGCTCGCCAAGGCTCCAAGGCTCGGTGTAAATCATCATAGAAACAGGTTAACTTTTGCTCAGGAACATCGACTTTGGAACGCGGACCAATGGAGTAAGGTATTGTTTAGTGATGAGTGCAGAATTCTCTTAAATCAAATTGACGGCAGGCAAAGAATATACAGACGCAAAGGAGAACGATACATTCAGACAAATTTTGAAACTACAGTTGCATACGGTGGTGGATCAATAATGGTTTGGGCGAGCATTTGTTTGGGAGCTCGCACAGACTTGGTAGTGATTGACAGAGGGAGTCTGACTGCAGACCGCTATATCAGAGAAGTTTTAGAAGAAAATGTCGTACCGTTTGCCCCATATATCGGTGACGATTTTGTTTTTATGCAGGATAATGCTCTGCCGCATACCGCTCGGGTAACTCAAGCTTATCTTAATGATATGAATATCACTGTTATGGAGTGGCCGGCGAGATCACCGGATATGAACCCAATAGAGCACGTTTGGGACTTGCTGAAAAGAAAAGTTAAGTCCAGAATTCCAGCTCCTGCCAACGTGGGAGAACTGCGAATCGCCGTAGTTGAGGAATGGCGGAGACTATCCCAGGAGACCATCGATAACATCATTCTCAGTATGCCTAGACGGGTAGAAACTTTAATAAGAGCACGTGGAGGAAATACGCGATATTAATCACCATTTTTCTAATTTAATTAATTGTAATTTTAATATTAAATTTCACTTTTCCAGGTAACATGAAAAGTTCAAAAATGTACCATTTTTCACAAATAGCCTTTACTCGCAAAATCTGTTCTTAATGTGATCTCATTTTAAGTAAAAACAAATGAAACTTTAAATAACAAAAGAAGTGTAGTAAGTAGATTTTAAAATAAAACCATATTTTTTTAATTATGGACCTTTTTTTATGTTCCGCTAAATATGCCGGTGAGTTTATTTTCGAATACAGAATGTATTCAAAATTTAAGACCTATATGGTTTTCTCATGGATACCATTATTTATCAGAACTGAACTAAATTGAAATGAGACCAGACGGGAAGCGTCAGCTTTCTAATAAAAAAGGAATCCTCAAAATCGATTCACCCTGTCAAAAGTTACGATGTAACAAACCTCCTCCTTTTTTGAAGATACACGGTAACATTAGTGACGTCATTCCAAATCCAACATGACGGGACACCCAAAATGGCGGACTAGTTATTTTTAAAGCATTCCTTATTAAATGGGTATCAAATGAAAAGGGTTTATACTGTATGTAAGCTATAAAAGCTTAAAATATTATATTACTTTTTATTTAAATCTCGATTTGAAGTTATCCACATGATTGTAGGTTACATTTATTTTAAATTCGTCACTTTAGTACTAAACGTCTATAAAATAGGAGAATGCCCATCCGTTTTAGTAAGTAAAGTATCCGCTGGTAGAAGGCAGCGCCACTGTAGCGACTTGCTACGGACGATAGTGCTCCCATGGGGCTCGGCTTAATTGGTACGGATCAATAGTAGATAACTAACCGTGGCCGAAGTAATGGACGCCCGTGCGCTTCCTGTGTACTGCTGTATACTACATGATAATGTAATATATTGTCTAGTATCGTAAAATGAATTTTGCTGACATCCTATACTCTCGGTTAGAATAGGTGACCTCTTGGTTTCATATTGTCAAGTGCAAGCCAAAGATAATTAATTTCGGAAACTTTTTTTGAAGTAGTAATAGCTCATTGGTTTTGAGTTCTAAGCTTCTGAGTCTCATCAACTAATTAACTAACCGAATTTGTAAAATTTCTAATTGTTAACTAAGTTTTTTGAGCAAATTTGAAATGTTTTTAATTTAATGAATGGGAAGGCACTGGCCCCTAAAATACAGGCTTACCTAGTTTAGGAGTCAGGAGTCCAAAGAACACTGTAAACTGAGTGATTTCAAATAAATATAATTTATTATTATTATTAAAAAAAAATCAAGGGGTTCGGGGGTTTGATTCCCGGAACCTCATGCTTAACTTAAGCTAGTGAGAGTTCACCAAGATGTCCTCAAAGTGTGGGTGCCCACCAACCGCGCACTTGGCTAACGTGATGGGCTCTAAACCCCTCTGATTCTTTAAGGAAACATGGTGCCCAGCAATGGAACTTAAAAAGAGTTAGTAGAGTTGAAACGATGTCTACTTTACGGTGAAGGAACGAGACATGCCTGAATTCTTCGTAATTTACTGGTGATAAAGATTATTTTCACGGAGTTTGTCCAGATAGGTACCACCGCATTGTCAGTTATTTGGTTTGAAGGGCACAAATTGCCGACGTGATTACTGGGGAAAATGAGACTTAGACCTGATGTCTCAGGATCATGAGCGCAGAGCAGTGCGTATATGATATTGTAATGGCACGTACTGCATCTGACGTAGGCAGGGTATCAGTTAACATCCGGTGAACTTCTTGATCGTGTCATCATTCTTACGAATAGATTATAAAAAAAGAAAAAAATGTTCTTAAATAGGTACATCTGATATTCCGGAGATCAGCGAAATAATTCTCTTTAAATGCCTTTTTTTGTAAACCATAAATATTCTCATTAGCGGAATAAAGAATGGAGCGGTTCCAAAGAACGGTAGGTACCTCAAAGACCCCGCAGTTTCTCTACGGAACCATAAAAGCGAAGTTATTGTACTAAATTCCCCGAGAAACTTGTTCTGAATTCAGTACCAATTAAGAGAGCATCGTTAATTACTATATATTAGTTGACTATTACGGCAATGGTTTTCTCTTAACGACTGAAGCACTGCAATGCGGTATATTGCACTGAACAACCGACCACACTCTACGTATCGCAATGAATTTAAATCCAACAAACGAATTTACATTCAACTGTTTACAAGATAGAGTTCAATATTGCGCGCCGTATTCTATATAGCTGACTCGAGCTCTCTGAAACAAAGGACGCAGCGTATGGTTAGTAGGCAATTTTGCTGATATATTTTACGAGTCGTCACGGCATTGGAAATACGATTTTCAGATATTTTTTTCATTGTTATTGGCGTTATTAAAAATAACTTCAGCGAAAATGTTGTGATTCTGTACACAGTAGGGAGTACGGTTGTAATGAAAAATTAACTGCATTTTTTAGAATCTTAAGCCTTCATAACAACCGAGGCCACGGCAGTGTCGTTGTGTAAAATACATACTTACTTACTTAATCAGCCGATAGATGTCCTCTGCTGGACATAGGCGTTTCGAGAACGCGCCACCACACTCGGTCCTCCGCCTTCGTGATCCACTCGCTACCAGCGACCTTTTTCACGTCCTACGCTACGCTTACCGGTTCGCGGACTCTACTCCAGAACACGTCTGCTCCAACGGCCGTCGGTTCTGTGGTAGATATGGCCCGCCCAGTGCTACTTCAGCACGCTGATCGGTTGGGCTATGTCAGTTACTTTGGTTCTCCTACGGATGTCTTCGTTGCGGATTCTATTCCTCAGAGAAACACCCAGCATAACCCTCTCTATAGCACGCTGAGCTTGTCGACAAGGCTTACTGTGAGTGTCCACGTTTCTGCCCCGTATGGCATGCATACCATTTCTGCATATCATTACCGGTAAGACTCAGGCGTTGAAGACTTGTCTTTAGACATTGGGGTATCGGCGAGTTGAAGACTTGACGCAATTTTCCAAATGCTGCTCATCCCAGCTGAATGCTTCTTTCTGTCAGCTTCCTTGTTGTAAAATAATTAAATCGGATAAATTTGTTTTCCTCCAAAAACGTTTCAGGCTTTAAAAATGTCTATTTTTTTGTATATTATTATGGACCTAGGGACCCCTTATCTCCATAGCAAATTGGACTTATATATATCTCTCCAATAAAGATGCATACTTGCGACGCTTACGTCCTAGAACAAGCATTCTCACTTAAAGATTCATACATATCATAATCTCGTTGGCTGAACTTCCGAATCTGAAATTCGATAACTCGATCACTAATACAGTGAGTAACGAGCTATCAGAGCACGTGAGCCGAATGTTGTCGAACCATTAATTACCAATACCTGTCTGTAACACTACACACTTTATGCCGGAGGCAGATGTTTGGTAGTTTCGACAATGTTGCTAGAGTATATAGAGAATATAAAATCACTCCATAATATTATTATTAGGTACAAATAGCTAACTAGCATTTGCCAGTGACACGGCCTACGTAAAATTCAGTTATTCACCAATCCTGAACCCTTGGACTTTTCCGGGATAAATAGTAATAACTGCCGAATCGATTCAGAAGTTGGGGCAAGAAACATATAAACTTTTGCGTTTATAATAACGTATCAGCCTAGCTGTTCAACGCGGAAATGCAGCCAGTATCTTGGTACCATTTCACGCGGGCAAGACTTCTATAGTAATAAGAATAAGCAAGCGCGCGTAAAGTTTCAATGTAGCATAAATATGAGGATTTCTATGCTATTTTGGCTATATGATCAGTTCTCAGAAGGAACATTTATTCATTTTGAAATAGATACTTTGGTCCATTTCTGTGTTCTGATGATTATAATTATTTTTTTCATTTCATATTATTTTCAGATGGGGAACTGTACTCGGGCACGGTGGCGGACTTCAGTGGCATGGAACCGATCATTTACCGGGAGCCTCTACAAACAGAGCCGTACGACTCCATGACGTTAAATGGTGAGTTAATTACATCTGTATACGTGCCTATAACCTATTAACATCCTTTCTCTATTAATTCCCTATTAATTAACTAATACACGTGTAAGTGACTTAGGTAATACCAAGGTATAAAATATAGGTACAGGTATAAATGTAATAGGAAATTAACTTCAGGATTATTACTCGTGTTCTTTATCATCTACGGAATATTTTTTAAAGAATTGCTCGAATTACACTCCAGCGTAGAATTATATTTCACTCCTACCACCTGGGTGGTTTGCGTTCCACGTCCATCCTGTGTTTCAGAATATATTTCTTATTATGATGCATATTCTTAACTAGCAGATACCCGCGGCTTCGCCCGCGTAACTTTTAGTTTTCCCTATTCTCACGGGAACCATCGATTTTCGCGGAATAAAAAGTAACCTTTGTGTTAATTTAGAGCGAAATCTATCTCCATTTTAACTTTCAGCCAAAAATTTTCAATATTTGCAGCGTGAATGAGTATTTCTCCCGCTGGAATAGTTAAAAACAAATATTCACGCGGGAGAAATAACAATTGATTTTCCCGGGATAAAAAATAGCCTCAATTTTAATCCAGGATATAATCTATCTCTATTCTAATTTTCAGCGTGGGTATCTGTTTTTCACTTTTAACATCCATGGTTTTTAACCATGGATTTTTTCGGGATAAAAAGTAGGCTTTGTATTAATCCAGAATAAAATCTATCTCCTTGCCAAATTTCAACCAAATCTGTTCAGTATTTACGGCGTGAAGGAGTATTTCTCCCGGTTGAATATCTGTTTTTCACTGTTCCCGAAGGAACCATGGATTTTTCCGGAATAAAAAGTAGCCTTTTTATTAACCCAGGATATCATCTATTCCAATTCCAACTTTCAGCCAAATCGGTCTTGTACTTGCGGCGTGAAAATTTTTTTCCGCGTGAATTTCGGTTTTTAACTAATCCTACGGGAACCATGGATTTTCCCGGGATGAAAAGTAGCTTATGTGTTAACCCAAGATGCAATTTATCTTCATTCCAAATTTGAGCCAAATCGGTTCCGAAGTTGCGGCGTGAAGGAGTATTGAAGCTTGGTAAAATACGAACTTTGGAGCCCCGTTTCACCCCTTTATGGAGGGAATTTTGAAAAATCCTTTCTTAGTGCACTCCTAGACCTTATAAGGAACCTGTGTGCCAAACTTGAAGTCTCTAGACCCAGCGGTTTGAGCTGTGCATTGATATGTCAGTGACTGAGTCAGTACCTTCTTTGATATACCATGAAATTTTCCGGGATGAAAAGTAGCCTATGTATTAATCCGAGATAAAATCTATATCTTTTCGGAATTGTAAAGTAGTATTTTTCGCGCGTAAATATCAATTTTTCAGTTTTCCCGCGAAAACCATGGATTTTCCGGAATAAAAAGTAGGCTGTTTACTAACCCAGGATATCATCTATCCCCATTCCAAATTTCAGCTAAATCGTTCCTGTACTTGCAGCGCGGCGTGAAGTTTTTTTCGCGTGAATTTCGGGTTTGAACTAATCCCACGGGAACCACAGATTTTCCAGGGATGAAAAGTAGCTTATATGTTAACCCAAGATGCAATTTATCTCCATTCCAAATTTGAGCCAAATCGGTTCAGTAGTTGCGGCGTGAAGGAGTATTGAAAAATACGAACTTTGGAGCTCCGTTTCACCCCTTTAGGGGGGGAATTTCGAAAAATCCTTTCTTAGTGCACCCGTAGACCTCATATGTAACCTGTGTGCCAAATTTGAAGTATCTAGACCCAGCGGTTTGGGCTGTGCGTTGATATGTCAGTGAATGAATGAATGAGTCAGTATCTTCTTTTATATATTTAGATATGGAGTCATTAAACAGACAAATAAGCTTCTCAAGAGTCGTCAACGCGTTGGCTTGTTGCCTTGTAAAGTGAAATGGACATTTGACAGCGATGGTCAATGGCCATCCGCCTGCTCGTTTGCTTACTTTATTTAAAAAACCTCCTGGTCTAGTGGTTAGCATATTTGACCAAGGTCCGATATGGGTTCAATTATTAGTTCAGGCCAGAGTCAGACCAGAAGTTAAAAGCCCCAACTTTCCTTAAAACCTGGGTTTGATTTTCCATCAAGATATTCCCAGTAACAGACGGGGATCAACCGCCTATTGGGATATCTATCCATCACAACCTTTCCAGGCGTAGAATCGATATTCGGTCTATATCGATCCGAATATTGATGATCCATATTTTCTGAATAAAAACCTTCTTCTAGACTTCACGATCATTTTAATCAGTTCCAAAGTGTGTCCAGTTGAAAATGACGAGATTATCGTAATATAACATTGAACTCCAGTAAATCTGTCATCAATGTTAGTCCTCGACGCGGATTATTCATGGATCAGATCAAATCTCCGTCAGCAAATTAGTTAAGCTTTACATCTTATGTTTAATTAATGCGAGCCATATTTGCATATTATTCACTTCGGTCCATTGCCTCCAAATGCGGCTGTCAAACAAGCATCCGTCAAATTAATTGAATTTGGAACGTTTTCCCGTGAACTACCGTCGCGGCTGTAATGGTGTTTGATGCGACGAATAAATCCGATTAGGATCTTGTTAATAGCGTATACTATATCCCTATGTGATGAGGTAAGGCAGGGCTGTCGGTTTTGAGAATTGTTTACTTTAAAGTTTGCTATTTCTAAATTATGAAGAAATATTTCTAGTCTTTATAAATCTTATGCTTGAAGTGATTAATGGTTTCGCGGCAGGTACCTGGTGGAACTCGCTGAAGGCCAAACCTGAACCAGCTTATAAATTATAAAATCCCAAACTGGTCCGTGTCGGTAATCGAATCTGGGACCGCCCGCTCAAATTCCATAACGCGTCCATTGCGCATGGAAGTTCGTCTTACTTACCTATAACCTCTCGTCTTATTTATATTATCAAATATATATAAAATTCTCATGTCTCGTGTTTATTACCAAAGTCCTCCGAAACCACTCGACCGACTGTTATGATATTTTCTGTATTTTTGAATAGGCCGTAAGCTATCTATTTTTCATACCCCTATATGGCAAAACAACGTTTGCCCGGTCAGCTTGTTATTCTTACAATATTATCATCATCATCGTTTAACATTTTCTACGAGAAATTTGACAGCCAACACTCGTAAAACCTTACTGTCGCTCGCTATAATTTACGAAGTAAATAATGTATACAACCCTGGATAGGGAGAGCTGTAGTTAATCATGCCACTTTACATAATCCATTATCGAGCTGTTTGCAATTAATGGCAACATTGTCCACAGCACCTGATTTCGTGAATTCATTAGTGCACGGAAACTTCGTCTACTTCTTCTTCCGCGAGACAGCTATCGAATACATCAACTGCGGGAAGGTAAGTGATAATTAATATCAATTTTAAATCTAGCAGTAAAAATGTATCAATCATTCAAGAACTGCATCAATGTCAGAAAGTGATTTTTCAAGTGTTGTGATTGTTCAAAACCAATGACGAAATACGCTACGCTTTAATATGTTACATCAATGTTCAAAACCTTTTCTCAAAATTTTTGACACCAGTAAACCGGTGACATATTTTCGCGCGGTTCGTCGGGTCCTTTGTATATGTCTCTACAAGTACTAAAAAACGTATCCTCAATTCCACAGGCCGTATTCTCTCGCGTGGCCAGGGTATGCCGTGACGATCGCGGAGGACCGCACCGGTTCAAGCAGCGCTGGACCTCCTTCCTCAAGTCTCGACTCAACTGCTCTGTTGCCGGGGACTTCCCTTTCTACTTCAATGAGATTCGTAAGTATTCTTTGCCCAAATTTTGTCGAGCCATCGAGATAACACCAAAAACTTCTTGCCAATCGAATGTTTTTGAAAGACCGATATGGCATGGGATTTTGAAGTTAAAGTAAGCCTTAGTTAATGTTCCTAACTTCCTGACAGTCAGGTACTGAAACCGAGCACTAAACCAAAATAGTCTGTTGATAAAGGACAGCAATGTTTTTTGAGCTCATTTGGCGATTATATTGCCCGCTTAGCTGTCTAATCAATTAATTGTCAATTTAAGTACTCTCAGTAAGCACTATGTGAAGTGTCATTAGATTCTTCTTTAGCCCAGTTGCTTCCACGTTATCGCTAAATGTGGTTTTATAAATAAAATGCCATGTAAAAGGACATGTTGTCTGTTAATGTTTATGAAAGCAATCGGATCTTAATTCTGGTTGTGACATTACGATACTTGGTCTTCAAATAATAAAACCGACAGCCACCGTAATAATCATATTAATTCATAATTAGTTCTTGTTACTGCAGTCAGTTAAATAATTTGTAAAGTTCACAAAACGCTTGCAAAGTTTCGGTCCTTTAAACTGAACATGTATTTCATATTGATAACTTTATCTTCCAGAATCAACAACAGAGTTGATAGAAGGTGTATACGGCGGTCTCAACGCCCAGCTAATCTACGGAACCTTCACTACGCCTCCCAACAGCATATCCGGGAGTGCTGTCTGCGCCTTTAGCATGCAGGACATTGCTGATACCTTCGAAGGCACTTTCAAGGAGCAAAGCGCGATCAATTCGAATTGGCTTCCTGTAAACAGTGCGAAGGTAAGTCCTGCTTACCGTCATTTGCAACTACTATTACAGTAGAAACTCAACTAACCGGACCAATTGTTGTCACTAGGAATTCGGATAATCGAATATATGAAGAAAAGCGGACTTCGTGCACAATGTTAAATATCGCCAAGTGATATAACTGTATGATTTTTCATAGAGCAAAAGACCAGATATTGGTTGATCGTTTTTGTAAAAACCAATTATAAGGGTTCCGTTATTTGCCATTCGGCTACAGAACCCTAACAATGACAAAGCGTATTCTAAAATTTCAAGTTTCGGTTTCTTCATCTTCACTATCTATCAATTCCATGCCTTAAATATTCCTTCTACCTTATCTTCATACCTATCTAGGTTTCAACATTTTTTTACTTGTCTGCGTACCCACAAAACACATAGACATCCCGTATGTACCTGAGTATTATTAATTCCAAGTTTTACGACTTTACTCTTTCATTGGAGGAAATCACTACTGTCAGTAGTTTTCAAAGTATATGTCGGTAGTAGCATTTTCAAAAACCCATTAGTGACTTACTCGAACTTGAAAATCGTTAATCCTGTATATCCTTATCGTTCCCAGGTGCCAGAACCTCGTCCGGGTACTTGTCACAATGACTCGAGACAACTCCCGGATCAAACGCTAAACTTCATCAAGACTCATGCATTGATGGACGAATCGGTCCCGGCTTTCTTCGGCGAGCCAATCGTCATTAGAACGAGTTTTCAGTAAGTTGTTTTAATCAATAGTACTTATTCACGATCTATTTTAAGTTCCAATTCAATTACAAAACGTGTAAAGTTGTAGAATACTGTGTTCATAATAGACCTGCAATAGGTAAACACTGTTTATCTTTGTTCAAATTCGATCAAGTGATAAGTTACTATTCATAATCACTACTTGCTTAATCAATATAAAAATGTTAAAGAGATAATTTTGATCTCTTCAATGAAATGACCTTGAATGTCCTTTGTAATCTTTTCAGCTACAGATTCACGCAAATCGCTGTTGACCCTCAAGTAAAGACGCCTGGCGGAAAGGCGTATGACGTGCTGTTTATTGGAACAGGTGAGTTTACCATTGAACTTGATTTAGAATCCAGTCAATCTAAGGATCACTTTCTCTAGACAATGATTACCGGAGAGTAAGTACAGATCAGATTTCTCCATACTTCTACAGTCAGTGACCCAAGCGGACAACCTAACCGCCGAAAGCTTAGTTCACAATGTGTCCGTTTGAGGCTGGTTGTAGATGTATAGGGAAATCCGATCCATTTGTTATCTCGTATACAAAAACATGCACTAACCCTACCGATATTATTTCTTATCTATTTCTGAAACTTAGGTATAGTGGAATAACATATATTCTGCCTTGAAATTCCAAATAAAATACGCACTGAATTGACCTACTCCTTTTGTTTATCGAAGTCAGCTAATAAATTAAAAAGAATTTGGTAACTTATATAAAAAAAGGAAACTTCATGTTCAATCCTTGGAACCGCTTTTCAGCAATCCTGCGGTTGCCATGTATTTCTTCTGGACAAAAGATATACCTACCATAACCTCTCATTCTAAATTTCAGCCAACATACTCACACATTGACAAATTTTCGCCTTTAAGGGATATGCCAAATATGCTCTCTACTTTCCCTCATTCCTCAAGCTGCAATCCTCACAGAATAATAACTATTATTACCTCATTTTCCAGATAACGGCAAAATCATCAAAGCAATCAACGCAGTATCGTACGACTCAAACAAGCGAGCCGTTCCTGTGGTGATAGAGGAGCTGCAGGCTTTTGCGGCTGGCTCGCCCGTGCGTGCCCTCAGGGTGGCGAGGGCGGGTCGAGACGCGGCCAGACTGATCGCCGTGTCGGATCGAGAAGTGCTTAGTCTGAGACTGCATCGATGCTCCAGCGAGAAGATCAGCTCTTGCTCGTAAGTTTTTGACGTGATAACGTTTGATAAATTGATGAACACCAGCAACACACATGAAAAATAGTAAAGTTCCGCGTAACGTTCCACCTGAGCCTGTGCGTGCAAGCGAGAGAGAGGCACGATAAAACAAACGATAGAGAGGCCAATTAGGACGTTATCACGTAAATCTATCGTCCGTAAACCGACTTTACAGACAACCAATTTTTTTACGAGCTTTTATATAACTTGCAATGTGTGGAATCTTGCAACTCGATTTTGAAGCATATAAAGGACATCTTTAACTGGTTGAGCTGTTTTGTATACACGTTAATTTTGGATGACGATGCATGGTTAGCTGTGTGACGTCATTCTGTGTGACTTCAAAGCTCTTATTTAACTTTGAATGTAGATATGTCCGGGTGGGGGGCTCCGCCAAGCAACCTCCACGAGTGCCCGAGTGCTACGGTGCCCCTCTGTAGCGCACGGGCCGGTGCTCCCTGGTAACGTCGGTTGATAACCGACGGCGAATAGCTTGGCCCGGCGGATAGGTGACGTTTCTTCGCGTGTCCCTCTGAGTCCCAGCAGAGGGCACAGTGTCGAAACGCACCAACCCCGGAGGAGGAAGAAAACCTCATTAAAAAATTACAGGCGGGGGCGGAAACGCCCACAAGTCCCTTCGGGGCACTACGAGGAAGACAACCTCGTAAAAAAATCACCGAAGTGGGCGGGAACGCTCGTCGACAGGGATATTTACGGCGGCACATCCCTCTCGCAGGAGACGCGCCGGTTGCTGGGGTGCGAACACCTTCCTTCGGCGACCGGTGCCGGCCTGCGGGTGACGTACATAAGGGGTTCTGGCGTCCGTCACCCGAATTCCACCGACAGGCCGAGGTGGTGGCGCGACCTGTTCGGGACGCGCCTCCCAGGAGGGTCGGCAGCGGCCAGGCTGCCGGCAGCAGCGGCGGGACCTGCCGCTTCGGTGGCGGGTCGAGGCCTGGCGGGAGCGCGGTGAATACGCAAGTGAATCCCGTACTCCCGCCAACGAGGTCCGTCGTGGCAAAGCACAGGTTTTAGTGGGTGCAAGCCCCACATAACCCCTCCGTGTCCCCTGACGGAGGGGTATGCGTCAGGCATTTCCTGTGGGTAAAAAAAAAAAAAAAAAAAAAAAGATATGTCCGGGTAGAAAATTACAACTCAGTTTTGAAGCAGATATCTCAGAAATTTGTATGAGTTTAGTTTGATGACAATGCATGGCATAATTCTAAATCCAATATGGCGGAACGCCCAAGATGGCGGACTATAGTTATTTATGCACTCCTATAGAAGGATTGCTGAGAAGAATGTTTAATTTACGTATAAAAGCTTGTTTTACCTACTTATTTCTATCTCACCAATACCAGCTGCTAGCCACGTTACATGCTGCTAGAGGAGCCAGTGAATTTTATTTAATTCATATTTTGGATGACCGAATGGCGTAGCGGCAGCGAACCTGCCGTCTGCGTCGGAGGTCGTGGGTTCCATTCCCACTACTGGTAAATGTTTGTGTGATGAGCATGAATGTTTTCCAGTGTCTGGGTGTTTTTAAATGTATAATATTTAAGTATATTTATATATCTATGTATGTACGTATATTTATCAGTTATCTAGTACCCATAACACAAGCTGTCGCTTACTTTGGGGCTAGATTGCGATGTGTGTAATGTCCTCATATATTATATTTAAAAAAAAATGTTTAAAATAATCTTGTTTGCAGAGAATGCGTGGCCCTTCAAGACCCGTACTGCGCGTGGGACAAACAGGCGGGGCGCTGTCGCTCGTACTCGCACGGCGTGAGCCGCTGGCTCGACGAGAACTCCTTCTACCAGAGCGTCAGCACCGGCAGCCATGCGGCCTGCCCTCATAGTGAGTATCATCGTTGTGTCAATCCATTGCATACTCACTTAAGAGCATGGCATTAGGTCTACTCTCAGGATAAGAAATGTAATGTCACTAAGCATACCTGCAGCCCACCAGAACTCGTTTACCAGATCCTTAGTGACGAACGAATGTGGTATAGGTAGTAGGTACATAGTAGTAGGTAGATAAATATTACTCATGGCGTAGTGGTAACGAATCTGCCATCTGTGTCGGCGGTCGTGGGTTCGATTCCCACTACTGGTAAATGTTTGTGTGATTAGCATGAATGTTTTCCAGTGTCTGGGTGTTTTTCAATATATTATATTTATGTATATCAGTGTGTATGTATATTTATCAGTAATCTAGTAGCCACTACCCATAACACAAGCTATCGCTTACTTAGGGGCTAGATTGCGATGTGTAAAATGTCCCGTATATATTTATTTATTAATACAGTGTGAGTCTTAATACGTTTTCCGTCGATAAAATTAAGCATAGTTTCCCTCATTTCAATATGTGCACATTATGAAGACTCACACTGTATATGAACTTGAATTAGCATTGCTTAGTCACACAACACACGCTCCATTTGCATAGTTGGCAAAAAGGAGCACAAACAAATGAAGGAAGGGAACACATTGTAAACTGTTACTAACTTTCGGTGGTTGGACACTCGGGACGAAGTGACTTTACTCGAAATTTCTACAAAAACCTGTAGGTACTAACCCTACAGCTCCTTTTCGCACGCTGCGTGAAAAAGCAATAATCCTTGTTTAGAAAAGTAAAGTTAGAGTTCTCATAATCTTTGTTATTTGCAGGTAAAGACGCAGGCGCTGTCGGCGGCCTCAGCTCAGGGCTGTATGACGACGCGCGAGGCGAGAACAAAGGCGAAGTCATCAACATCGTGCAGGATAAAGATGGAAAGGGGAACAACAATAATAACGAAGGTATGCTATCGGGTTAAAAGGAATCTACGGAAACTCCCGCTCAATATAATCAATCACAAAACGATACTATGACACAATGACATAAAGCATTGACAAAGTTACATCTTGAACATTCATTGATTCCATGCATCGGTCGAACTGCAGCACAGATCGGCTGTTGATGGTGTCCGGGATGTTTTTTTATTCTATACAAGTTAGTACTTTACTGCGATCTCACCTGATGGTAAGTGATGATGGAGCCTAAGATATTATCGTACAACGGTTTCTACACAGCATCGCACCGGAACGCTAAATTGCTTAGCGGTGCGTCTTTGCTGGTAGGGTGGTAACTAGCCACGGCCGAAGCTTCCCACCAGACCACACCTGAGCCAATTTAGAAATTATAAAATTCCAAAGTGGTCCGTGGCGGGAATTGAACCCGCAACCTTCCGCTCGAATACGCGCGCTATTGCGCAAGTGAGGTCGTCACTCTGTTAGGGCGAAGTACAATTTATTTACGAGAATCACCACGCAGGACCAGAAGTCCTGCAAGCGGACCCGCCACCAGCGGCCTACTCGGTGGAGACGCTTGCGCTGGCTGTAGCAGCGGGCGCGCTGGCGGCGCTGGGCGCGGGCTTCGCGGCCGGCTACATCTGCGGCCGGCGCTGCAAGAAGGACGACGACGACAACATGCCCTACCCCGACACCGAGTACGAGTACTTCGAGCAGCGGCAGAACATCAACAGGTCGGTTGTTGTTGCGACGTACGAGCGTAGGCCGGCTCACAGCGTACTGAATCTTATAGATACCCTTTTCTTGTACGTGGGGAAATACGTTAAAGGATACCGGTTTGCCACGGGGAGGCACACCAACTAAAACCGCGCGGTGTTCATCTCGTCTCCAGGTGTTTCGGCAACGGGACTAGAAGCACTCACGCTACCCCTCATAGGTACCCCTTTTTTACGTGGGGAAATCCGTTATGAATACTGGTGTGCCACGGGGAGGCACTGCGGTTCTGTCGGAATCGCACGGACTAAAACCCCACGCTGTTCATCTCGTCGCCTGATGGTTGGAGGACGGAACAGGAAAAATTCACGCTACCACTTACATGTGCCTGGATAATGCATAAGCTACTACTTAAGTGCATTTAAGCTACTTTTTGTATCAGAAAATTCGTATTAACATTACCGGATCCTTGCACTCTCTCAGGATCCAAGCGGAGCCGAAGCTGCTCGCGCAGGTGGAGGAGGTGACGTACGCGGAGCCCGTGCTGGCTCCACAGCCCAAGCCCGCGTCGCCGCGCGCCACACTGCGCAAGCACCCGCCCTACCACCCGCACCACGAGACGCTGTTCCAGTTCCAACCCGACGCCTACCGTCGCGACAACTTCGGCACGCTGCGCTCGCACCAGGTCAATGTCAGTTGTGCTCCCTCATTCTTCGCATGGCTTGTATCCTGCGCGCAGATGACGATACTAGAAGCTAGATCCGCTCTACAGTAGCGAAGGGTCCAAGTTTAGTATTATTTGTAATGATTGCCACCTACCCTAACTCCGCCCGTTTAAGCAATAACTTCTCTTGTCGCGCGTCGATTTTGCCCTTTGACTGACGTGGCCTTAGCTGATGGGCCCCTGAGGCCGGCCACGGAAAGCTTCGAATTCGGGGTGCGAACAGTCCATATAACCTGATTCCTGTTAACCTGATTACCTTAGGGAAAATGAAACCATATTGTAATTTTTTTTTAACAATCCTTGTGTTTATCAATAGGTAGATGTTACGGAACTCATAAGTGCCAGGCTTCTTAAATCAAAAGCTGAATACGATAGAAACAAAATCCAACTTCCCTGTTAAAAATACCTAATATGTAAGTATCTACTCCATTCGCCACTTAAAGCGAAGAATAGACGAGAGAACTAGAAGACTACTGGAAATTCTGGCTTCGATCCTCGGGTCAGGCAAACAATTAGTTTTGAGTTTTCTGCCCGGAGTTTTATAAAATTGGCGATAGTTTACCCACGTGCCTCCAAGAGCATGATAAACCTTCGGTCTTTCTCCGGTTGTGTCCATCTCATCGAATGCGATGATATTATAGAGCACACAAATGTGAACGGCAAAGTCACGACGAGCGAACAGTACTCGTGTGTAAAAATTACGAGCAACAAACAATGAAATAATGAATGGTTTCAGCGCCAGTAGCCTAAGCTGTTAGAGGTAGTACTAATTTTTAAACGAATGATTTTCATTGATTTTTTTATGAATGAAAGTCAAAGTTTTTCTTTTATCGTCATCTGAACGCAAATTCAGTTTTAAGAAAAAATTGCATTTTGATTTTATGACCTTTTTAAAAATCTTAATACGGACCTAAAACCCCTTTTACTTACTTACTTACTTTCTTTCTGACCAAACCATATATCATGGTGATGGTGATTTGTGTCCTATTAAACGGATTAAAATTAACTGGAAATTCTTTTTGGATATTTGGATAAACATTATTGTAACAATAACTATTATCGATAAATAATAGTTATCGTTACAATATAATATTTTGTAATTAAAAAAAATTGCTTTGTATAGTCCGTCAAAAAGTCATGAAATTAATCCACGGAAACAATATTTTTTCTCTGCCTGATATGATTGATTAAAATTATGTAAATACATAATATTAAAAATAATTATTAGTATAATTTTTGATTACTTAACTAATGTAGGTACTTTACTCCGACTTTTTAATAACTTTCAACTCAATATTATTTCATGACTCTTTTGATAGACTATATATGTATTATTTTTTCTTTTTTATCAATGCAATATATTATTTGCCGATTACGTTTCAATAAATAATATTTTGTCTAATCATGATCATCCTCATAAACCATTTTTATTAGATCAGAGTTCACTAAGCATTTAACCGCCGTTAAGTTAAACATCATTTTCATTTTTAGCAGATGACATACTCGTATTATTATCCGAATTTAAAAACGGATGGATACCTAACTGCAAAGAATTTGACGCTCAAGTTAATTGCTTGATGAACTCAGATCTAACTGTTGCTTTCTAATCATTGGAAGTTATAGTGAGTTTTACTTGTCATTGAACTAGAACTTTGCTACGTTGAAGTGTTGACTTGATATTTCGCACAATTTTTTCGGTATCAAATTAATTAATATTTAAATCATGCCTACCTAATTCTGTGACACTTCAATGAGGCGACATTTTTGCCACGTTGCATTCATGAAGTCAAAAAACAGCTAAATGCTGAAAGACGGTTACATCTAGTTCTAGCTGGATAATAAACTGTGGCCGGTATAGAAGTTGGTTTAAATTAGTACTAACGCTTTCTATAATGATTCCCCATAAGGCATCTGAAAATAAACAAATAAACTTGAGAGAGAGTGAAAAATAACTAAAATAATTTAACGTTTTTAATGTAAGTCAGATTAAAAACTTGTTACAGTAACGGAAAGTTATGTTAAAAAAAACAGCTGAGTTTGCAGTTTTGGAGCTGTAGTTAACACCACTCTTCTATTAACCAACAAATAGCAAGATATAATTTAAACCAACTAATATTGGCATGGTCGGACCCAAGATACTATATGCACAAGGGGCAAATGAATGGTAAATTTACCGAGTGTTCCACAGATCACAGAAATTTAAAAGTCGTTAACAAATTCAGACCATCTGTTTCCCCCCCTAAATCCGTATAGGCGAAAATAATCATCAAATAGGTGATAAGAATATTGTCAGCTTCATCTAGAAAGATGAAGTACCTAGATCAAACTAGATTTAACCGTCCTGTGCTAATTCAGTCAAAACAGTAGTAAGTACAAGTCGCGGCAACTAACTTTAACGGTTGAAAGTAAGGTATCATGTGGCATATTCCGCAGTTATAGCATGCGCAGAAATCCTTTCCACGTTCCTTCACCGCTAATAATTATTGCCGCGACCCAGGTAGCCCCTGGGTGGTACAGGTTTTTGTACGAATTTCGAGTTGAATCGCATCGCACAAACGAATCGAATTCATCCATACATTTACAGCCATAGCCATCTATTAGAAGCCGCATGACAGTGACTGTCCATAGATAGCGCTGGCTGTGATTGTATGGAGGAATTCCAGTCGTATGTGCGATGCGATTCGACTCGAAATTCGTACAAAACCCTGTACTAACCCTACTGTACCTAGTAGAAATGAAACTCTCCGTAACTTCCGTCGCTCACTAACTCATTATCATTCCATGGTTCCACGCACGCACTTCATTCACTGCGGCATGTCACTCGTCAGTTAACGCAGGAATGTTCGGACCGCAGGGCGATGGGTACCGGCGCGGGAACGACAATGGTTTCTCGACCACGCGTTCAGTGAAAAAAGTGTACCTCTGAGAAACAAGCGGGGCGGACGCGCGCGAACAGGTGCACCACCACAAGCATAGCTCGCACCACCACCACACGTTGGGTAAGCGGATTTATTTATTTGATTACAACACCTGTAGGGTTAATACAAGTTTTTGTACGTATTTCGAGTCGACTCGCATCGCACAAACGAATCGAATGCCTCCAAACATTTACAGCCAGCGCCATCTATTGACACTCGCTGACATGTGGCTGATTCCTCCATACAATTTATACCCTTACCCTTTCCTTATACAATCTTGACCGAAGACCACTGGGTTGAAATATCGATGGTTAAAATCGTCCTTTTGATCGTGCAACTATGTATCCATGAAACTCTACATTATTTAACTAAGAAAAAGGAGTTTGCAAAATCAACACTAGACAACCCATGCGAAGCAGGAACACCATCGCACAAGAACGTTAATAAATCCCTTTGCGGAACTAACCATCGGATCTAATTGAATTTCTTCTCAACCTCACAATAGCTGGGCGTGGGTTTCCTCTCAGAATAAGATGAGTTTGGTTAGTAAGTAGAGTAACAAAGAAGAGGTGGATGCATTGTGATTGTGTGGTTGAATGATTCTCTCTATCTATGAGAAAATAGCACAGAGAATGAGACTCCATTACTGGCCTGTCGAACTCGGGAAATAACACTCATTTATATCGCGAAAAATCAAGGAATCCCAGGGATTTTTTAAAAAACCTTACTTCACGTGGGCGCAGCCGCGGGCAACAGCAAGTGAACGTATATTTAAACCCGTTTTGTAATGTTTTTGCAGTGTCGCAGCGCAGCAGCGGGTCGGGGTCGGCGTCCGCGAGCGGGTCGTCGTCGTCGCCTTCACCGCCCTCGTCCTCGCCCTCGCCGTCGGCCGAGCGACCGCCCACGCCACCGCCGCCCGCGCCCATGCCCTGCGCGTACATCTACCGCAACTAGCGCGCGAGCCCCCCGCGCCCACCACTCCGCACTAGCCCCGCGCAGTGCTCGCCCACCACTTCGCCGCACTAGCCCCGCGCAGTGCCCACGAACCGTCAAGTTCAACAGACCGTTACGTATCGAGGAGTTTAAAAGCTACAGTAGATATAAGTATTCCTCGAAGTGATACGGACTTTGAAACAAATGACATTCCAGAATTATTATGGTGCGTGATGTTTGAACTATGAAGGAAGCGTCACTTTGTTGTTGTCTACCGATTGATATATTGGGTAGGATTAGAGCGTTTGACTGGCTGATGGTGGAGTTCACCTGATAAACTTTCGAATCCCAAGAGAAGTCCCAGTGAGTACCGAAACCTAATATATTTTGTTAACTCTGTAGACTAAGAAAAATAGACTTGCAATAACGCTCAAAAAAATCAGAAACAAAATCAAAAGAAACAGAGAGAGAGAGAAGGAAATCATTTCAAATCAAAAGAAGGAGGAATGTTTGTTTACGTAAAATATGCCACCGATTAATTGAATTCAGGCAATTATTTCTTTTTATTTAATGAAAACGATTTCATTTTTCTGCTCAAAAAATCTTACTATTTTCATAGGTGTGTTTTGTTTTTAATCGTAAGTCAATCGCTATGTCGAAAACATAAAAAACACACTTTGTGAATGAAACACAATCGGTCTCAAAAGTAGTTCTCTACAGAAATTAAAATATATTCTAAAAATAAAACCCGCCGACCGTCCGAAAGACAAGAGTCAGTTAAATTGTTCTCCATCAGTCAGTTATACGCTACCAAACATTTGTTGGGATTTGTAACGATACTGTGTCGTACAAGTAAGTTGCCTATAAAATTAGAAACCTAGAGCCTATTGTTACAAATGTATTTTGTAAGATAGGCTGAGAAATATAGCGTGTTATTCATGTAATTTGTTACTACTTGGATTACAGAGATGGGTAAAATTTTACCATGATTAATAATTAATGAGTACGATTACAATCTGTCGCGATCGCGGATTGAAGCAATTAACAAAAAAAGAAATCGTTTAGGTTCCTACATAATAATCTTGTGTACCACCTATTTCCTTTGCATTCGTAAAATTGTGTAGTTTGTTGGGATTGCTAATCATAATCATTAATAATGGATTATGATTAACTATAAATTTTACCCATCTCTAGATTGTATACAAAGTCATCATTCGTTGTCAGCGTAGACCGAGCGAAATCTTCAATCACATGCGAGTAGGTCGGGTATTTTTATCAAAACTGAATGTACTTAGGGAATAAAAATTATTATAATGAATACAGATTCGCATACTTACATTAATGTAATTTGTAAGAAACTTCATAAAGGGTATAGATATTTAAATACACGACGACGCGCCCCACTCTGTGAAACTTCATACGAATCAAATGAAACATTAACAATGTTGACAGAGTGCGGTGCGTCTTCGTGGATTGAAATATCTATACCAGCCACTCACCGCAGCCACTTTGAATTGACAGCAATATAAAAGTTTTAATCAGCGAAAGAACTAAATGTCGAACTTACAATATTGTTCTTAATTAATGGTTTTTTTTTGTACTATATAGGCTAGCGCTTGACTGTGATCACACCTGATGGAAAGTGATGATATAGTCTAAGGTGGAACGCGCTTGCCTAGAAGATGCCTATATTCACTCTTAATTTGAAGGCACCCGGGTTGTAAGTGGCTGTCGCGACCAACTTTCCAACTCCTCTTGAATCATGAAATGAGATATCATCAAAACAGACGTCCCTTATGAGTATAAGAAAGTTCTTCTTCTTCTTTTTCGTGATTTTTACCTTTGTTTTTTATGAGAACAGTTAAAGATGCTGCATCATAAATTATAATCAAAATAAATATTTTATATACTGGTTTTTCTATGTCATAAGCTATGAAGATAGCTATGAAGAATAGGAATGGTCTGAGCCGCAGCCCAGGTACTAGACCTACCTTATTATTTTGCTTCTCCCTATCATTAATAATTAGTTAGTAATAATTATTATCAGAAGTGAGTTTTAAGATATGTTTTAGTTATAGGTAAGAACGTTCGGTTTACGCTAGGTACTCGTATATGACGGAAACATTCTTCCATTCAAAACAAAATAATTGTAATATACGTACTCGTCATTATCCAGAACAAATAAAAGTGATGACTTATCGAAGGCGACAAAAATATTTTTTTTAAAGAAAGATACAATTACGACTTGTGTAGTTACGTATTGTATGTATGATGACGAAAAAGTTGTAATAAATTTGTAGATTGTTTAGAATATGCATAGTTTACTTATATTTTAGGGGAAAATATAAGTTTTGTTGGTAAAAATGTTGATGACTAGTTAGTGTGAAGTTGTAAGGCATTGCACAGGTTTTTTTGATGCTAACTTCAGGACCCTCTCAGATAATCAATATAATCATACATGTGTGTATGTATTTGATATTAAAACCACTTGTTGCTTCAATGGGAGCATCTAGGCAGATTGTGGTCAATAATCATGACTCATGATTAACGATTACGATTAAAATGTATCATTCCTAATCACATTCGTATTCGTTAATCAATAATCATGATGTAATTTTGTCGATTTCTGTGTAAAAGATATTTTTGCCACTAAATGGCGCCACATAGAAGTAGGGCTAAAATGATTCGACATCAGGGCCTATTTAGTTGAATCCAAAAAAAGTGTGCAATGAACTATTAATAAATCGCTTTTTACTAATAATGGTAGTACGACTCTAAAATAAGTAAGACAAGGCATTTAAAACTGGAAAAGAATTTTAAGTGCAACTCAACATTTTGCAAGGAAAATTATGACATGACTGATTGTAAATCCGCTCACATATTACTAAGCAGTTTGTAGCGTGGCAAGGAGATGCAAAAAATTATATAAAATCGTAAAATATAAGTAAAGTTCCAAAACTGCAAAAAGTTGGAGATTTTTAGACATTTGTTTATAAACCTTAAAGGAGCAGTCACACACAGACCGGTTGAGGGCAATCTGGGACTTAATTATTCGTAATGTTTTACAGAAATTCTTAACCGGAAAAAAAAACAAGCCCTGGACTGCGCCCGCTCTGGCTGTCTCTCTCTTTAGTTCTGTTTTCAGTCTAAGTAATGTAAAAACAGAACGGTTATATAAATATTTACCTTGTATAAAATAATATTATGTAAATCCTGATACTTATTCATTGATTAAAAAGTGCTTCTTATGGGTGTATCTAGATTATTAGGGGATCGTTTTGATAATCATCCGATTATTGTTATAGACTTAGCGATTATGTATACATAGACATTAGAGCGTAAGTGCACTGCGGTGCGACATTGCCAATTTAGAGTGTTGGTGCGCCATTTTGTAAAAATACTGTGATCAGAATGATCATCGTGTAAATACAAACATTTTGACGGGATAAAGGTACACTGTAATATTTAAATCTTTAATTTCAATACATACGAGATATTCAGTGTACCGTGTCTTTGTATAATAAAATAATTCTTTAAAGGAGTAGACACATAGGTCGGGGTGGGGGCGAATACAGAAAATTCCTTTGATAAATCGATTAACGAATAAGTATCTCAATTCGCAGTCTTTGTACCAAGTTTCCTACAATTTGTAGAAAATTCTGCCCTACCCGCCCCCACCCCAGCTTCAGTGTGTGTAAACTGTAAGCATTAGTCAACGGTTGATTCTAAATTTAATAAATCCAGACGTGTGGGCCAAACTTTGAAAATTCTGTTTCATAACGTTCCTGTTGCTAATTTGTAAAGATTCTTTACTAAATGCTTCTATTCAACTAGCTAGTTGTTTTCAAACTAAAAGGTTTCGTCTCCAATGTCTGAAAAGCCAATCAAAATATCAACGAATAACTAAAATACTATCTAACTAATAATCAAAGTTGAATAGCAATCATTCCGTTGATCGCGTTTATGAAACTTCGATAACTGGACTATAAACCTACCAAACTCGTAAATATTTATTGAAGTAAGCCTATAGGTACATGGAAGCTGCTTAGAAACTTTAAATGTTTCACTAACTTTGAATGCTACCATTGATTAATAATGTGATCTTTGATTAGCATTTCAGATACTGGACGTTCAATAAATAAATAATAGTTGTTGACAATTGAATGTGTGTAAAGAAAATGTCAATTCTATTTGTAATGATCTAGTGCCTAAGTGTGTGTGGCAGGATTGTTATGTTCGTTGTCTGACCGCTATGAGCAATTTGGAAATGCGAGCAAGTACTTATCTGTTAGTATACCTACTTAACAATACCTACTTACTTTGAAATAAATACCTTCATTTTAATGATGCGAAAAAAGTTGAACAGTCCCCTATCCTATCTTCTATTCTTGAAGTTAATTGCAGGTTCATACTTCTTATTAAGTATCTTACATACATATAAAACATCCAGTAAGGCATTTCAATCCAAGTTTTTCAAGAAGCGACACTTTAAATTTTCTTGGATACCTACAAAAATAAACCTTGTGTGGTGATAAAGTTGATTTAATTAGGTATATTCCTACAGTGTACACCTACTTAATTATTCGAGTTTTTCTTACTAGACATACCATTTTAATACCGCCTATATAGTTTCGTTACTTAACATCAGAATCAGAATGAACTTTTTTCTTATAGGCCTAGCTTGCAAGGCGCTTATGACGAGTTATTTTATTTTAAAATATATTTCTAGAATGGGGATATCAGCTATTTCACGACTTATATGGCCATCATCTTAATGATTATTATTACTTAAACGGGTCGAAGCCTCGACTCTTTCTAGTACAAAGCAATTGTTCAAATATTCATTGGGACCTACATGAGTATATTTAATTAATTTAAGACATATTTGCAATTCTTTACGATTACTACCATTACTATACCAATACTACCATTAAAAGAATTACAACTTTAAATGTCAGCAGGCAAGTACTTGCTCGAGTTACTAAGCATGAGTAAATGGTAGAGGTACTGAGTCAGATTTTCATTTGGATATTGTTTAAAAAAGGACATTATGTAGAGTAGCTACAATATACAACCTAGATGGGAAGTTATTATAAATCGCAAAAGTTAACTCTTAAAGCGTCACACTCAATGTGCGTAAAGATTTGAGCTCATAATGTGAATCAATTATGTTAGTGATGTGAGAAGAAATCTATGTGCTCCATATCTGGGCAAATGTTTATAAACCTTGAAATGTGTTATGTGTGAAATGTACACTCTCTCTCCTTGAAATGTGTGAAGTGACTGAATAAGTGTACACTCCTTCCCTAAGAAATGTGTGAATTGACTGCATAAGTGTACACTGTACACTCCCTCTCCTTAAAATGTGTGAAGTGACTGCATAAGCTTACACTCCTTCTCCTTTAAATAAACATGTGAAGTGACTGCATACCTAAGTGTACACTCCTTCTCCTTTAAATAAACATGTGAAGTGACTGCATACCTATGTGTACACGCCCTCCCTTGAAACGTGTGAAGTGACTGCATAAGTGTACACACCCTCCCTTTGAAATGCGTGAATTGACTGCATAAGTGTACACTGTACACTCCCTCTCCTTAAAATGTGTGAAGTGACTGCATAAGCTTACACTCCTTCTCCTTTAAATAAACATGTGAAGTGACTGCATACCTAAGTGTACACGCCCTCCCTTGAAACCTGTGAAGTGACTGCATAAGTGTACACACCCTCCCTTTGAAATGCGTGAATTGACTACATAAGTAAGTGTACACCGTACACTCCCTCTCCTTGAAATGTGTGAAGTGACTGCATAAGCTTACACTCCTTCTCCTTTAAATAAATATGTGAAGTGACTGCATAAGTGTACACACCCTCCCTTTGAAATGCGTGAATTGACTACATAAGTAAGTGTACACCGTACACTCCCTCTCCTTGAAATGTGTGAAGTGACTGCATAAGCTTACACTCCTTCTCCTTTAAATAAATATGTGAAGTGACTGCATAAGTGTACAAATCCTCCCTTTGAAATGCGTGAATTGACTACATAAGTGTACACCGTACACTCCCTCCCCTTGAAATGTGTAAAGTGACTGCATAAGAGTACACTCCCTCTGCTTGAAATGTGTGAAGTGACTGTAACACCCTGTAACACTTATGCAGTCATATATAGGTACTGAAGGCTTTTATTTCAGTACTTGGGCATTTGGACAAACCATGAGCTAAAAATCTTTAGTCATATTGCTTGTGACGCCGATACTATAATAACACAAGAGGGCATTCTGAAATTGCCTTGATAATACTCAAATTTATTTCACAATAAATATACCAAAGATGCCATGAACTTTCGAAATAATATATTACTTATTATTTATTTTATAGAGGTAATAATAATTATTAATTAAACGTATTACTTAATTAGTAAAAAATGTAATATTGTTATTTTTAATAAACGCAACTGCCAACTTTCGTATATTATATTTTGATGATGTTATCTAAATACGCACACATACTTGTTTGTTTCTAATTATTAAATCGGTCAAAAATGTAGACGCTTTTACATTCGGAGAAAATGTAGTGGGTAAGTAAGTATTTATTATTTGAATCATTTTTGAACCTTTAAATTGGCGACTATTTATTTGTTATACCTATACGATAGTCGCTAAAATATAAAAAAACGTTGCAATTTAAATTTACAAGTTTATACTTATTTATAGACAGACAAACAGACGTGACGAATCTATAAGGGTTCCGTTTTTTGCCATTTGGCTACGGAACCCTAAAAATATTGGAGAAAATGACTCGTCGGTAGATACATAAGTCGCCAATTTAAAAGTTCGCGAAACAAAATTTTTGCAGACATACGTAAGAGAGGCTAGTATACAATATTATGTAAATGTAAATAGCGATTTCTGTAATATAATTTATAATTTTGGTCGAAAATAGCGATAAGCGATAGAGTAAGTGCGACAGAAATTTTTGAACATGAATTGTTAAGAATTGTTTTTTGTATTAATTAAAAAGTAATATTAACGAAATGTACAATAACCATTTCTACGTTTAAAATTACTGAACCACCTTTTATACTCGTAAACATGCCTAGAAAGTCTCGTGTAAGCGTAAATTATTTGGAAATATTAAAAATTATATTAGAGCGTATCAAGTACATTTAAAATTAATTTTAATTCAATTTATGCTAAAGGATAAAAAACAGAACCTAGGCACTTAGCTGTTGTAAAGAACAATTTGAACTAAGTGAAGAAATTGGAAATAAACATAATTGTAATCAATAAAAAACAAATACATAATGATGTATTTGCTGTATGAGTTATGATTATAATTATTGTCAATAAATTAATATATATCCAGCTGCAATATAAATGTATTTACCAAGTTAATTGTCCTTTAGTATGAATTGGGTTAAAATATTAGGTAGTTTATATAGACCGCTTGATTTGTTTTGAGACTTGGAGCCTTAGTGTTAGAAATTGAAGACTTTATTATTATAATAAAAAAGAAGTATCTGTAATTACAGAAGAATCGATAGAATAAAGATCGGAAACTTTTATGGAAGTATTGTTAAGTACTAATAGCTGGTTTCATCACATCTCAAACTAACCATCGCATAGATTTACTATTACTTACATATATATAATGTATATATAACGGGGTTTATAATTTATTTAATAGGGGTAGCTGCGCCTGTTAGAAACAATAAGCCGATACTTGTCACTTATTTGTAATACATTTCAATTACTAAATAATTATATCACGTATTAAATCCCGTGAAATTCTTAAAACAAGGCCCATTTTCGGGCCAACTATTGTGGAAATCTTACCGTAGACGTTATTCGAGAATGCTGCGTAAAATTATAATCAAAAACAGAACATACCTAAATGACTAGCCAAAAGAGATAAGCAGACTGGGTATAAATAGGCGGATACAAGGTACGGGGGAACAATTTAATGCCCCTATCCCAAGGCGGACTGAAAAATAGATATACTTATACTTAATAAATGACTAAATTACTCTTCTGGTGTATATTAAAAATCGGTCACATGTCGCCATGGCCCATGAGTTTCCCCCTTGTGCCGCCCAAGAAAAATATCCTGAATCCGCCATGTTAGAATTTTCGTTTAATTTGTTCTACTTTTTTTTACAACAAACGAATGATAAATACATTCGTGACAAGTATGGCTTACATTGTAAGAGAAAGTCTGTTAATACGCGTGTGCAATATTTTTCTATTTCTCTTTCGAATCGTTCGAATATCCGCGTAAATAACAAAATAGATGGGGAGATTGGTAACTATGGAAGTGCCTAAGTAAATTTACTTGCATCGGTAGTATTTATTCACTCCCTTACCTCTTAGAACCGAACCTTAGCGCGTTTCTTTAGTGTGCCTTTAGTAAAACTATATCTAAATTAGAGTGTTCTATCAGGATTCAGAAGTGAAGCAAAAATAATCTAACAAAATTTTGGTGTTAGGAGCAATGTACGAGCGATGGCGTTGATTTTCGGCAACATAATAAACTCGTATAAATTTAAATACGAATCAAAATTTTTATTTCAATCGAATAATACGAATCGAAATTTCACCGCAGTTGGATGTGACTCGCATAGCTCAGCGGTCAGAGCACCCAGCCGCGAGAGATGGGAGACGCGGGTTCAAAACCCGCTGCGAGTGAAAAAAAAATTTGATTCGTATTTGAATTTATAGGAATTATTTCCTAAGTGTGTAAAACACTATTCAAAAAGATAATTAGATAATAAACTCTGTTCCTAAAACCAAAATTTCTAAAAATATCCATTTTGTATTTTCACTTGACCGCTTCACATCTAATACCTATCCTAAAATAGTAACCGCTCAACTGTATTTATTTATAATAAACATTAAGTAATTTAAAAACTTTATCATCATAGTTAGTAACAACCCAATAGAACATCACAGAGATATTCTGAACTTTCAATACACAGGAACATTAATTATTTATCTACTTAAGTATATGTTTATTATTTATTACTAAATATCTGATGGTAGTTTGGAGATTATTATATTATCCTTTACGTACCGAGTAATTCATGATAAGTTACCTTTCTCAGAATAGAGTTTGTTAAATTAACTCTGATGTATCTACTCTTACTTTGACCGCGTTGGTTTGCTTTTAGACACTCCATAGGTTAAGTAGGAGTTTTATAATAATTACGATGATAATGCAAATGCAACAGCAGTGATAGTACCTACTGTTAACTCCACCGTTATCGCTGCCCATATTTATAGAGTGCAATTTTTTATAACTAGAGACGAATAGAGTGAACTTTGACGTGCAAAATATGAAATGCGAGAGCGCCGTTTTGTATTTTTTACCTCATTGCCTTCAAATGTTATGATCATTTTCTCATTAAATATTATTAAAGTATGCTAAATATTTTAGCAAAGGATAAAATGTATTCCTTTTCTTTAGTAAATAAAATATTGAAATTTGAATCGTCTTTTTTTATAAGGGACTAGAGACCACCTACCTCGTAAGTTAAGAGAATCGTCTAGCTGTAAGCTTTCATACAACAAGCGATAATGTCTTCCTACCCGTAAATGTAGTCCGATTTTCATAATTTTCAGAAATATTGCAGATACAATGAAGAACTATGCTCGTACGTTTTACTTTCTAAGAAATATTGCTAAATGTTAAAAGTTGTTAGAGTCTAATTAATATCCACAGTTTTTACCTAAAAACTTAATATAAATATATATCAGAGCATTACACACGTCGCAATCTAGCCCCAAAGTAAGCGATAGCTAAAGCTTGTGTTATGGGTACTAGATAACTGATAAATATATATACATACTAATATACTTACTTAAATATCATATATTGAAAAACACCCAGACACTGGAAAACATTCATGCTCATCACACAAACAATTACCAGTGGTGGAAATCGAACCCACGACCTCCGACGCAGACGGCAAGTTCGCTGCCAGTACGTCATTATTCGGTCGTCGCCAACTTGCTCGAGTATATATTTTTTTATTTAAATAAACTATCTACTAAAAAATAAAACGTACGCGCCTAGATTAAGGTGTATTGAATCGAATGAGACCTAAATTGATGTTATCACCCAAGATTAAAATTTAGGTCTTTTAATCTTGAAATTCTCCACGGACATAGATAGCATTTTTGAAAACACTTATTCGCGTCGCGTTAAGTCACTATTTAGACGATAGCCTTAAGTAGCTACAAAGCTATTGCCCGCGGCTCAATGACCGACAGCCATTTTTTTCGGATAAAAACAAAGCAATTGTTTCGGCCAAACTACTTACTACTAGCTCGCGAAATTCAACATTTTTTTTTTGCAAATATTAAGTTACATCATTGTAGGCTTATGGCAATGAGTTTTGCGAGCATAACTGCATCTTACATTTTTTTCTCAGAAAACTGCCGTTTACTCTGTATTCTGAGCCATTCACAGAGGTCTCTTATCGGCGCATTCACAATTCACATCGGTGCATTTACTCATATTTTCTTTTGAATTTTCGCGCCCGGATGGAGGTTGAATCTTGATTATTGCGTGATCGACCACAGACCTAGGAAACAATATGGACTGGCCCGTCTACAAAATTAGCGTGACTATTTTTAATCTGTCTAGTGGCATAAAAGATGGCATCACTGGTACAGTGCGTTCAGCGTTATTTTGCCTCTGGCTGTCATATTGGCTAACCTGAGCTCTGTGTTGCCGCAGGTTTGTTAAGATACCCGGTATGAAACTGCGAAATATTTTCATAGTTAAATTTCTCAAAGTTTGGATGTTAGAATTTAAGTTTGTAATCTTTGGATTTGGTTTGTGGGTATATTTTTATCCCAATATTCATAGGTACGGGCTCAGGACTTATGCGGGTAAAACTGCAGGGCGCCGGCGCGGCGCCGATACTTTAAAATAATTAGGATAGGTATTTGAATTAGTATTATGTACCTCAAGTTTGCATTTATCTATATACATAGGTAATATATGACTAAATTAAAACAACATTTTTATAGGTTTTATTTATTTTGAATAAGAGTGATCCAAGCGGGTCGCTAGTGGTTCGTCACTGTCTGCTGATGAACGTGAATCGTCGGAACTGCTGCTGTCCGATTCTGTATCAGACTCGTCATTTAATTCTATAATAAATTTGTCGATTTCAGAGTCTATAATTCCATCTGTTTTAATAAACTGTTGTTCAATATGGCACACATGTTGACACTGCTTCTGCCAGTCTTCTGCAGTGATCGATTGGAACGCTTCTTCTGTTAATTGTAGTATCTTGTCTGCTTCCTGTCCAACATTTTTAGCAGCTACACGCCTTTTCAACAGGCTCCACATAAATTCTATAGGATTAAGTTCGCAGTGGTATGGTGGTAACCTAGCCACTTTGTGTCCATGCGCTTCAAGAAGTTGATCAGCTTCATATTTTGGAGCTTCTTTATGCTCTTTTATAATTTCGTATAATTGAGCTTTCACCATAGTAGGAAGATAAGATAACCCCTTATTTGTGATCCAATTTGCATATCAGTTTTGGTAGAGCTCATTGTTGGTGCCTTGTTCACCTTTACAGTGTGATAGGGCGCATTATCCATAACAATTAAACTATTAGGCGGTAAATTGGGGATGAGTTTGTCTTCTAACCATTTTCATGAAATTCGTCCTGTTCATGTCATCATGGTAATCTCCTGATTTCGACTGCGATTTAAATATTAATTGTGCATTTGGAATAAACCCCATTTCGCCACCTGTATGAACGATGATCCAGCGTGCACCAACTGAATCGCTTTTTAAAACACCTTGTTCATTTTCCATCTGCCAACATTTGTTGACAGAATATGAAGCGTGTATATAAGTTTCATCGAGATATACGATAGGTCGGCCTTCATTTCGATTTTGTCTTAAAATATTTAAGTATCTGTACCTCCAGGCTACAATGTCATATCGTTCCATTAAAATTTTTCTTTTAGAACCACATTTTTTAAATCTAAATCCAATTTGCCGAATTATTTTCCTTAGTGTGGTACGACCTCCATTGAAGTTAATATCAATTTTTAATTCAGCCAAAAGCTTGCCCAAAGTAGGCAACTCCTTTCTGACTACGTACATTTGATGTATTTTAGTTCTGATTGCACATAGTTCAAAATCATCTAACTGAATTTTATTCGATTGGCAGCGTTTTTTCCTGGGAGTACATATTTTCTTAGACGTGGAAGCAGCAACCTCACACTCCTTGGTAATAGTGGTGACAGTTCTCTCAGAAACGCCTGAAATACAAAACATTACATTAATAACATGCATATTGTACATTTTTTTTATTAATCTTGTTATTAAATAATACATAATGTAACAAAGGTTTGTATTAAAGAAAAAAAATCGATCGGGACTGGCGCGGGTGAAACCGCAGGGCGCAGCTAGTTTATACAATAAGAATCAAATACTATGTTTTTAAAACAAATATCATTATTATTATACATATACCTATGTACGGAATGTATTACAATAAAAACATCCTGCCTACATACAAACAATAATCTATTAGCAAAACAAATAACTTTCGATCCCTAATAACGGGAAACTATTAATAGCAGGTAACACTAATTTACTTACCAGTCATGGCGGCTACACGTTGACGAACATGTTCAAATGGGATTATTGGTCCTCCATTAGCTTTTTCCCGTTCACAAAAATTACGAACTGAGGATACAATTTTTCTGCCGCTACTTTGAATCCTTTTTGGCATGATTAACACGTTTAAAATCAAAAAAAAATAAGAAAAACGCAAGGAGCTTCACACTGTGTTAAAGGTACTTGTCAGCAAGAATGGCGGGTAATGCCAACCTAACAGAAACAGCTGTCAGAGGCAAAATAACGCTGAACGCAGTATAGTAGCGTATTGCAAGAACATTTGACAACAAATCTCGGCACTCATCATGGCGCCGCATTCTATCCTTGCCTTGCCTTACATGGCAAGGCAAGGCTAGAATGAATGAATAGGAAGGATGCCTCCATTGTTTTGTTATCTCTATGCCGTTCTGACTTGAGTTCTGACTAATATATTTATTTAAGTGACTCTGAGTCATATTACTCCCGAAATGGATGAATGGATTACAGAACCGAAAGTCATATTGCCACAGAGCAAGGAATAACTTCACTATACTTTACTCATAGAGTAGGTTGGTAAACTTTACTCTATGCTCATTGTATATGTGTTCTGTGTTGGCGAGTCTGAGTGTCAACTGTCAATGTCAATGTGACTTATAGTTTATTTAGTTCAAGTTTACAAATAAAATCGAAATTCAAGACTCACCTAAGAAATCATTATGTTTGACTTCTAATAAATAATCATTGAAGGAATTAGAAAACAAAATTAAATTTTCAAGCTGTTCGTGTTAGATGATGTATACACTACATAGTAATTTTATCTGAGCTTCAGGTTTGTTCCCTCACAGTCTCACACCTCCCAGACTGTTTTGATAACCCACAGAATTTATATCCTAAACTATTTTAGCATATTATTTATTTCGATAATATGTTATCTTCTTTGCAGTCATAAATAGTAGAAATCATTCTATATGCGCGGGGCATATTATCATCCTAGGTAATCGGTAAATCCTAAAAGATGGAAAATATGACCAAATGTTTCTCCTTAAATTACAAACACATTTTACTCGACGAGATAGCACTAGACGGCTTGCAGGGTATTGGAGTCGAATCATTATGGAAACGGGTTGAACACTCAATTGGTACACCCTTAACGGCAAAGATAAAAGAAAAGTATTGGAAGTTCATAGTAGAAGCTGAAGCAATATCTGTTTATAATGTTCCTGAATCACCACCCCTTGTGGATATTAAAGATCGCTTCGCAATCATTGATGAAGCTACAGGATATATTTTGGACTCTGTAAGTATAAAATCCATAAATCTAAATTTCAGATGGGCGACAACCTAATATAATTCTATGATTGGTACAGTCATTTTGGGAAGAAGACATAAAAACATCCCAATTTACATTCATATTTATAATTTTAATTTAATAGGATAAGAGACTACCAACCTGTTTTCCAGGGTCCTTGGATTTTTAAACATCAGCTGAAGTATTAGTATTTTTAAAGGGATTAAGGTCCAATGTGCTAGACTGATTTAGTTCTTACTTTTCAAAAAATTATAAATTATACTACCTACTAAGGTCCACTTGCACGAAACGTTAATTAAATATTTACATTTTTAACCCTAGAGTCAACGTCTCTCATTGGACAATTTTGACAATTTACTCTGGGTTAGCGTGTTAGCTCTGAGTTGAGTCAAAGTTAAGTCTGGTTTGTGCAAGTGGGCCTAAAGTGCATTAAGTAACATTCTCAGTAGCCTATTGTCTGCCTATATTTTTCTGTATTACTATAGTACCTATAGTAAAAAAGAATTATTACATCTTTATGACTGTAGTTATGACAAAATTAACTAATGAACAAACATAACTAATGGCCATTATTTTATTGAAATGGTGCCCATTTTGATACTGCTGTCAAAATCATTATTAAGACTATATTGGAAGTTAAAGTTTCTTTATTAATTAACCTTTCCAGCCTGACTATTTAGATGGCCCCTATGAATGGTGTCCAGTCGATAATGAACATGGGTCTTGTTCTAATTATGACACAAGAATATTGCTAACAAAGATGGATATAAAGTCAATGACATACGAAGCAGTCAAATCTAGGTATGGAGACAAAATAGTACTTGTAGCATCCATGGAAGAAAGGTGGCACGCCTTAGTACCCCATTTACCTGTCGTAAACGTAAATTACCTTACCACAATACAATATGGCTTGTTGGAGCTGATTGGAAAGGGGAGAGGAAATGTAAGTATATTTTATTTATAATAATGAATGATGAGACCAGTAAGACGTTCACCTGATGACCCTGATGTTAAATGATATGAATGATGTTCGCATGCCCATATCAGATGCAGTGCCACCCATAACTTTCTTTTACTACATCATACAACACACTGCATTGCGCTCAGCATCTTGAGATGTCACTTGTTAGATCTCATTTTGCACAGTAATTCCGTTGGTGTACAGGGCCCTTCAAAGCGAAACAGTCGTACATTAGGTACTGTTTCACGACAGAACTAACAGACACAGCAGTGGTACCTACCTGGACGAACTCTGCAAGAAGAGTTGTATCACCAGTAAATATAGAAGATATTTCTATAACAACATTAACATAAGTTTAACTAAAATGTTATTATTTTAATATGGTGTACTAATCCTTGTCTTTAAAGGCCTGAACCATATTTAATAATAACTTTTCTGTTAAAATTACTTCAGTTTATATATTATTATATTATATTGTGTTTGTAGGTATGAAGTACTTTTTAAAATTTATCATTCTATTTCAGGGACAAATGTCAGTTGGAACAACAAATCTCAGCAAAATTGTGAACGAACCTAAACTTTTATTTTACAACAGAAATGTTCTACAAAAACTGGACATGATAGAAGCCCATTACGCGACACAGATGACCTTCGGCAAAGCAATGAAGAGCATATTGCTGCGTCTAAAGAGATTCCGTCAGCCTACCCTAGAAAATCTTCCCAAAGCAGGCATAATAGCTAACGTTGTTAATTATTTACTGAAGCAGCCGGACCATTCTGAAATAACAGAGGTTTTGTGTAAAAAAGGTCTTATGACCTCAAAAGATAGTAAAAGGTTCCAGAAAACGGCAAATGTTTTTTCTTTTGTAAGTTTTATTATTAGTTAACTGGCTTTTAGAATTTCGGTTTTCCACCCAAAACTATTTTCTACCATTTTTTTTCCAACCTCTATAATTAATTTCGAGAAAATTTGCCACAGCTATTGTTTTGGTTTTTCAAAATTATGCAGATATCGTACATTTTAACAGGATAAATAGTAGCTATATTATTCCAGGCTTTAAGCTATATACAGTTCCAAATCGATTCAGTTGTTGTGGTGTGATTAAGTAACGACCATCCATACTCACAAACCCACAAACATTCGTAATAATATTATATAGGGTTATTAAAGTAGTGCTATTAAAAACTTTACTTTTCTTAATGACCCAAAGCTTTGATTTCAACTCCATTATAAAAAATCTCAGTTATAAAAAAAATCTGTGTTATAATGTGACATTATCAAGCAGGATATTAATAAATTCCTTTCAGGATGAGAGAGAGGTAAAAGTTGAGAAAAAAAATGCCAAAGGTGAAAAGCACTATGAAATGGTAAAAAAGAAGTTAATTTTGCTCACACCAAAAAGTGATGAATCATCATCTGAAGAGGAAAATGAAAATACGCCTTTGCAGTGCCAATATAAAGTCGGAGTTAGTTTAATGAGGCAAGCTTATGAAAGGATTTTGGATGCGGGTCTCAAAGGCCTGACTCAAATTGAAATAGCTCAATTAATTGGTGTGGAATTTTACACAAGCCGAACAATTTGCAGGATTTTCAAACAGAAAAATCTTGTCAGAGAATTTCTGGAAGATAAAGGTAGACAAAGAACTGCAAGGTAAAGTGCTTATTTTTCTTTTTTTCCCCTCTTCATTTGTAAAACAAACAGCTTAAATAACAAAAACTAGCTTTTTTTACATGTTATCACATGAGTCAGTATTTCCACTCTAGATTAAACATTATATAAAGGTGGGAGTAGGTGCTAGATACTCGAAAAAATTACACTACAACTTAGGACCACAACTGCTATCAATAATCGATTAGTTGTCAGTTAAAATCTAGACTTTGTATTTTTTTATTACAGATACATAGCAGTAGCAGCTACAAAAGAAATCGATAAAGAATATGCTAAAGAAAAAAATATGCTACTTGAACATGTTAAAAGTGCAGAAAAATCAAGTGAACATAATAACAAACACAAATCTGATTCTGAATGTGACACCCCTATTAAAAAATTAAAACTTGAAGAGGACAGCGAAATAACTAAATATAAGGAAGAAACTACATACAAAAATATAACGGAAGTAAAACAATTAGAAGGTTTTGAAAATGTTAAGGAATCTCTAATAAATGCAAAAAAGAATCTGACGTTACGGCAGCTAAAGTTCGCTAATGGAATCCTAAAAGTGGTTAAGGAGCAAAACTATGTTCTTGGCTTTCAAACGTTGAGTATTCTCGTGTCAAAGAAAATAAACGAACCACCTATGGACACAAAGTGTCTCAAAAAATTCATACACAAATTAATGGCCGATAATCAGTTAAAAGTTTTGAAAATTACTACACCCCATAAATTATACTGTCTTATTTGCGCCCCAAACATTAAACCAACAGATGAAGTAATAAAGAAAATATACAAAAAACTAACTAAAACAAAAGAGAACAATAAAAATAAAATACGCAAAACAAATAAACCAGATACAAAATGGCAATTTCTATATCAGAGGTATTTAAAAATTCAGAAATTACATGAATTTGTTACAAAGTTCGTTTACTTCAGTGATGTTAAACCTGAAACTACTCACAGTTTTGCACCCGGTTTCACTTCCCTATTAACTATCATACCTGAGATGAGTGTTGAATTTGCTCTCAGTTACATAAACAATGTGAATACATCAGATCTTGCTAAAGCGAAAACAGAAGACTTCAAAGAGTTCAAAGTACGAGAAGCCCCAGACAAATTGAAAACCATGTTACTACAGTCACAGAGTTTACAAAATTGTGTAAAAATTATTCTAAAAATACTGGCTGCTCTTGGCCTTATCCAGCTAATTCATCAACCACAGACCTCGACGAAAACTGCAGCCAACACGCTGGTTTTTTATGTAAACCGGCGAGCCAAGGTTTTAGATACTTCAGGCGTATGGCCTAGACCAGTCGATCAAGGTGTACTAGAAAAATCATTTTACTTCGAAACTTTTGAAGACGTGAAGACATATTGGGATGATGTGACCACTATCAGTTCAAACACTACGATAAAAGCTTCAAAACGGGATTTGGTCAAATTAGTACATCCGCGGCGAAGCGAAACAGATGTGGAGGCGTTCGATGACGGTAGAAGACTCGGCGACGGTTTGGGACCGTGTGGATTTGATTCGAGTATATTCGTGGATATCCCAAGGTTGTGGCGAAAATTCGTAACCAAACCCTATAAAATACCACAATCGGTGCCGATTAAACGAAAACCAAGAAGAAGAGTTGTGAAAAGGAGCATTAAAGTAAATAAAGCGAATGATGAAACTGCAGAAGGAACAATGGATAAGAAGAAGAAACGTGCTGGGACTGCCGTTGTGAAATGCTCAAAGTTTGAAGATAAAATCCTCATGCTGTGCTCAGCTGCTATGACTGTTATGAGTCCCACATCACAGCCGGGCTCTTTAAGAATAAGAAATATCGTCGCGAGGGATCTAGTGTCAATGATAGACCCTAAAAAGACCGCCGCATATTGTCACAAAAGGATTATGGTTATGGAAACAAACTCAATTTTGACATACGAAAGAGATTGTATCGTCTCTGAATTAAGACGTCGTCGTAAACTGGTGAAAAAATACGACGGCCTCTTAAAAGTTCTCAGACAACGTTATATCGCAAGCACCGCCAGATACGTCAGAGAAGCTAGGTTGCCTTTGTTAGAACTGATATGGCTTGCGTCTCAAATCGAAAAGGACAAGCTTTATATTCAACGAATTCCTTGTATCGCTTTTAACTTCGAAGACTTTAACAGGAACTACACCATCGCCACCACGACATCGAATCAACCGTATAATCTGTACAGAACGCCGACCACATGCGAGCCGGAATTCGCTACTTTGAAAGAAGGGATAATGCTATCGGTCATGTTGTCCGTTAATAATCCGGTAACCAAAGACACTGCACAGAAGATATTTAAGATATTTGAGGTGTATCCAGAAAATATGCTGAGGAGTGCAGTGGAACAGTTGCGAAGTGGTGGCGCGATTACTACTAGAGAAAAGGGCATGAACCCCACCATTCAAAGAGATTTCGACGACATCGTCGAGTCTTCGTACAGAATTTCAGTGGCGTATCGTCGTAGGTTCATCACTAGATTTGAGACAGAGTTTCTTGTTAATCTGGCAAATATTTTTACCAGTGGTGTTCCGGATAAGGGTCTGAAAGGTTCTGGGGAGCTCAACTGTTTTTTATGCGAATTGAATGCCTGCGATGTATTGGAAATTAAGTCCGATAACATACCTATGATAACTGGTTCCGCTGGCTCCTTAATACAAGAGGAACAAATGAACGTTATCGACATGGAAACTAAGTATAAATTGAAATCTGGAACTGTAGGATGGAAGACAAACAGCAATATTGATGATTTTTCGGAATTGTACAAAGGCATCGAATATGCAAGCGTTATAGATGCGATTTCTAAGTAAGTTTAAACATTATCTGCATCTAACAAAAACATGTCGATAATTTTCTTTCTTAATTTTTTTTTCATGTTTTTTCAAAAAACCTGCCTAACCATGGGATATTTCGGGGTAAAAGTAAAACAAAGTAAAAGTGCTACAAGCCTATTTGTGGGGTGATTCGAGAAGGAGTATACACACAAATTAAAATTACCATATTATCACCTTTGTTTATATTACAGGAACAATGTGCTCATGTTGTCTGACTGTGATGTTGTCTATGATGTAAATAACCCAATAATACTGTATTTGGAAAGAAAAGGCGAGAAAGGGTGCACATTTCATGAATTATTGGTAAGCTTATACGGTATACCTTTAACTTATCTCCTAATCGGTTTTTGTGCTGACCACTAGATTAAAAAAAACTAGTGCTTTTAACTTCTCGTGCTAGTGGTGACAACTGGTGGCACTTATTACTTTAACTTTATTTTTTTTTATAGAATCAATTATCAATGGACCTAAACACCTTATGCGCCAGACTGAAGGAACTCGAAGCAAAAAAATTGGTGAAACGTGTTGGATATTACGAAAATTTGATCGCGCTTACGAAGTACGCTATGGCATTGATGCTGCAAGTTGGACCAAACTTTTATATAATACCCACCCCATGGCTCACTCTCGAAGGCCAGATACAAAATGAAATATTCATAAAATGGACAAGCGTTGTCGTCAATAAGGTGTTTGAATCACCCGGATGCTCTATCGAGTTTTTGAGTAGTAATTTCGAATGTATTTCAACCAGAAGCGTTCAAGATATATGCACTTTCTTGCAAGGTTGTGAATGTGTGACCTTGCGTTGTGTGGAGAAGAGGCCAATTGACTTATTTTCAGAACATGATGACAATGTACCAGAGTTATACGATTATAATCCATACGATTCGCCTGATAACATTTTAGTATTTCCAGTAAAAAATATGCTGACTAAATACACTTGTATATGGAAAACTATTTTGAAGGAAATTGATACGTAACTGGAATTATAAATTACTTAAATAATTATTATCACTATTACCATATGTACCATCTACTTAGTCTATATAAAATTATTATTATTATAAGTATTAAACTGTATATTATGTTACTATAAGCTCTACAGTTTTATTTACATTTATGTATTATAAATTAATATTTCAATAAAGCTTGTTGCTTTACTAATAATCCTGAAATAGAAAGCTGCCTAAATATAGAAATATCGCGTGATTATATAGCTTGGCAAAACCGTCTTTGAACTGAACAATTTTTTTGTTATCTGATATACAATCAATAAAAGTATGTTTTATCTGTGTAGGCGTCATTTATTGTGTTTATTATTTTGAAATCATAAATATTATTACGAGTACCTATTTGTATTTTCACAGATCAGAGAATGAGTTTAATACTTGTGTGAATTTTGATCAACTACCTATAGACAGTGGCGCCCCCAGTTTTTTTTTTTTGACAAACTATAATATTTACGTGACGCAAATATATTGAAAGTAGGTACTGATAAGTACTGAATAAGCGATGGTCCAAAATTACCTTTGGGATTTTAAATTTTTGACGACCGAATGGCGTAGCGGTAGCGAACCTGCCGTCTGCGCCGAAGGTCGTGGGTTCGATTCCCACTACTGGTAAATGTTTGTGTGATGAGCATAAATGTTTTCCAGTGTCTGGGTGTTTTTCAATATATTATATTTATGTATATTATTATGTATGTATATTTGTCAGTCATCTAGCACCCATAACACAAGCTACCGCTTACTTTGGGGCTAGATTGCGATGTGTAAAATGTCCTGTATATATTTATTTATTAAAAAAAAAAAATATATATATATGTTTGCCATCGTGGCAAAAAGTACGGGCATGGCAATAATGTATTTGCGACGTCAAGATAATATAGTAGGTATAGCTTATTTTTTATAGGAAAGTCTTGAGTCAACATGAAAATTTCGTTGGTTGGGAAAAGGTTTTCGCAACTATTTTATGGCGAATATTTACAAAAATTATAATAAAATTTGATTTGGTGGACTTGTTCTAAGAAAAAAATCATGATACACCTAATTATTTCCGTAATTTTTACTTAATTCGTCCGCTTACGAAACTAAATAACCATGTCAAATTTGAATTTGGCGGGCAGACCGTTGCACTGAGCCATAAATCATAATGTAACATCTACACCTGCCAACTTGTAGAGTTGGGTAGACGTTTGCTAAGTTTTGTCTATGCTTTTATTTTAGGATTGACAAGTGGCAACACTAGTTATCAGTTATCACCCCGCTGGACTGGATTACGCCATTTTTACTTTTCAGTGAAAGGACTGGGATTTTATATTTGTCAGGCTGGAGGACGAAGAATATTTTGAGAAAAGTGTGTCATTGCATTTAATTAATCGTAGTCCGAACTATTACTTGACGGAATCGTAGTATTATAGTGTGGTTTTGTTTATTACTAACGTTTGTTTAAGTAGTGCTACTTCCCCATATAAGATTGCTCGCTGGTGTGTCGCTTAGCTAAATTCAATGGCTATGATATCGGAGTTTTAATCTGGAGAGTCGCTTTGACATCCTCCGAGGCGCAAAGTAACGCGAGGGCGGAGCGCCGCGGTCCGACATGAGCAGGCCCCAGGGCGGACGGATCCAAGTCCCCGATGACCTCAGAGAGATCCTGTTGGAGTTCACCATCAGCTACCTCCTGGAGCAGCCGGGCGACGTGATCGACTACGCGGTCGAGTTCTTCACGCGGCTACAGAACAACAGGACCACGACGATAGTGCGGGGCCCGTCGGCGGGCACTCCCGATGAATCCATAATATCAGACGAAGAAGGTATATTTTCCTCTATTTCCCACCGCGCGCCTTACCCCTCGACACGAAACGGCGTCAAAGGTCAGTTATTAGGGCAGCTGCGCGCAGTAGCACCGCCGTACCGTCATTCAGAGCCATGTGTATGAACAGAATACCTAATGCTGCATAGTTACACACAGCTACATACAAAACATGTAGATCTTGCACAAGTTGCTACACTGGACATGAATTTTAATTTTCTCATCTATTTCTCTGTTGCACTATTGATTTTCCAGACAGCCTATGCAAAGATTCATATGTTAAACACTCACTGCATAGCTGTGTATGTTAAAGCAGTGTATGCATATGAAATTAGTTATTAACATCACAAAATACCATAAACTGATGTTTCAGTTAATTGAAAGTAACTTTTATACGGAAAAATCTATGTTAAAAGTCAATTAAATTACCTTTTAATCATTTTAAAATACAGTTTTGTGAAACAGGACGCTATTGTTAAGTTATTTTCGTTATTCATTAATTCATCAAACATACCTACTGCCTAATAGGTGCTACGCAATCAAATAACTTTTATTTTTGCAGTAATTATTTTGTTTTTGTATATATAATAGGTATTTGAGTTCTGTATGTACTATAAACAGCATATAAGAAGACTCAATTTAATTAGAAGAATCTGTTCTAAAAAAATTAAGGCATTTAAGAAGGTATCCAAAAACTATTATTCCTCTCTATGATTCTGTACTAAAATACATTGCTTTCTTAAAGTAAAATCCACATTTTTCTAAAATATATAATAATTGGTTAAAATGTTAAAATACCCAGTAAGCAGTAAAATTACAAACACTTTATAGAAAAAACTAGAATCTGTTATTGTTTCCAATAGTGAATTTGTATGGAATAACACTGTTTCTTGTCTTTGGCAGTGTGCCATAAACGTTTATTTAATGATGTGTGCGTTTTCCCAATCCCACATGATTTTTAGTTGTTACCAAGCCATTTGGCTAACATATTAATTGATAGTACTCTTCTAAGGCAGTATAAGTGTAAAACTTGTTGCTCCTCATTATACTTAACTTTATATGAAGAAGGAGTGCAGAAAGTTATAATTATTTTACTTTTGATTATGGTTATGGCCAAAGAGCAACTGCAAGTAAAACATTTATATGGAGACTCTGCCAAAAAAGCTATATTAACCGAAAAATTCCCTTCAAGTCTTAAACTATTTGTATCCATCTAATTCACATGGGATTTTGAGCTCAACGGTGTTTGTTAAGACATAAATTTTCAATGTTTACTATACAGTGATCTCATTGCCTTGTTTGTTTTTAACTCTTTGAAGTCTTGAGATGACTCTGTCTTATTTTTCTCAGGTCTTTGGCTCAGAGCTGAAACAGATGTTGGCCTTTTTGTAAAATTAACCGAGACCAAGTTTTGTTTGGCTTACGATGTAAAGTATAAGTGCTAATGTACCCAACCTTGACTTTATTTGTGCTTCAAATTTGCAGCTAAACTTGCTCACTTGTACATAAAATTTGGACTTATCTGAGTGCACTTAATTTTGTGACATTTTTTTTATTAACAGTTTTATATTTAACTTTTATTGTTGGGATTTTTATTGAATTTTACTTATACCTATTCAAAATTTCTTCATGTTAGAGGGAGTAGTTCTGTAGGGAAAAATAGTTACGGGGATCTTTAATAATAGCCAAAAAATTTTTACATTATAATGATCTAAACATTTTAACAACCACTCCAAATATTATTTTTTTTACCTTGTAATAAAACTCAGCAAAGTGCAAAAACTGGTCAGTAATTTATCAGTGTCACACCAATCATATTGTGCAATACAGTATGTTTTGCCCACTCGCTTAGAGATATAAATTTACCACAGTTTTACCAGAACAAATTATATAATTACCAGAATTTCGGTTCAAAAATAATAAAATATTAAAGTAGTTGTAATTTAAAAAGCTAAAACTAAAATTGGAAAGAAAGTAAGGAGATGTAATCCTGAGTAAATTTAATACCAATTTGCTGCTGTGATATGTTTACAACTTTTACAAACATTCAATGCCAAGGTCATTTGTAATCTGCTATGTAAATTGATGGAGCAATAAAAATAAAATTAGCTAGACTTCATAGTTAGTTGTTCTAAATTAATTTGTATAGGTTTTTAACCATGACCATGGATGTATGGTATCCCGTATCAAGATGAATCAAACCAAACTTTATTTTTTATAGATTAAGGTCTACACATTAAATCCTACAATCGTTACTTTTTTAATTAACATCCAAATTCTAGAGTTATAGACAAACAAACAAGTTTTACTTCTTAGTAAAATCAATATGACACAAAAAGTGCATCAAAAAGAAAGTAACTTTTTGTATGCAAAATTAAATTCCGCACTTGAAATAAGAAATTCCGAGTGCCTATGGTTTTTAAAAAACACTATTTTATTTTCCTAAACTATTTTGGTTTTGGTTCATTAGAAAACTTGACACTACCTTTGGTCATTCTCCTTTAAATATGTACTTAGGGTTTTGATATTTTTGATTATAATAAACCAGATGAAACCCTTATGCAGCTCTACTAACTTAAAAACTTTCCATTCTGTTATAAATCTTGTAATATTGTCATTCCCGCAATTTATCAGCCATAACCTTACTATTATATCTTATTAGTTTACAAATTACGAAAACCAAATTTTGAATTTGGTGGACAGACCTGTCTAGTTAATATTACCATCTGTATATTAAAGATTTAGTAGAGTTAAAGTAAGATAATAATTAAACGAGAAATTCATTGGTATAAAATAATCCCGAAAAAATAGTTCTAACAACTATAATGAAATTTTATATTTTAAAGCTTTTGCTTTCTACATTTAATACTGTATAATTACCAAGCATTTAGTTTAGTCACCCAGGTACTTAGTTATTTTAATCTATACAGGGTTAAATAAAAAATACCAAAACACTCTCAGCCTGAGTTTTGAAAAGTTGTAGGTTCTAATAAAAGGCATTAAAACTTACAGATTTTCAAAATTCAGTATTAAGTTTCAGACAAATAAAATGATTCAATATCTCAATTCCTTGCTCTGTGATCTCAAATGTGACATTATCCTGTACAAAATACATGCGAGCGCAGGGCAAGTGACCTTTCACTGCTAGACAAGGCCACAGGACACCATAATAGTGCCAAGAGCTACAGGATAACAAACTGCACGTATATTTATGATAAATATTGATCTTTTGATATTGCACAAAATATCAAATTACAAAGAAAGTCACAGAACAAATGTATTTTTTTATTTAACTCTGTATAACTCGTCATCCGGTCAAGTTCGGTCAACTGCGCGACCTCCGACCTGTGTAAATAAGTGTTCTCGTAATCTGGGGATACGGTAGTGTCCTCGCCAAGACGAGCAGCGAAGAGTAAGGGCACTACCTACCTTTTCTCGAAGTACTTCGTCGTTTTTTTTAACCCTTATAACTTGGGTTAGAATAAACAAAACTCTCAGGAAATGATGTTGACAGTGAATTTATTAAACCTATAAAATTTCATAGGTCTTTACGCCCATGTAACGCTAGCGAAACAGCCGAGACATATATTTTGACTAAAGTGTAGTTTGTTAAGTTAGAGCTTGTAGAGTAAGGGCGTATAGAGTCTTGCTCTACATGAGATCTGATAACTTTTTGACAGTGAGCAAATTACGAAGTATTTTATTCAGTATTAAGTTTCAGACAAATAAAATGATTCAATATCTCAATTCCTTGCTCTGTGATCTCAAATGTGACATTATCCTGTACAAAATACATGCGAGCGCAGGGCAAGTAACCTTTCACTGCTAGACAAGGCCACAGAACACCATAATAGTGCCAAGAGCTACAGGATAACAAACTGCACGTACATTTATTTATTTATTTCCTCTCGTCTTGGCAACATTTTACATGAAAATATTTTTGGCGGGATAACTTATATTATATGACAGTCACGCGTTTGGCCCAGTTCGTGCGTGCTCCAACTCTCAAGGCTGTCTATCACTACAGAGCCGCCGGTGGCGCGCTTCAACAACCGGCGCAAGTCCGTGTTCGCCGAGACGTACGACCCCGAGGAGGATGACTCGGACGAGGGCGCGCCGGCCGTGTTCCCCAAGTCGGACGCGCAGCGCGCGAGGCTCGCCGAGGCCGTGCGCGGGATCCTGCTGTTCCGCTCGCTCGACGCACAGCAGATGCAGCAGGTCAGTACGTCTAGGCTAGTCCATTCGTCCAGAACTTCAAGTATAGGTGTCCCGGGAAAACATCAAGGGCAAGTACCCAACGTGTGTTTCCCGAGTTTCAGCACCTAATTGCGAAAAATGCCGCGAGGTGGAGGGTGTATTCAACTACCAGTTAGTACTAGCTATCTCATATTTTGATGGCAGTCAAAGATGTAGGTAATCGCACCGTCTATGAACTACAGCCGTTAATCAGTTATTGTAAACACTATAGCTATAAACTCTAAATCGCTTAGCAGTATCTTTTATCTTTTCCTCAACCAGAAGCCGGATACTTACTACCTGAGCCAATTATAAGAAGTTTATAAAATCTAAAAATGCCTGGCCCAGATATCGAAAACCCTTCCATGTGTTCTTTGGTCTTAGTCTACTTTTTGGTCTGACTTTACTTCTATGTGCATTCAAATGCATATTAATGACGATACTAAATAAAATTTAATCAACACACATAGGTAGGTACGCTCTGTATAGTTGTTTGATCTTTTCTTTCGAAATGCTCGTAAAATAAGGTATCAAACGTTATGAGGTAATTTCATGTTAGATAATGACAGTACTAACTATTTGATAGTAACAAACAACAGTAATAATTTACACAAGATTTCGTTATTTATTTATTACTTTTGGAAAAAGCTCTAATTCTTGCTGAAACAGTTTACGCTCACACATAAAACGAGGTCAACAAACTATCAGTGTCTATTTTTATCATTTAACTTTTATACCACTTCGTTTCTCTGCTACATTGATCGTGCGATTTCAGCGTATATTAAAATCCTTTTGAGTACATAGTTATGTATTCAAACCCCTTTAGGGACACTATATCGCTAGTCTCCTCTCAAAAAGAAAGCTGGCTGGCTACACTCACCTTTGAGACCAGTGAGTTTCGATTTGCTTTTACTGCTATATTTTCTAAGACAAAGAAACAAATTTTTGTAAGATATCGTGAGAACCATTACATAATCACAATTCACAACTGCCATTTCATCAGGTGCTGGACGCGATGTTCGAGAAACGCACGGAGCCAGGCGAATACGTGATCCGGCAGGGCGACGACGGCGACAACTTCTACGTCATCGAGAATGGAGTGTTCGACGTGCTCGTCACCGGAGACGACGGCGTGGAGAAGGTGAGGAACACGTCCAGATGATAGTCATAGGTACCGGATGATTAGCTTGACCCGGTTGATTAGCATTAGGTTAGGAACTCAATCAGATGATTCGACGGATTGTTGCTCGTCCCTAAAGTGGTCGGAGCCCGGCGAGTACGTAATCTGGTAGAGCGACAACCGAGACGTCTTCTACGATTGATCGAACGATTGCGTGGAGAACACGAGGATCTCGTCCAGACGGCTTCTTTCTTCTTTGAAAATACGTTTGTAATTGCAAAAATAATAATATTCGTCTTAAAATAGATGCGGTTAAATAGCCTAGAGCAGCAATCGTAGGAGTATATGTCATAACATAATAACAACGTCTCGAGCCGCCTTAACGATGCGGAATAGCAAGCAGCATGGGGAGGAAACTCAGATTGTGGGAGTAAATCTGAAATAATAAGAAATGATGTCAACATCCGCCAATCCCTGTAAACGTGAGATTGATTTTTCCCACAATGTTCTCACTGCGTTAATATATTGAAGTTTAATGATTCATTCTCATTTTTGAGCGATGGAAAGAATTGTTACAATGAAATTATTAAATATACAAGGAAATTAATATAGAACACATTATATAGGTTTACTAGCAGATACCCGCGGCTTCCTTCGACCGCGTAAATTTTGGTTTTCCCTATTCTCACGGGAACCAGGATTTTCCCGGGATGAAAAGTAGCTTATCATATGTGTTAACCCAAGATGCAATTTATCTCCATTCCAAATTTGAGCCATTTCGGTTCAGTAGTTGCGGCGTGAAGGAGTATAGAAAAATACGAACTTTGGAGCCCCGTTTCACCCCTTTAGGAGGGGAATTTTGAAAAATCCTTTCTTAGTGCACCCCTAGACCTCATAAGGAACCTGTGTGCCAAATTTGAAGACTCTAGTCTAGACCCAGCGGTTTGGGCTGTGCGTTGATATGTCAGTGAGTGAGTGAATAAGTCAGTATCTTCTTTTATATATTTAGATAATCTTCAGTGGGCTGATTCTGTATCGTTCAGTTTGTGTCAGTTCATAACCCAGTGAGGGTGCAAGGAAAAGTAGATGGAACCAGACCTCGCGACAGATCGCCTATGAGATGGACGGACCAAGTAAAGGCTGCAGTGGACGTCCCCTTACATGTGTGCACCAGTAAAGCAGCTGTCCGGGAGGAATGGAGACGAATTGTCAAGCGTGTCACTGAAAAGTGATGACCACGACCGCTCTGACAAGAGCGTTACGACAGTGATGATGATGAGGATGCAATCAAAATTCACCATAGTGAAATACGATCTACGATTTTTAACTCCATGTGGTCTACTTTACGTTATGTAAGTCATTGCGAACGCCTTTTTCGGAATGATGCCGATAGCGGCGATGGCCTTGGTTATGAGAATGTAGCTTAATGGTGTCTGTACGTCTTGAATGAACCTTGACCGTATACCGATTTTTTTCTTCAAGACCACTGCCAATTACGTCATATCTAGATGTCGAATCTCCGGGCGCTCGATCAAAGTGAAATTCCCCTGAGGTTCTCGAAGCGTCTGGAGGACGATCGGTCCTTGACTAAATTTCTAGATCTTGAGCCTCATCAAAGAAGAAAATTTGTAATAAATGTACACTTAAAAAGTATACTACAGTCTACATCTTAAAAAGTATAGACGTGACTCTTGGTCTTTAAGCGTACGCAGTAGGTACGCACTATAGTACAAATTTTCATCCGATACTTTACAGTATTACGATCTATATCCATACAAAATTTACGCTTGTCAAGTAAAAGTTAAACTTTACTGTGATATTAGGTATAGTGTCGGCCTATGGCATAGCCAAGAAAAAAAATTGGAAACGAACATTAAAGTGTTAACACAGTAAATATTTTAATAATGTAATAGAGTCCCTACGCAATTTCTCGTCGCGGCCGAGGTCATGAAACTAGTATGTCACTCGCTCGCGCTACGTTTTACATTTGATTTACTAAACTTAATGATCTCTCGCCACATTACTTCTAAATTGCTCCCATTTCACGCCTCAGTGAAATATTATTTAGTATATCCAGTGATGTATCTAATTAAGTAATTAATAAATGCAAAAATGCCATCAAACCTTTTTGAAGCAGTTAACGAACGCGCTCTCGGATTAGAGGCGGTTTCAATCTATGGACCACTTTGGTAGGAGCCATTACCCCATCCATAACATCTTCGGCTGCATCGTAACTACAACTACCAGATGATATCGTAGTCAAGTACTAACTTCTTGTGTGGAAAAACCATATTGACGTTTACAAGAGCCTGTACGTTATATAATATGCCTATGTGAAATAAAGATATTTTGACTTTGACTTAGAAACATTCCTTGTTTGATGTATCCTGTACCTAAGTGCGAGAGAAAGCAACGAGCGGCCCATTACGAGCATAAGAAAAAAATCGGTACTTCGACCAACAAAAGGATGGTTTAGTAACAAAAAACTTAAAACCTTGTGTTAGAAACTTAAAATCTAAAACCTACTTAATCTAGAACAGGATTGACTTGTCAGCACATGAGTCATACAGCAATGATTCAAGTACTGATAGTATAACCTGTATGAAAAGCTCAGAATAGCCCGGAGCCTGCGCAACAAGGATGTGCACCGCTTACGCATATTTGTGTAAAAAACAATTACGCGCGCCTTGGCAAACATCCCTGACGCGCTGCAGAACCATGGCAGCCCCAACAGCATTCGGAAGGTATTGTTATATTGGACACGCAGGGCATTTTACTGCTTTTGCATACAGTCGACCCACAGATTGCTCGTGTAAAATGAGGTGCAGTACGCTTTGAGTAGTGTAATTTTTACTGGCACGATACAGCGACTAAATCTAATACTCACAAAATACAGGCTCCAACTTTATTTGCTTTAAATCCGAACAGTACTCCATGTGAGGACGCAAGTGCGGTCCCACATAGAGCACTGCTCGCATCTCTGGGCTGGAGCCCCTCCTTACCAACCACTTACTTTTGATAGGATCCAAAAGCGGGCAGTTAGACTTGTTGATGACCATGGTCTAACTAGCAAACCTTTGGGACACCGTAGAGACGTTAGTTCAGCAGTGTTCCCCTCAAAGCTTCAACATGGGGTTATTCAAGGGGAGGATAAACAATACCTACTCCAATATAGAGCCGGCAACGCATTCCCAATTCCCCTGGTACTGCAAATGTCCATTGGCGGCGGTGTTCACTGTTCGCTTAACATCAGGTGACCCGCCTGCTCGTTTGGTTGCGTGCGTTATTAAAAAACAAGTCACTAGTGTAATAAGGGACCAAACTGAAATTTTGTTCTTGGTCTTTGAATTCAGAGTGAATCAAAGGATCCCAATGTAAAATCCTGAGCGTAGCGTGGAATTTCACCTAATGGCTGTAACACTGCGCGTTAAGACTATGTTAACATCAGGTGACACGCCTGCTCGTTTGCTTGCGTTCGTTATTAAAAAATGTATGTTGCGTTCGTTATTAAATATATATGGTGGTGTCAAATTATCTGCCACCGTTCCAGGAGGTGGATGTGCCATACATATACAATTCAATAGTGAAAAAATCTTAGTCCCCGGGCTCAATTTTTTTAATTAAACATGTAGGGTGGTAGAAGTAAAACACCAATTTGTACTCTTCCAGAAATGTATTCTTCGCAATAAACAATACAGTGAAATATGAGGGTAGACTTAGAAAACTTTCCTACGTTCCCCTACTGAAGCATCGGAGGTGACTGCAGCGGCTATCTACCTCCTAGCTTATAAGTAAGACGCAAGCTAGCTAAAAACCTAACACCTAGCTGTAGGCGCAGGAGCAGACTGCAGCGGCTATCTTGCCCCATTGCCCAGACTTGACCGTACTGATGACTGCAGCGGCTATCTATCAGTGCGGCGGCTAGCTGGCTACTGATCGTCGTCTCGCAGCGGGCCGTCTTATATAGGCGCTCCGTCGCATTGTTTCCATTGTGCGTCTAACGGGGAATGCTTTGCGAGACAGGTAGACAGTGTGCGAGCGGGAAGGTATTCGAGGCGCGCCGCCGTGCGCGCAGTTCTTGCTACAATCTCCCCCTCTGGTGCTCGTTAACGTCCCGTGAGAGTACCAGCCTTAAGCATCATTATCCTTCTTCGGTCGGCCTCTTCGTCGTATAGGTTGAATGGGCGCAGGCATTTCCTCATTTCGTTTTTCAAATTTGGAGATAGCAGATGAGTGGTATCTTCCTATGGTCTTCTCAGGTTCATGAATATTAGCAACCTCGTAGATGCAACTACCGTGCTTTTTAATGATTACATATGGACCATCTCGCCGAGGTGCAAATTTGGCCGAAAATTGTCTTTGTTGATTGCTTATTGGGTGAGTTTCAACTAGTACTAAATCTCCTATTTCATAACCTGGATCTGGTCGGCGTCTTAAGTTCACTCTCTGTCTATTGTTGTCTTGCATTTCTTCTATGTTTGCTTTTGCAATGGCTAAATCGTTAGCTAAGTTTTTCAGGTACGGTGTGATGTCCGGGATGAATTTTTCACTCTGCACAATATCGGTAAAGTTATGTGTTATCTCGTATGGAGTTTTCATTTCTCTCCCAAATGTCAAATATGCTGCTGTAAAGCCTGTACTTTGGTTATATGCGGAATTCATCGCAAACCTTATAGCTGGCAGAGTTTCTGGCCATCTGTTATGTTGATTTTGTACCATAATTGCGATTTGGCTTTTCATATCTCTGTTTTTTCGTTCTACGATGTTCGGTTCTGGATGGTACACTGGTGTTAGGATTTGTTGTATTTCTAAGCAATATGTTAGCTGCTGCATTACAGCAGATACGAATTGTACGCCATTATCGCTCGTGATTCGTCGTGGCAAACCGAAACGAAGCAGTACTTCGTTTAGTAACGTAAGAGCGCATTGTTGTGCAGTGGCCTCTTTAAGTGCAAATAATTCTACCCATCTTGATGCTGTATCCTCGACTATGAGGATCCATGTTTCACCGTTTGACCCTTTAGGTAAGGGGCCAAATAAGTCAATCGCTAGCACTTCAAATCTCTGATTATTAGCTGTTGATTGTAACAATCCTGCTGGTTTTAAATTCGTAGGTTTATATCTTTGACATTCGATGCAGGTTTTGACGTACTTTATTACATCTTTTCTCATTCCTTTCCAAAAGAAGTTAGTGTTTATGCGTTTTAGGGTTCTTTCCATACCTTGATGACCAGCTGTAGGTGAGTCATGAAATGATTTTAAAATGTTGTTAACTTCATGTTTGGGTACAACAAGCTTAGCATTATCATCTTCTTGATCTGGTGTGAATCTGTGTAGAATACCTTTGTGTAGCAAATATCCTCTTTTTGACCACTGAATGTAATCTTCAGATTCTGCTTTGTCTTCCAATGCTTTTATAATAATAGCTAATTCTTCATCTTTAAGTTGTTCCTCTCGTAACTTGTGTTCATTTTCTTTTGGGAAGTCTATTTCAATTTGACAAATTGCACATGTTAGGTCTTGATAAGTTATCTGCTAAGACATTAGTTTTACCAGGGCTGTATTTTATTTCGAAGTTATATGGCTGTAGTTGTAATGCCCATCGTGCAAGTCGACCTGTTGGTGATTTTAAGTTAAGCAACCATTTCAATGGCTGGTGGTCGGTGATAGTTATGAATCTGGTACCTTCTATATATCCTCTGAAACGTGAGATAGCCCATACGATTGCCAGAGCCTCTTTTTCCGTTACTGTATAGTTAGATTCAGCTGATGTGAGAAGACGGCTGGCGTATTCAATTGGATGTTCATCGGGGCCCTCCCCCTGGAGTAAAGCTGCCCCGATTGCATAATTACTTGCGTCTGTTTTAATTGTAAAAGGAGCTTCATAGTCCGCTTGCTTAAGAATAGGTGCCGTTGTAAGTGAGTGCTTTAGTGTTTCGTAAGATTTTCTCTCTTCATCACCCCATTGCCATTTAGCTTTCTTTTTTGTAAGGTTTGTTAATGGTCTTGCTATTTCTGCAAAATTTTCTATAAATCGTCTATACCAGGAGGCTGTTTGTAAAAACGATATTAATTGTTTAAGGTTTCTTGGTTCAGGTCTGCTTGCTATTGCTGATATTTTGTCGAAATCTGTCATAATACCTTCAGGAACTATGAGATGTCCAAGGTATTTGATTTTAGAACAACCGAATTGGCATTTTTTTCTATTGGCTCTTAGATTGAAGACCCTTAGTTTCAAGAAGACTTCTCTGAGATCGTTAAGATGTTGTGAAAATGTTTCTGATCTAATTATTAAGTCATCTAAATAGCACAAAACACATTCGGCTTTTAAACCATGAACAAATTTGTCCATCAAACGTTGAAATGTTGCCGGTGCGTTACGTAATCCGAATGGCATACGTTTGAATTTGTACATTCCAAACGGTGATATAAAGGCAGTTTTATCCTGGTCACCTTCATGCACCTTTATTTGCCAGTAGCCTGATTGGAGATCTATGGTCGTCATATATGGCATGGCCTTAGCCTGGTGCAGTAGATCATCTATGCGGGGTAGGGGATATCGATCAGGTTTAGTGACTTCATTTAATCGTCTGTAGTCAATGCATACCCTGACATCGTTTTCTCCCTTTGGAACTAAAATGACTGGCGCAGACCATGGAGAATCGCATTCTTCTATAATATCGTTACTTATCATATCGTCTAACTTGTGTCTAAGCTGTTGCTGTCTAGCTGGAGATAATCGATATGGTTTGACTGCTATTGGTTGATGGTTACCAGTATCGATTCTGTGCTCTGCATAATTAGTAGGATTGCCTTTTTCCTCAAAGATATCGCTAAATTCAACTAATAAGTTGTTAAGTTGAGTTTTCTCGTAATTTGTGAGTAGTTGGGCTTCGTTATGTTGTAATGAAATGTCCAATGAGTAAAGTGACATAGGATTTATTGGTAAATAATTAACTCTAGGATCAAAATTTTCAGTAGTTGGATCTGCTGGTTCACGAGGACGAGCTGGACGTGGCGGTGTGTCGAGTTTGATTAACTGCCAACGTGGTCTCTTAGATGGAGAGCCCTCAGCATATTCTTCTCGTAGTGGTGAAGGAGTAGAATGTATTGGAGAAATTGCGTATTCTTTAGTTAGTTCCCTAGACCAGCGCAAGAACTGTGAAAGGCTCTCGTTCTCGAATTCAGTTCTTTCGGCTTTCTTCAATAGATTCACTTTTTCGTTTTTGAAGTGTAAGAAATCGAACACCTCTTCTGGCTTATCAACAAAAGACCAAACACGCTGTGGCAGGTTTAAAATTATCCCTGATGCTTCTAGGAAGTCTATACCCAATAGTGTTCGATTCTCATTTGCAGTAGGCAGAACTCTTAGTGTTATTGGTTTAATGCGGTTACCAATAGTTATTTCTACTGTGGTTATGAGTAACTTTTGCGTCTTGACTGAGCCGTCAGCCAGAACCATTTCAACAACCTCTTCAGAGAATTTTGCGCCTTTCTCCAACATCAGCTCGTAAAGGTGTTTGCCTGCGATGCTGGTTCTTGCTGCAGTGTCGATGTAAGCGTAACCTTCATGCCCGAATATAGATATTTGAATTGTCGGGATTTTAACATGATCTTGCAACGTAGTTTCAATTGTAAAGAAGGAAACTGGTTTTGAAGGTGACTCCTTTGATTTACACTTATCGCAATTACTGCGGAATACACCAGGTGCACCGCAACCATAACATGTGATCGTGGGCTTAGTTGGCGTTGATATGTCTGGCGGTGGGCTGCTCGTTGTTTTCTCGGCGGTGATCTGAGCGAGGCGTTTGCGGCACACGTCGATGCTGTGCCCTCTCCTGCCGCAGAACAAGCATCTCTTAGGTGCATGTTTACCTTCGGCTTCGTTTGCAGTTTTGGGTTTAATGTTCTCCAAGGACTCTAAATGACGAGCCTTCTCTAGCAGCTCTGTAAAAGTTGAAATATCGGAGCGTGCTATTTCTTTCTTGAGCTCAACTTTTAGTAGGCCATAAATGAGATCCAGTTGTTCTTCCTCTTTGTGGCGTCTTGCCGGCAGCATTCCTAATAGGGCCCTTTTTCGGCATAAGAAGGTGTCGATTGGTTCTTTGTAACCTTGTGTGTCGGCGAACAGCTCCACGTATATGTCGTGGGGTTGGCGTTTTGGGGCAAACGCTGATCTTAGTGCTGAGATCGCTTTCGGCCAGGTTTTGATCCCGGCCTGAATCCCCGTCCACCAGGTACTTGCCGTATCTTTCAATAGCAGGGGGAAACCAGCTAAGGCATCCTCATCGGTGATCTTTTCTACCTTCTTGTAGATTTCCACTGCCGTAACAAATTCTTCCACTTTGTGGTAGTCACGTTCACCGTTGAAACGTAAGGTGCAACGTGTAAAGTTTTTATTAGTAGATGCCATTGGCAAACGGTTGATCAGTTCACTGAATTGTTCTTCGGTTAAACATATAGGTGCTGAGTACCTTTGTTCTTCTACTTTCTCTTCATCTGACATTTTCTTGTAGGTTATTAACGTTGGGCGCCAAATTGTAGGGTGGTAGAAGTAAAACACCAATTTGTACTCTTCCAGGAATGTATTCTTCGCAATAAACAATACAGTGAAATATGAGGGTAGACTTAGAAAACTTTCCTACGTTCCCCTACTGAAGCATCGGAGGTGACTGCAGCGGCTATCTACCTCCTAGCTTATAAGTAAGACGCAAGCTAGCTAAAAACCTAACACCTAGCTGTAGGCGCAGGAGCAGACTGCAGCGGCTATCTTGCCCCGTTGCCCAGACTTGACCGTACTGATGACTGCAGCGGCTATCTATCAGTGCGGCGGCTAGCTGGCTACTGATCGTCGTCTCGCAGCGGGCCGTCTTATATAGGCGCTCCGTCGCATTGTTTCCATTGTGCGTCTAACGGGGAATGCTTTGCGAGACAGGTAGACAGTGTGCGAGCGGGAAGGTATTCGAGGCGCGCCGCCGTGCGCGCAGTTCTTGCTACAAACATTATTTACGTATCGCATCATGTTGCATAAACACGTCCATCAGTCAAACTTGAGTACATGTTTAGTACAGTTATCGCCTCGTAACGGAAATCAGCTGTTTGGACGCGGCGTGAGAGCGTTGACCTTGGGTTGCGACGTAATTTTTAATTAAAAATAAAAAAAATACATTGGCGGTATTTGTTGGGGCAGGTGGTCCACACGTACTGCGGCTCGGGCTCGTTCGGCGAGCTGGCGCTCATGTACAACATGCCGCGCGCCGCGTCGGTGCGCGCGCAGTCGCCGGGCGCGCTGTGGGCCATGGACCGCCACACCTTCCGCCGCATCCTGCTCAAGAGCGCCTTCAAGAAGCGCAAGCTCTACGAGGAGCTGCTCGACAAGGTGCCCATGCTCAAGGCGCTGCAGGTACGTACTTAAATACTACGTAGTATTACAGCTACTCACCAATAGATGGCAGCAGGAGTTTACTGTAATAGTTTTACTTTATCGCCAATTTATAAATATTTTTTTTGGTAAATACGACATTTCCTAAAAATGAATCCTAGCTAGATCAATTTATCGCCCCCAAAACCCCTTGTATACTAAATTTCATGAAAATCGTTCAAGCCGTTTCCGAGATTCAGATTATATAAAAATATATATATATATGTATACAAGAATTGCTCGTTTAAAGGTATAGGATACAAGGTGTGGGTTAATTCGTATAGTGTTTCGGCAGCTAACCTTTATACTTGATCCTAGAAAAGGAGACCCAATTATTTTGTATTATTTTATTTGAAAAAATATTTTTAGCAACCCTAACTGATGTGAACAAAGCGTAATACAGTTTTCATTATTCCCAGTTCATTCATATTGAATGAGCTGTTTTTAGGGATGTCACTTAAATTTTTTGGTGCATTTTTGAACAGGATATAGGAGAGCTGGACTTTTTGTGATATTTTTACATGCATCTATACATCGTCCCCTACTTAAGGCTTTCGGCGAATTATGGCAAGTAACTTGCACGTTGTATACGTTAATTAATTAACAACCATATACCATTAACAGAACTGGACTAAATTAAAATAGGACCACACGGGAAGAGTCAGCTTTCTTATAAGGAAAGAATTATCAAAATCGATTCACCTAGTCAAAAGTTATGACTTATGAGGTAATAAACATAAAATAAAAAAAAGTCGAAGTATATTTCAAATAGAGAACGAGAACGAGTCGAATCGAGAACCTACTTTTTTGAAGTTGGTTGAAAAGTGCACCCAAGCTGGAATCACTTGTCACAATTTTTGTGTGTAATTTATTTATCTGTGTCCACACACTACTATGTATTCATCTGTATGATATAAGACAAAATAAGATCATTCATACTACCGGAAGCTGAATATTACTGAAACCTAATTAAACTTTCGGGAGTTACAAGTAGAACCGTACCGAAATAATTAGTTTTTCTTGTTTTGTTTTTCTTCTTTGCTCGTTTTGTAGGGGCTTAGTTACAACATTTAATTTATTCCGATCGCGACTTTAATCTATTTATTTGAACACCAAAACAAAGAAGGAACAACAGAAACTCAATAATTTAATAATGAACGTTACAAAAAGCAACAATGTAGAAGCAAAAGCAATCTCTTCCAACTTCAGTCTTAAAGCATTAGGAAACCCATCTTCAGTAAATATTTTTGTATAAATTCTCGTTACAAAAGCTCAAAAAGATTCCGACGAATTGAGAACCTCCTCTTTTTTTTGAAGTCGGTTAAAAATGAAAATAAATTGAGATAATAAAATATTGCAAACGTGAGATTTCAGAATTGAGAGATATCCTTGTGTTGATGGAATTTTCACAGGATTTCTGTATGAAAAGGCTTCTATCGTTTTTAGGGTTCCGTACCCAAAGGGTAAAAACAGGACCCTATTACTAAGACTTCGCTGTCCGTTTGTCCGTCACCAGACTGTATATCTCTTGAACCGCGATAGCTACGGACTTGAAATTATCACAGGTGATGTATTTCTGTTGCCGGTTCTGTTTAATAACGGTAACAGGTAGGGGGTTAAAATATTCACAGAATATTAAAAAAAAATTAGTAACAGTTTCACATTAAAATAAAATAAAAACATTTAAGGGTTTTTATTTTATTTTAACTAATTTTAAATGTTTTGCTGGTTTGAATTTGGTGGATACAGATGTTTTGATTGGAGCTAGTCTTGATAGTAGGTACGGAACACTCAGAGTGCGAGCCCGACTCGCACTTGACTAATTTTTAACCGACTTCGAAAAACAAAAGAAGGGGGAGGCTATCAATTCTGTATTTTTTTTTTACATTTACACAATCGTTTACTGGCCGGAATAACCAAATTCATTCCGCGGAGAATTGGCACGGACATCGTACCTACGTTAATGTATTTGAGCACGTAAATAGAAATTATGATCGGAATAGAATTATTGATGACCAATGGGAGCACGTATTACTTTTGTGATTGCTTTACATATTTGTTTGGACAGGTGTTTTCGGTTGCATTGCATACCGTTTACATGTATATTATTTGTCTGTAGATTAAACAGACTCTAGTTGAAATAAAAGCCTCTGCCCCTTTCAAAATTTATATTATAATGGTTAAAATCCGTATAACAACCAATGGTTGAAATTGATAACAGAAATTAATCAATGTTTAATATTTTTCAAAATTTCTGAGACATTTCTGTCTCAAAAGACCGGCCCTTAGTCGATGCTCGGATCTTTTCTTAAATTGCGTAGACACTTTTAAGCTAAGATTTTTTTATAAATCTCTGAAGATGATACTGTCATTCCCGATATTGTATAAGATTTAAGCACGTGCTAAGAAGATGCGATGTTTCCATGAAAACAGGTTGTGAATGTGTACGATGTTCGTACACATTCACAACCATTCACAACCTGTTTTCATGGAAAGTTTCACAAAGTGAAAAAAACACAAAGTACAAGTAGTTTTCAGAACATTTTGGTTAAGTTACGTTGCACCGTCAAACATATTTGTTGTCAACCGTATACCTATTAGGTATGAATGTAGTATTTACACAGGAGGTGTACCGTGTATTGAGTCCTTCCTAAATGGTTCACTTTAGAGGTTAGACTGCGCTAGTCATGCGTATTTACAGAAGCTCGAACTAAAAACTCGGTCGTGTGTGAAAAACGGAGCGGCTTCCGCTTAGCTCGTAAAGCTCCGTGCCCGTACAAATTATATACCGCGATCACCTACTATACTATATACATTCAGTGTACTAAATATCAGGAATTTGTCAATAAAACAAAAAATACAAATTATTCATCTAAATTTATTTTATCGCCTTCAAAGTAGGCCCCATCGCTTGCAATACATAACATCTCCAACGCTTCACCCAGTCTTCCATACATTTTTCATAGGCTATTTGCGGTATGGCCTTTAGCTCATTCAGCGAATTTTCTTTTATGGCTTCTATCGACTCAAAACGTTTTCCTCGAAGTGGTAATTTTAACTTGGGAAATAAAAAAAAGTCAGACGGAGCCATATCAGGTGAATACGGTGCTTGGTCGAGAACTTTTGTTGAATTTTTCGCTAAAAACTCTTTCATGGCTGTGTATGATGGTGCATTATCATGGTGCAGCATCCATGAGTTGTGTTGCCACAAATCTGGACGTTTTCGGCGGATACTCTCACGCAAACGCTTCATGACGCCTAAATAATATTCTTTATTCACTGTTTCTCCCTCTGGAAGGAATTCGGAGTGAACCACACCACGGTAGTCAAAAAAAACTGTCAGCATCACCTTGATTTTGGAGCGACTTTGCCGCGGTTTTTTTGGGTTTCGGCTCGTTTTCGAGACGCCATTCTGAAGACTGTTGGCTTGTTTGCATGTCGTACTCATAAACCCATGTCTCGTCGCCAGTTATTATACGTTTCATAAAGGTCGGATCCGTAGAAGCTCGGGAAACCATGTCTTCAGCGACATGCTTTTGCTGCGCTTTTTGAACAAAATTGAGCTCTTTTGGAACTAGTCGAGCGGCGACGCGTTTCATGCCTAAAATGTCAATGAGAATGTTGTGGACGGACTTAAAAGATATGTTCACCTCACTAGCCAACTCTCTCAGACTCATACGTCGATTTTCGAGCACTAGCTTCTTGTTTCTGTCGATGTTTTCTTTGGTCGTAGCGGTTGAAGGTCTACCAGAACGAGGCAAGTCTACTACTAATTCTCGGCCTTCTTTAAAAGCTTTATACCATTCATAAGTCCTTGTTTTCGATATACACGATTCGCCGTAGGTATTTCGCAACATTTTTAGTGATTCGCCACATGAAATATCATTCGAAACACAAAATTTAAGGCACACTCTTTGTTCAACAATATTTTCCATTGTAAAAATCGCCGAGAACTCAAAACTATGACCAACAAATAGTGTAGTTTAAAACAAATTAAATGACAGATCCCGCTCAAACTTTGCGCGCTAAATCAGTACAGTGCTACCAACATGCAGTAAAAAAATTAGAACGACCTCTTTTACACGGGTCTTTTTATTGACATATTCCCGATACTTTTTACACAGAGTAGTACATATAATGTATATCGTATAGATACTCAAACATATTGTCGGATTTATCTTGTTGAATAAATAAACCGTAATAAAACTGCTTCGAAACGGCTTGACCAATTATTATGATTTTTTTGTGTATATTCAGTAAATCTGTGAATAGGACGTATAAACTATTTTACATTAGTTGTTACTTCTTCATGCCACAACTATTGGACCGATTTGGATCTGAAAAGAAGATAAGTAATAAATATACTGGAGCCACAGAAGAGAGATTGTATTCGAGCCACAAGGAAAAGCTAGTCTGTCTAATCCTTGATGTTTCATTTAAATAAATGTGATTATCGTCAATCGCAACAAACCCGCAACACAAAAGTCCTTCAAATACCTGGTTAATAAATAAGGACGTACCTACTCATACAGTGTATTAGGAAGCCCTAGAAATACGCGAACTCAATACGTTCCAATTCAAATTTTCAATTAATCGATTCACCGTACTCAACAATCGAGTGCTTAAAGCGATTGTTTCCAGTTTACCGAACAGAGTAGAGCGAAATTGCCTCCTTCAAGCTAGTCGTGAATTGTCGAATTACTCTGTACTCTGTTCTGTGATACATCCTATTTATTTGCTACTAAAAGTCCTATGATAGTCTTAGAACTTCTAACTCACTATATGTGCTTTATGTCGAGATACATTATGATGTTGTCAAAAACTCAAATTAGCTATTATAGATTTATATTATAAAGGCCAAAGTTCCCTTTGTGTAAGCAAGGAATATAGTGTGTTTAATCCACGAAGACGCGCCCCAGTCCTTCCTAACTCCTTTCGAATCGCATGAAACATAAGCGATTGTAAAGGAGTGGGGTGCGTGTTCGTGGATATAACCCATCATAGTAAAGAAACTTTGAAAAACCTCGGATACAATACATTCAAGAGAAGCTGGGTCAGCCAGTTTGAAACATTCTTCGATTATTATTCGTTCTCTTAGATCGTATTCGGGTTCTTTATTATTGGTACGAGCTTGAATAAAATTCAAGCTTAGATGCGCTTTATTTCTTCAGAAACTCATGAAACATAAGCGATTGTGAACGAGTGGGATGCGTCTCCGTGGATTGAACCCATCATAGTAAAGAAACTTTGAAAACCTCAGACGCATCCGAGAAAAGCAGGGTCAGCCAGTTTGCATTATAATTCCTTTATTATTTGTTCTCTTAGATCGTATTCGGGTTCTTTATTATTCGTATACGAGCTTGAATAAAACTCAAGCTTAGATGCGCTTTATTTCTTCAGAAACTCATGAAACATAAGCGATTGTGAACGAGTGGGATGCGTATCCGTGGATTGAACCCATCATAGTAAAGAAACTTTGAAAACCTCAGACGCATCCGAGAAAAGCAGGGTCAGCTAGTTTGCATTATAATTCCTTTATTATTTGTTCTCTTAGATCGTATTCGGGTTCTTTATTATTCGTATACGAGCTTGAATAAAACTCAAGCTTAGATGCGCTTTATTTCTTCAGAAACTCATGAAACATAAGCGATTGTGAACGAGTGGGATGCGTATCCGTGGATTGAACCCATCATAGTAAAGAAACTTTGAAAACCTCAGACGCATCCGAGAAAAGCAGGGTCAGCTAGTTTGCATTATAATTCCTTTATTATTTGTTCTCTTAGATCGTATTCGGGTTCTTTATTATTCGTATACGAGCTTGAATAACGATAAGCAAGCAACAGCCATTCGATTGGAATTAGAATTTCTACTTATCACACTTTCGTAATTGTTACGTGCTTGAGGATTGGTCAGTCGTGGGTAGATTAAATTACCTATGGCATTGCTCAGTATCTTGATAACGCTGCCCAAGAAACACGTGACGTCACTTATCTTGCTGTACTATCAGATGTTTCGAAATTGATCTGTTACAACTTTGATACAAGCACGTGGTACATTAAAACCCGTTCTTATCTCCGTGTAAGACTTTTAATACTGATTTAAGGTACAGATTAGAGGATCATTTATTGCTTTCATCGTGTTTGATATGATAACGCATATTTATTTTGTGTAAGTATGAACTGAGAACTGAAGAAATGAGAACTATACTCGGAGTATCTTTCTGTCATCAAATTAGAAATGAAGATAGCTGTAGAGACGTACCAGAGTCACTGATATAGCTCAACGTATCACGAAGCTGAAGTGGCAATGGGCGGGACCACATATAGCTTTTAAAATCGACGGAGGTTGGGACCCAAAGTTTTGGAATGGCGACCCCGCACGGTAAACCAGACTGACCAGATGAACTGACGACATTTTAAGAGGGTCGCGGGAACTTTCTGGATACAAGTGGCGCAGGATCGTTTCGGTTGGAAATTATTGCAGGAGACCTTTGTCCAGTGTTGTCAGAAGCTTTTTTAAGTAACTGCCAATTATTTTTTACAAAAACCGCAATCTGAAATATACATTTTACATGCATGGCAGGCAGAATACGTACCTAAAAACGCCAGAAAACCATTAGAGCCGTGATGTTCCTATTACAGCATCGCCTCGAAGATTTTAATGTCTAGTACTATACGTACGAACGTATATTTACTATGCGAAAATCATTACGACTAATGTAGTTTCCAAAAATAAGTATCTCGATGACACAATTTATGAAGCGGATACCTGCGCGGTAATTAACTAGGAACCACCCCGTATAACGCGTTTGTTTTTGTTGTAATTAAAACTAGCTGACCCGACAAACGTTATTTTGCCATATAATTTACTAGGACAGATTAATTTGTTTTGCTATAATCCGCCACTTGAAAAGAATTTGCATAGTCCACTATGCAGGAACAACGCCCACATGAAACACTACAGAGTGCACGAGTGTACGATTTCGCATTGTGAAATCAATATCTCCTGAGGATGTCTCGGTTTCGGGACAAAACGTGCGTCGAAGAAATTGTTGGAAGAATTGTGTGTGGTGTTGTGTGGATTCATGTACTATTCTCAGACTACCGAATATACACACACAAAAATCATAATAAAAATTGGTCAAGACGTTTCTGAGTTTTGTTACTGTTACAAACACTGTGACACTAGAACTTTATAAAACTAGCTCACCGGGCAAACGTTGTTTTGCCGTTTAGATGTATGAAAAACAGCTTACGACCTATTCTCAGACCTACCGATTGTAGACGACAAAATCATAAAAATCGGTCAAGCCATTTCAGAGAAGTTTGGTTATAATCATTGTGACATAAGAATTTTATATAATAGACTAGCCAACAAAGGTTGTTTTGCCATATAAATGATTTCTTACTTAGGAGTGTGAAAAATATTCTCATACCGACCGAATATACACAAAAAAATTGGTTGTCTGTAAAGTCGGTTTACTGACGATAGTTGAACGTGACAACTCTCGCTTGCACTTCAAGCCTTACATGGAACGCCTCAGAGCGAGATAACGCGAGCGAGGTAACGCCGGTAACGTCGGATGAGTCATGTTTTTTTGTGCGTGCAGCCGGCTCTATCGATTTATAAGACGTTGTCACGTCAAAAATTGGTTGTCTGTATAGTCGGTTTACTGACGATAGTTGAACGTGACAACGTCTTCTTTGTCGCTCGTTCCGCGCTCGCGAGGTAACGCCGGTAACGCCGCATGAGCGAGGTAACTCCGGATGAGTCATGTTTTTTCGTGCGTGCAACCGGCTCTATCGAATTATAAGACGTTGTCACGTCAAAAAAATCACAAAAATCAGTCAAGCCGTTTCGAAAGAGTTTTGTTACATAATAATATAAATTATTCCTCACTATAAATTCTGTCTCACCCTTTATAAATTATTTTATACTTACTCTTAAATAAAAAAAATATTCTCATGCCGACCGAATATACACAAAAATCAGTCAAGCCGTTTTGAAGGAGTTTTTGACGTGACAACGTCTTATAAATCGATAGACCCGGTTGCACGCACGAAAAAACATGACTCATCCGGCGTTACCTCGCTCATGCGGCGTTACCGGCGTTACCTCGCGAGCGCGGAACTAGCGACAATGAAGACGTTGTCACGTTCAACTATCGTCAGTAAACCGACTTTACAGGCAACCAATTTTTTTACAAATGCTGTGGAAAGAAAAATCGCGAGCAAGCATAATGAATTTCTTGACGCAAGCTAGGTGGGTACCAGGGTACCCCCTCACGTACAACGCCTTTCATGTAAATCGCGTGATATAATTGTAGAAAAATGCAAATCACGAAGGCGCTCATCTATTTATAAACTGTATGTATATCACCAGCTGGCAGAGGCATTTATGACGTCACAACCGAATGACAGAACGCTGGAAGGCCGAGTTGCCGGCGTCATAGATGTAATGTAATGATAAATAAATATTTTAGTTTACTATAATTTCCTTTCGATTTTTTATCCAGTAAAATTAAAAGCTATAAATATAGTTTTTCTTCATCGAATGTCTAACCATAATTGGAGATGGGCCATCATCTCAATACTGTGTAATATATTATATGCACCCCGCCTGATTTTTCAAAAGAAAGGCATTTACCGTTCTTGCAAAAAATGTTTTGCTCATTGGCTGAATTAGCTGTTTATATTTCTTACCGGGCAGACCTCTTATAGTCCTTCTAATATATGAAATTCTCGTCTCACAGTGTAACCAAACTCCTTCAAATGCCTTGACCGATTTTTATGAAATTTTTATTCTATATTCGGTAGTCTAAAGCTATTTTTCATACCTCTAAATGCCGAAACAACGTTTGCTAAGTCAGCTAGTTTTATGTTTATGTTTATGCTAGTTTTACTAATATGAAAATGAACCGGGCAAAATTAAAAAGCACAGACACCAAGTTTTCAGGCACAACACGTTTTAGGAGAGGGATAAGCGTAATCTTATAAAAACCTGTCAAGTGCGAGTCGGACTCGCGCACTGAGGGTTCCGTACTACAACCGGAGGAACAAAACCATAAAAACCACTTTTCTTATCGAACCGCAAAACTAACTTTGTTTTTAGAGGTTTTATTGTAAATATAAAAAAACTACTTATTAGATCTCGTTCAAACCAATTATCGGTGGAAGTTTGCATGGTAATGTACATCATATATTTTTTTTAGTTTTATCATACTCTTATTTTAGAAGTTACAGGGGGGGGGACACACATTTTATCACTTTGGAAGTGTCTCTCGCGCAAGCTATTCATTTTAGAAAAAAATGATATTAGAAACCTTAGTATCATTTTTGAAGACCTATCCATAGATACCCCACACATATGGGTTTGATGAAAAAAAAATTTTTGAGTTTCAGTTCTAAGTATGGGGCACCCCCAAAATTTATTACTTTTTTTAAAATTTTGTGTAAAAACCTTAATGCGGTTCACAGAATACATCTACTTACCAAGTTTCAACAGTATAGCTCTTATAGTTTCGGAAAAAAGTGACTGTGACATACGGACGGACAGACGGACAGACGGACAGACGGACAGACGGACAGACAGACATGACGAATTTATAAGGGTTCCGTTTTTTGCCATTCGGCTACGGAACCCTAAAAAGCAACTATACACTTCAGCGACGGCTTGACGTACTTTCCGAGGGTAGGCTGTTAAACACCGCAACCTTCCTAACACAGGGCTAATATGGATAATTTCAGCTTGTAATTTTTTTATGATCCTGTGGGTCGAAAATATATGATATAGCCAAACAATCTACAACAAAAGAAAGGACTAGTAATTAATTTGAAACTAGGTACTTAATTTATGTAGAGCTTTGTTGGCCCAACATTAATGTCTAGCCTCTACGTCATTGGCTGGCGCCGAAAATCGCCTCGTGAAAATACGCATTTTCATATTACGCTGTACTATTACCGAAAAGCTTTCGCACTATTTTTGCAGTGTGTACGAACACATACGGAAAATTGCAATTATTTTAGCTGCATAATGTCACGTACCACAATTTATCTAACTGAGGTTTTGCCCAGGTGCTAATTTCCCTCGGTCTGAAACTATAATGAAACTATAATATACATCATTTAAAGAGAATTTTCCTTTTAACCAAATCTAAACGGTATATAGTAGGTACCTGGTTCCTAGTTGAATATCCAACATAATATAGTTGTCAGAAAAATTGGGAAAAATGTAAAATTTACAGAAAATCATAGAAAATTTAACTTGCTATTTTAACAATATCCGACTTGATAATATCTCGCATCTTCTTACGTACTCTAATGGGATCAAAACTAGTTACCTACCTAATTCTCTTCGGTTAGAATATATCGAACTATTTGTTTCGAACTTCTGCGACAGTTTTCTTACAATAGTTTTAGCTGTAAGATGCATCTGACGTGTATTTGTTTCCACAGCCATACGAGCGCGCAAACCTAGCGGACGCGCTGCTGCCGCGCACTATGGTCGACGGCGAGCTGATCATCCGGCAGGGGGACACGGCCGACGGCATGTACTTCGTGGAGGACGGCTCCGTCAGCATCCGCATCGCGCGCGACGACGGCAACGAGCACGAGGTTAAGCGCTTAGGTATGTGTCACATTCATATACTAGCGCGCTATGATCGACGGCGAGCTGATCATCCGGCAGGGGGACACGGCCGACGGCATGTACTTCGTGGAGGACGGCTCCGTCAGCATCCGCATCGCGCGCGACGACGGCAACGAGCACGAAGTCAAGCGCTTAGGTATGTGTCACATTCATATACTAGCGCGCTATGATCGACGGCGAGCTGATCATCCGGCAGGGGGACACGGCCGACGGCATGTACTTCGTGGAGGACGGCTCCGTCAGCATCCGCATCGCGCGCGACGACGGCAACGAGCACGAAGTCAAGCGCTTAGGTATGTGTCACATTCATATACTAGCGCGCTATGATCGACGGCGAGCTGATCATCCGGCAGGGGGACACGGCCGACGGCATGTACTTCGTGGAGGACGGCTCCGTCAGCATCCGCATCGCGCGCGACGACGGCAACGAGCACGAGGTCAAGCGCTTAGGTACGTGTCACGTTCATATACAAGCGCGGTATGATCGACGGCGAGCTGATCATCCGGCAGGGGGACACGGCCGACGGCATGTACTTCGTGGAGGACGGCTCCGTCAGCATCCGCATCGCGCGCGACGACGGCAACGAGCACGAAGTCAAGCGCTTAGGTATGTGTCACATTCATATACTAGCGCGCTATGATCGACGGCGAGCTGATCATCCGGCAGGGGGACACGGCCGACGGCATGTACTTCGTGGAGGACGGCTCCGTCAGCATCCGCATCGCGCGCGACGACGGCAACGAGCACGAAGTCAAGCGCTTAGGTATGTGTCACATTCATATACTAGCGCGCTATGATCGACGGCGAGCTGATCATCCGGCAGGGGGACACGGCCGACGGCATGTACTTCGTGGAGGACGGCTCCGTCAGCATCCGCATCGCGCGCGACGACGGCAACGAGCACGAAGTCAAGCGCTTAGGTATGTGTCACATTCATATACTAGCGCGCTATGATCGACGGCGAGCTGATCATCCGGCAGGGGGACACGGCCGACGGCATGTACTTCGTGGAGGACGGCTCCGTCAGCATCCGCATCGCGCGCGACGACGGCAACGAGCACGAGGTCAAGCGCTTAGGTACGTGTCACGTTCATATACAAGCGCGGTATGATCGACGGCGAGCTGATCATCCGGCAGGGGGACACGGCCGACGGCATGTACTTCGTGGAGGACGGCTCCGTCAGCATCCGCATCGCGCGCGACGACGGCAACGAGCACGAGGTCAAGCGCTTAGGTATGTGTCACATTCAAAACAAGCGCGCCATGATCGACGGCGAGCTGATCATCCGGCAGGGGGACACGGCCGACGGCATGTACTTCGTGGAGGACGGCTCCGTCAGCATCCGCATCGCGCGCGACGACGGCAACGAGCACGAGGTCAAGCGCTTAGGTATGTGTCACATTCAAAACAAGCGCGCCATGATCGACGGCGAGCTGATCATCCGGCAGGGGGACACGGCCGACGGCATGTACTTCGTGGAGGACGGCTCCGTCAGCATCCGCATCGCGCGCGACGACGGCAACGAGCACGAGGTCAAGCGCTTAGGTATGTGTCACATTCATATACTAGCGCGCTATGATCGACGGCGAGCTGATCATCCGGCAGGGGGACACGGCCGACGGCATGTACTTCGTGGAGGACGGCTCCGTCAGCATCCGCATCGCGCGCGACGACGGCAACGAGCACGAGGTTAAGCGCTTAGGTACGTGTCACGTTCATATACAAGCGCGGTATGATCGACGGCGAGCTGATCATCCGGCAGGGGGACACGGCCGACGGCATGTACTTCGTGGAGGACGGCTCCGTCAGCATCCGCATCGCGCGCGACGACGGCAACGAGCACGAGGTCAAGCGCTTAGGTATGTGTCACATTCAAAACAAGCGCGCCATGATCGACGGCGAGCTGATCATCCGGCAGGGGGACACGGCCGACGGCATGTACTTCGTGGAGGACGGCTCCGTCAGCATCCGCATCGCGCGCGACGACGGCAACGAGCACGAGGTCAAGCGCTTAGGTATGTGTCACATTCAAAACAAGCGCGCCATGATCGACGGCGAGCTGATCATCCGGCAGGGGGACACGGCCGACGGCATGTACTTCGTGGAGGACGGCTCCGTCAGCATCCGCATCGCGCGCGACGACGGCAACGAGCACGAGGTCAAGCGCTTAGGTATGTGTCACATTCATATACTAGCGCGCTATGATCGACGGCGAGCTGATCATCCGGCAGGGGGACACGGCCGACGGCATGTACTTCGTGGAGGACGGCTCCGTCAGCATCCGCATCGCGCGCGACGACGGCAACGAGCACGAGGTTAAGCGCTTAGGTACGTGTCACGTTCATATACAAGCGCGGTATGATCGACGGCGAGCTGATCATCCGGCAGGGGGACACGGCCGACGGCATGTACTTCGTGGAGGACGGCTCCGTCAGCATCCGCATCGCGCGCGACGACGGCAACGAGCACGAGGTCAAGCGCTTAGGTATGTGTCATTTACTTCGTGGAGGACAGATTTCCGCACGATGTTTTTCTTACGCGCATTACCCTGACAAGGCTTGCTAAGCAGATTTTTCTAAATGAGCTCTTAGGCTGCTGAATAAAGTCAATTCACTAACCCCAAACACAATTCTTTAATCGGCATCGTGGTTGTCAGCTGCGGAATCCGTCATTATTAATTTGAGCACGTCATTTTCAGGAAAGGGTGGCTACTTCGGAGAGCTGGCTCTGGTCACCCACAAGCCACGCGCAGCTTCTGCTTACGCCGTTGGACCTACCAAGGTTGCATGTAAGTAACTAGTTTTATTTTCACTTGTTTTTTTAAACAAACAGGAGTCCGTAAGTTCAATTACAACACCTTCAATTAATACATAATTTTTACACAACATTGTCCCTAGATTAGTGAAAAAGTTAAAAGTAGCAGATATTACAGTGACAAGTTCATTATTTGACGCTGCGGCAAGGTACGACTTCTCTCAAGGAAACCGACAGCGATGAAGTCTTGGGTTTTCAACATTGTCTGACTTTTTTTTTTACTTTTAATCCGTCTGTGGTACGGTCTATTACACGCGCTGCATGGGCCCGATTACGAGGCAACCTTAGTACGTCGAAAGAGATAAAGTTACGCGATAGAAAGAGACCACGACTTCAGATGCATAGCGGAGGCGGAGCCGAGCGCTATTGCGAACTGAATTGAACTTTTTTTTCTCAGCTCTAAGGTCGCTATTTCTGTAAATCAGCTCGCGGAGTGAACCTTCTATACCGTTAGGTACTATTATGTATTCCGTGACAATGCTAATGTATGTAATGTGACTTTGACCGGCAGTCCTGGACGTGGAGACGTTCGAGCGCCTGCTGGGGCCGTGCATGGAGATCATGAAGCGTAACATCGACGACTACGAGGAGCAGCTCGTCAAGCTCTTCGGCGACAAGAGCAACCTCACCGACGTGCGATGAGCGCGCCCCGCGCTTACCGCCGCACCCCGCACCCCGCACCCCTCCGCCCCCTAGCTGTGCTGTAAGCGACTTCAAAAATTGGCAATTTTTTAATGTTGCTGTACTCGCTTTAAATTCCATTTTCAAGAATGTTATGTCAAATACCCAATTGCAAACCACCGAGCTCATTTGAACATAATATTTTTGGTATGAAGTTTTTCAATACGGTCACGATAGACTGGAAGAAATAATTATGCTAGGAAAGAGCCTCTTGCAGTGAAACTGATTTGATTTTTACCTATAGCAGGCCAAGTCCACTTTGATCCACATCCAGCCCAGGTCCACAGATTGAAGAAACTACAGGTACTCGACGTATTAATTTCAGATGACCGCCGGGCGCTGACTACTTTGCTCGCATTAGTTCTTGTACGGTCTATTTCACCCGCTGCGTGCGCCCGATTGCGAGACAACCTTAGTTCGTCAGCGCTAAAGTCGCTATTTCTTTAAATCATCTTGCAGAGGAAACCTTCTGTACCGTTAGGTACAGAAGGTTCTTATGTATTCCGTGCCTATAGTCTCTGGGAACAAATGTGAACTCCAAAGCTAAATTGTTAAGATTCCGGTTCTAATAATTTCATTGGAGACTAAATTAATATGTTATTTATCTCTGACCCGTTTTGATTTTTTTCCATTGAACCAAAAGTTATTTACTTCATATAGTGAAGTATCGACTATCGATGTACAAACTATTATCAAATGAACTCAGTGGTTTTCATTTAGCGCATAACCTCAAGTTAATAAAATTTCTGGTCCTTTGGTCAGCAATATTGCCAAAAAGCTTCATATTTCTCGTATTAATATTTTTTTTAGATTGTTATTGTTCTGTTTTTTTTTGCAATCAAATGACAGTGATTGTGGCATATTTGAACCATTACTTCAAAGCTCAAAAAGATTACCACGTATTCCTCAAAATTATAAATAACTTTGTTTATTAAAAAGTGCCATGTTATTTATTAACATTTAAGTTAGAAACCGTTATAAAGGAAGAGGGGGGGTGGTCTGAAACCTGAGAGTGCCCAATAATATTGCATCAAAAACAATAATACGCTTATTTTAGATAGATAAAATGCCTTAGTAGCTATGTAAATAAGTGTATCCATGCATTGTCTTAAACATTATTGACTGTAGTAAAAAATTACTGTTTCAAACAATACCCAAATCACTACAAGTGTGCTTATTAAATTTGAAGAGTTCCCTCGATTTCTCCAGGATCCCATCATCAGATCCTGACTTGATGACTATGGGGCCATCTGTGAAGTATACCCTTTCAAACAAAAAAAGAATTTTCTAAATTAGTTCACGCATCTTCCAGTAATCTGGGAACATACATAAAAAAAGAAGTCGGTTAAAAAGATCAAAAGCCTTTTCTCAAAGCTATTGCAAGATCATTATTACTACGCACTGACTATATTATATCAACCGATATGATTTGAATATAAACCTATATTATATTAAAACTGGGCTCATTCAAAATAAAGTCCTTATAAAACTGGGCTCACTCAAAATAAAGTCCTTAAAACTGGGCTTATTCAAAATGAAGTCCTTAAAACTGGGCTCATTCAAAATAAAGTCCTTAAAACTGGGCTTATTCAAAATAAAGTCCTTAAGACTGGGCTTATTCAATTTAAAGTCCTTAAAACTGGGCTTATTCAATTTAAAGTCCTTAAAACTGGGCTTGTTCAAAATAAAGTCCTTAAAACTGGGCTTATTCAAAATAAAGTCCTTAAGACTGGGCTTATTCAATTTAAAGTCCTTAAAACTGGGCTTATTCAATTTAAAGTCCTTAAAACTGGGCTTGTTCAAAATAAAGTCCTTGAAACTGGGCTCATTCAAAATAAAGTGAACTGGTGTTTACGACGATGGAAGGATAAAACCTCATATTAACCTATATTGAGAAGAGGCATTTAGTCTTAAATTTTTTATCTTCTTGTAGTGGGACAGCAATGCAATACTATTGGACTCTCTGTCCAAAATATATGAGGATATTTTAGATATTCTATCGCCATACTTGTTCTAAGGTACTTTCCATTGACGCAAGGATTTTCCTATAAAGTATGATACAAGATTAATATACCTTGATTAGCTAGTAAATAGGTAATAATAATAATAATCGTGATTAGATTTAATCTCTTCACTTTCACACTAATTCTATTTATTTATTTCATTTCATTTCATTATTCTTTATTTATTTTTGTCGATGTATATTGTGGATGTATTTGTATAACAATCGGTTTATAGAATGTCAAATTTAGGGGTATTATTAGTTATAAAAAGACGTTGCAAAGTTAAAACATTTAGCCCATAATGGATACCATTACTTCTTTATTGTACCTAATATAAAATATAATGGTTTTGGTCTCGATTTAAATAATTTTTGTAATTCAGACTCAACAGCTTATTTAGTTCTTGTTTAAGAAAGTGTTATGTTTTTTGAATACATGTTGTAATTTGCGAGCATTTGCATTCTTTCATGTTGTTTTATGGTTTTTTCACTGAACAGATCTGAGATGTGGTAATGTTGTAACATATTTGTTGTGTTTTAATTGAGACCACCATACTTGAGCGCCTTGTAATTATTGTCGTTTTATGATATTCTTTTTTTTTTCAATTCAATGATGGAAACACACCTTAAGAAAGTCACTCAACGCGCGTTTGGCCAAAACAGACTATTATCTTAAGGTTTCATCGGTTATACAAATCTGATTGTTATTTTTTACTGCATTTAGAATCGAACAAATGCGTTCTTGTCATAAAAAAAACATCATGGATGTAACTGCGAGATATAAACAGATGCTAAATGACTGATATCCGCAGAAAATTTTCCAAATTGCAATTTTCTCGAAACCTGTGCCGCTATCATGACAGACATGGACGGTCAAAAGGCATTTTAAAAGATGCACTCTCTAACCCAGATTCATTGTTGCTTTCCACTTCGTGAATTTTCATTTGAAATGCCAGTTACCACCATTTTATCTGTGAAATGGCGACAGACTGCAGTGCGGCAGTTTGTCTCAGTAAGATAAGATACGGGCGGCCTATCACGACCCATACGCGCTGCTCTCAAATTTCCATGGCTAGGATGGCTGTAAAATTTCCATGACTAGAATTTCGAAAGAATGACAGCACAGATAAATCGGTGGCAGTATTGGTGTCAGATTTTGAGAAAATTATAGTTACATTTGACCCAACGCGTGTCATGTGACTAATTTAAGTGTGTTTCCAGCTTAATACATATGGTACGTTTGTGTGAGTGCGTATATTATTCAGGCTTCGTTATCAATGTGTGTGTGTTAATGTTGATGTATCCCAAACTCTTAACTCCTGAATATTGTTCACGCGCCTTCGTCTTACCCTCAGGTAGAGCGTCCCAGTATTATTTTGATTAGGCAAAAAAATCTGCGACACTTCGGTTTTTAAATCCAGCCAAAGTAGGTGATGAATACATAAAATTATATTATGTAGCACTATGATAATGTTTAATGATTAAGTCGATGGCGTAAAATTCATTTTTGCGGTGTGGTAGGGTTACGTACGATTTGTAATATGATTTGTCAATGTTCAAGTCGATGTCACGCTGGATTTGGACGTTAAATGGATTGACGCGTGTCAAAAAAAAAATTTCAATAACATCTAATTTTTCAACTGTGCTTTTTTAAAAAAAGGGTACCTATTTTACCATTTTGGTATGGAAACCTAAAAATAACCATAACTATATCAATCATTACCAATCGATTGTTTTCTGATGAATTTTGCTATAACTAATCAGATGATGGAACGGAATTGTAACTGGAATCGTTATTCATTAATCAGGGGTATATTTCACCTATTCATAGTTATAGTTCAAAATTCCATAATATATTCTGATTAGTCAGATACCATTATTAAGATTTTAACGTCAGCCACACCGCGCAAATGTGTTTTGGGCCTATACATATTTATTACATGTAGTAGTTAGTTTTTGTCACTTCTAATTGTAATTTAAATATTAGTAGATTAGGAAATTTATGGAGTTTATTATTAATTATAATATAATAGTCGAATCCTGAGGGGTGTGGTGTAATAGTTTGCGCCGCGTACAAATTTGTACAAATTATTTCAGTTGCCATAAAAGATTTTGTTGTTTTTTTTATTTTATTTATTATTAACTTAACAATGAGAGATTTTACTAATTTTATTTATTCCACTGTTAAAATATACCGCTCCGAATAGATTTATTATAGTTTTTTATCGATATATTCGTCCATATTTATTAATTTTGTTTTTCGCGAACGAAATTTAATTTTAGTAGATTTGATAACTTTATAAGCTTTTTTAGGTACCCATAAAGTTTACTCATTCTTATATCGATTAAAAACAACAACGGTCGCTAATACAACAAAACAAAATCTCCAATTGAAATAGTAATGGGAGGTGGCCCTATCAAATCTAGTAAAACACACATCGTTCCCGAAAAACAAAAGTTTTGGTGCTTGCAACTCCATTCGTTCCTCATACTAAACTAACTGTACAGTCTATTTTACCCAACTTTCAAAGTTTTAATCAATCAAAAAACAGTAATATGGGCGTTACACAGAAGACCCAAGTTATTTCCTACCAAATATCATCTATTAAGTAGGTACACTTCAGTCTTGTCAATGTAATATAATTTTCATATGATCACCTTTTAATCTTAGTTGGGGAAAAATAGACCATAGCTTATTTATTACATTCCCCAGATGCTGATAACAGAATTTATTTAAACGCTTTGTTTTTGTTGTTAAATAAAAGTTTTATTTTTAATTAAATTATCACGTCGCTAAAGTTAGAATCACTTCAAGTGCCTATTCCATAGCAGGACACCCGTTTACTTAACTTACCTCTAATGTTACCTGCGATGCCTAACTGCCAAGGATGGTCACCAAGTGATATATGAAAAACCGTCACAAGATAAGGTTGTATAGTTTCCATAGATTTAAGTTACCTAATAAAAAAAAGCGTTGTGAAAGTAAGAGCATAAAATCCAAATTTTACTTGGTTTTCCGCAATTTCTAGCTAATAAATACATAGCCCCCTTATTCGCAAATGTAAAATAGCAAAGGGAATAGTTATTTTCTGTGTTGTCTTTGTTTGTCAGTAATTTTACATTCGAAGGAAAGAGACAAAACAGACAGCTGTTACACTGCTGTTTCGCGTTTATGAATAAGAGGATAAGCTTGTAAAAGTAAAATTGCAGTATCATCTTCACATGTTTATAAGTCTGAGAAATTGCTATTTCGTGAAGCACTGAAGTTGAAACTCTATACTCTGACTAATTTCTAAAATGGACACCTTTAAGCAAAGATTACATTTAAAGATTACAATTTTTTATTAGCTTAAAATTTTACGAAAAACCAAACTGGATTTGCTGGCAGAACCGTATATTTAACCTTAAATTCGCGTTCATTTGAACTTGAACACTTTCTCGTAATTGATGTTGTGCATACTTGGACATCCTTGGTGCAAAGGCTACTTTACTAGAATACTGCCTTTTCTATGTGAACATGTATTTATTGTTAGGAGCTATGTATGTGTAACCACTATTAATTAATGCATATTATAATTCTTACATTAGGTATCTCACTTGGGGTTAGGTGTGATTAATAAAAAATAAAAATAGTAGGATATCTGTCTGCACCCTGGTTTAACGTTCAAATTGTAACAGAATTTATTAATATTTTCTCTATTAATTACTATTATTGCAATGATTTATTATTTGAAATCATGAACTTAATATTTTCAGTGATTATTAGTATTGTATTGAAAATTTTATCAGCCGGTCTGATTAAATAATATTGTAGTTTAGAACATAATATTTATTGGTTTATATACAACATTGATTGATTGTATTTGTGCAATGAAATACTATATGCATATAACTACTATATATACACAATTAGTATACATCAATATTTTCGTGAGTGTGTGTAAAATGTGAGAGTTCCCTTCTATGATACATATTTATACTTTCACGTAAAAGGAAATAACCACAACTGCTTACTTCTGCGGCAATAAGGATTATGTTGCTATTATAAAATGACTAATGAATATCGACTGTTACACTGAACGAAATACCTAGTGTCGTATAGACCACTATCGACTTTTAAACTGAACGAAATACCTAATATCGTAAAGACTACTGTCGACTGTTAGACTAAACGAAATAACCTAGTGTCGTATAGACCACTATCGACTGTTAGACTGAACGAAATACCTAGTGTCGTATAGACCACTATTGACTGTAGGACTGATCGAAATACCTAGTGTCGTATAGACCACTATTGACTGTAGGACTGAACGAAATACCTAGTGTCATATAGACCACTATCGACAGTTAGACTGAACGAAATACAGAGTGTGGTAATTCTCTGTTACCGTACGGCCAGGTACGACTAACGTACATTCTATTTATCACTGTGTGTCCCCATTTTGTATCGGTACCCAGTAGTACCTTAGTAGAAAAGTATTTATAACTTACATCTACGACTAAAATTCGTCGGTTCTGTATTATGGATGTCGGAAATTGTTAGTGTGAATTTAATTTATAGATTAAATAAATGAAACTTAATTTTAATAATGCTGGTTAGTTTAGATTAAAACTGAAAATGTTGCTTTATTAAATGCAATTCAGCACTGAGACGTAAGAATTTGATTGAATTATATTAAAAACTTCTAAACAGCATTATACTAAATTAAATTCATTGTAATACTAAGAACTAAGGTATGCCACTTTATATTGATTAAAAACCCATTACTGATAAGGAGAGTTTGAATTGTACTCAAAATAAGAGAAACTTTGATTATAATATTTTAAATTTGTGCAAAAGGGTTCAACATTAGTGATCAGAATTTATTTGAATCAGCTCACTGACAAGCATGTTCATGGAATTCATAATGTGCACCATCCTATAGATAAAAAGGCACAAACGTTTCGGATTTATAACTCAAACGCGACTCAATTCTGTAGTCTTCCAAAGGGACGCACAGAAATTTACACATACATTGTAAACGTAAAACCCACTTCCAATCACAGCATTTCTTCTGACGGTTCAATGTAAAATTGAAATTCGATACGCTTATAAAATGTAGCGTAATTTTGTATAAATTACTAGTCATTGGTGTCTAATGTAGATTTGTATCCTGACAGCACATTGGCCGAGCGTTTCATAGTTCATTATGTCTGCATTCATGTTAGCCGTAAGTCATTATACATGTTCCACACAAGCATATCAGAGCGGTACTCCGTATTGCCGCCGCCACCTGCGCGCACGGGCCAGCCGGGTGCCGTTTTACTTTACCCATGTCATGAGCTTACCCTGTACATTTATAAAAATTATGTATCGTCGTAAATTAATTGTTAGAACACTGAATTATATTTGTTTGTAGATCTAAAATGGTGTTTGCTTTCACTGCAGGTTCCTAGATTATGTTGAATTACCTATCTTATCAATAGAATGGGAGCCCACGTTGCTGAATCGGTAGTTACTCGAGCGTCGTGGGGACCTATTGCATTTTAAAGATTTAGTGCTAAAATGAAAAAAGGTTATTTTATTTTTAACCCTAGAGTCAACGTTTCTCATTGGCCAATTTTGACAACTTAGTCTTAAAACTCCCCGGGTTGGCGCAAGTGGGCAAAAGAGAAGAATTGAATTATGGAGACAAATAAAATACAAATTAATTCTACTTTCAAATTTATTCATAAAGAATTTTTAATAACACAAGTCACTTTAGTCCCCTCCGGACGACCTTCCATTGTAAAAATATTTCATATAAAATAATGACAAAAATTATATTGGTTCTGGTTCTTTACTGTACACTTGCATAATTTTCTCCATTATCTCCCAGTTCTTTTCCTTCTGTAAATCTTTTGTGAATACCTGAAAAGAAAGAAAACAATGTTATGAAATGGTTGAGAAAAAAACCATGATTTGAGCACTTTGCATACAAGAATAACTTACAGAATACCAAGCAGCATCATCATCCAATGTTGATGCCAACGGCACAGATACTCCGAGTACATGTAAAGCCAGCGTCAAGCATGCAACTGCAATATGAGGCGCTCTGTAATCCAGGATAGCCGGCGAATGATGGAAATCTTGTAAGAACGCCATGGCCGTTCGCGCTATGGGGGCAGATCGCCACTGCGACGCCGGAAACCATTCTTGCAAGGAACGAAGATAGTGCAACAAATATCTGTGCGGCGATGGAGCGTCTAGGTTAAACCCGAGTAAACGCAGCACGAGCAGCTCTGCTTGAGCCACTGCGCCTCTCCATGACCAATACTCCTCGCCCAGTTCCAAGGGACCAGCGCCACGGTTGATGGAATTGTGCGCTACGTTCACCGCGTCGCGTAACCTCACTGGTTCATCTCTCGACTTCCCGGCGGCACAGAGACACGCCGTACAAATCACGTAGCAATCGTAGTCATTCTTGTCCGCCTCTTTGAAGAACTTGTGGTAAAATATCGCTGCCGTAGCAACGGTAGCCGGTTGCAAGCCAAGTTTGATCCCGCATTCGAATATGAAGTTTGTCGCTAAACTGTGACCGGGCCCGCTTCGGTAATCTGGTAGCCCGGCTAGCCGTCGCTCGCGTCTGTTACTTTGTAGAGCCATTACGTCGATCACGTCTTTCATCTTCGAAATACCCGAATTGAAGCTTCTACAAAATTAATATTTATTTCTAAATCAAAACTTATACCATAACCACAGACCATATCACATTCACACCATAGTAGTTCCATAGAGTATATTGATTGAATATAGGGGTACCAAAGAATTCGTCCCTTTCGGGACAGGCAAGGATCGAAGACCATACAGCCTTATAGTACCAAAGAGTATTACACTGTACCACTGTACACAGATTACAACAAAGACTACACCATACTCTCTACAGCCACAGATTATTTTATTGAATAGACGAGGAATAGACAACTAGGAAAAAAAACCAATGCTGCCAACTACTATCGAAAAGCAATGACGAAAAACGCTACGCTAAGAGGACGGGAAGCCAAAAATTTCACAACTATGGCGTCGCGCGTCATACAATTCGGTACTGCTGAGAGCGCATCCCACTGTCGGTCGGTTACATTAGCGCCATTATGCAGTTTTTACAAATTAAAAATGCAAAGAATAATGAGACCCCTAAAAATGATGCTCCAAGGCAGAGCCTAAAAATATATGCGTGACGTCATTAAGTGCAGAGTAATAACTAGTAGGGCGCGTGGGGGCGTGGGCCACATGTGGCCCGCGTGCTGTCTTCCCGCTCATAAAAAATCCCTTCAAAGTTCGCCATACATTTTCTAATAAAAAATAAATTCCGCCATTTTGAATTTTTTTTCGGTCCATCGAATAGACCTTCGAGTCCTGATAACTTCGTGTCAAAAAACCGTTCTTCCATATTTTATACTTTCCGAGATATGGACGAAATTCAAATGGCGGCCATTTTGAATCCGCCATTTTGAATTTTTTTTCAGCTCACTGGCAGTTGAATGACGTTTCGAATGACATTTGGTCGAACACCCCCCACCTATCTGCGATACCCTTGGCTGTGCTCTTCATCCGTCTTCGAAATCCTCAATCATCAGCTCTCTCCGTATTTTTCCTCCGAATGAATTTTTGCCTACTATACGACCCCATCCGTGAAAAAAAAAATTTCATACAAAATTGTTCGGGAGAGGTGATCAATCAGTCAGTGAGTCAGTGGTCAATCAGCACAAGCAGCTATATATATAGTAATGTATAATCAATGTAAGAAAATCACTAAACCACCCGCAACAATCAGTGCACTTATCATACTTATCGACCCTTCTAGGATCAACTGCAGTAAACGACATTTTGGCGAAAATGACTTTTTGACAAGGTTGTATTCAGTTTTTCGAGCTCTATCGAACTGCATTATCAGAATTGTCAAATTCGCGAAAAAATGGCGATTACAGCATAGAAAATTTTGTGGTCCAAACACTATTTTAAAAAAATATACGCAGTAAAAGCCGTAATGACTTGTTTATTTCTTGCATGGCTATTATTACATATTGCACTTAAAAACTCAGTAGTATTTATCATGACAAATTGTAGTAAAAGACGAAAATTTTTCACTTAGTCAGAATCAAATAATATTAAAATGGTTTTTACTACATTTGGACCATTTGTGATCTTTGTAATATTTTGAGGCAATTTGTTATATAAGACAAAATAAGCTTAGTATCAATGACAATAGAATATTTTTTTACGTAGAAATAGCCACTTTTACTAAGGAGATAGCAAAAAACATAAAATTCAAAGAAATAAGGATCACTAATTTTAAAAAGAAGAATTTGAACCAAATGGAATTGTAATATTCTATGAAAGAAGAAGCTTTGTGTGAAAAGGTTCAGCTTTTTCAAAATACTGAAAGGAAAGTGAAACGCAAAGGAAAGGGAAAAGGCAAAGGGATAGGAAAGGGAAAAAAGAAAGACGAAGCCGAAACGAATGAAAGTGTGATGAAAGAGCTTGATCAATTCAAGCCTTGAACTCCTTGTTCCTTGAACTCCTTCAAGGAATTCAAGGAACAAGGAGTCTTCAGTTGAACAAGGAGTTCAAGGAAATACCTTATGATGGCAAAATCCTTGATATTCTCATTGACACTGATGAAGAAGATAAGCCTCCATCAGAAGGCGAGGAGGAGACTTTGTAAACGTTACGGTGTCTTTTCTTCAGTAGTTACAGTTCGATTCAAACTTTATGGCGGCTCGGAAGTTAGTTGCCGGTGCCAGTGTGCGCAGGTACAGGCAAGTCGAACCGAAAGTCGATACCTTATTTTGTGTTCTGCGCATCGGCTCACGCGAAGCTCTGAGCCGCCATAAAGATTGAATCGAACAATACTTTGATTAGTACTATTATAAAACAATTACTTTTATTTATTTAAGTACTATTATAAATTAGTTCTTTATACTTTAATTAAACTTTGTGCAATTTTAATATGAAACTTTGTGCAATTATAGTACTTTGTGCCATGATAAGATCTAAACTTTGCTAGAAAATTCGAGTTTAAGGCCTTAAAAAATATATATATTATTGATGCTTGTGTAAGACGTATATTTATATTAATGTGTAAGACGTTCATATTTAGTATCTAATGATTTGAATCGAGACAATATAAATATTCGTCTTACTTAGTGAGCATTAGGCGACATTTATTTGTGTAAGGTTTGCTAATTCCTTAATTTACGACGACGATTGCCTATTAAAATTGTTACTTAATAGACGTGTCATACCAAAACGGTACCAAAGATAATTTAAATAGGTACTATTACTTCCACTACTAGTTTTTAAAAGGCAGCAATGCAAAGAATCGATAATGTCTGCATATCTCAATGTTTGTTAAATGTTTTAACCAAAATAATAATGAAACTTTGTATTAATTAGCTGCAAATACAACAATAAACCCATTTTTTTCTATGCAATCCTATCTTTTACTACAAATAAAAGGTAGATTATTGGCAAGTTAATATATTTTCGTGGCTCTTACTACAATTTTCACAGAATTTAGCAATCGTTACGTTGCAGTAAGCGCCATCCAGCAAAAAAAAATTATAGTAAAAGCCACTCAACTTCTAAACCCTTATAGGTTTAGGATTCACCGGTTGAGGATTTGGGTTGATCCTAATAAAATACTGATTAGCGCGAACACATGTTTAATCCCAATTAATGTTGTAATACAAGTTACACAGCTTAACGGATTGGGAGCTTAGGGGCGTCACGCTAGTGTCTCGTGTGAGACGTGATATGGTACTAATGTTTGGTTGTTTGGCGCCGAGATAGACGCCAAGCGCCTAGCGGGACGCCGCAGCTCCTACATTTAAAATTCCCGCGTGAGAGAAGTTATGGGGACAGTTTTGTAGATTGTATGGCAAAGTTGCCAGTGTAAGTAATAGATGTCCGCCACAACCACCCCCCTACGGAGAATGAAAAGTCAATGAAAATAATTAATTGACTTAGAATGACAAAAAAAATACAAAATATAAATTAAAAGATAAGCAATACACAGTTAATATCAAAATACGATGCTAAATTCAAAGAAGTTAGAAAACAATTTGACAAATTTAAGTGTAAAATTGTAAATAAAAAATAGCATTGTTACAAATAAAATATTATGTTTGTACGATAACATAAGAGTGTAAAACAAGTTTTGATTAAAAAAAGATCATTATAATATGTAATACATGTATAAAAAAAAAGTAAAATTACAATTAAATTTGGTGCAAACTTTGGTAAAATCGCTTAGTATGTATAATGTAAAATGGTTCTATCCTAAGTAAACTATACATAGGAGTAAAACTAAATTATAAATCTAAAATTTGTTTGAATCTAACTGTACGACCTGACCGAGTAGTAACAGGCTGCGTTTTTGGAACTGTTGGTTGTCCAGAATCTGTTACGGCTTGTGGTTGTGTGCCTAATGGCGCAGCGAGATCAGTGTCGTGTTTTGATGATATGAATGCCGGTTTGACGCGGTCAATACTTACGGTAACCTTCTTGCCCCCCATGTCAATTGAAAGTGTTTTACTGTCACGTGCAAGTACTTTATACGGCCCGGTATATGGCGGCTGCAACGGCCGTCGAACCGTGTCGTCTCGCAGCATGACATGTGATGAGTTCGCCAACTCTTTAAAGACGAACGTCGAGGGTTGGGAGTGACGAGATGCAGGGATGGGCCGAAGATCTGACATTTTAGCTCTTAAATCTTGTAACAAGTCATGTGTACTAATATTTTCGTTGGAGATATTAGGTACCAGGAATTCTCCAGGTAACCGTAATGGTTCTCCATATACTAATTCGGCTGCAGAACAGTTTAAGTCCTCTTTGAGGGCTGAGCGAATTCCGAGCAGTACTAGGGGTAAGGCGCGATGCCACGTGTCGTTATGGCACATCAGGGCGGCCTTCAGTTGCCGGTGAAATCTCTCAACCATGCCGTTCGCTTGAGGATGATAGCTGGTAGTTCGTAAGCGTTTCGTGGCGCCAATGTTCATCAGTCGTTCAAATAAGTGTGATTCGAACTGACGGCCACGGTCTGTTGTGACAGTGACGGGCACACCAAAGCGTGAAATCCAGCCCTGTACGAACGTATCAGCAACCTCTTCAGCAGTTATGGAAGTCATAGGCCATACCTCAGGCCATCTGGTGAAACGGTCGATTGCTGTAAGACAGTATGAATATCCGTTTGATGTAGCCATCGGACCTATAATATCCAGGTGCACGTGTTGGAATCTCGCAGATGGTGCGGAAAAGTTGCCTAGTGGAGCGGAGACATGGCGTGTTACCTTACTCCTTTGACATGAAAGGCATTCGCGCGACCAGGTGCGACAATCCTTTTTGATGCCCGGCCAGACGTATCGATCGGTGAGCAGTCGCGTAGTTGCGCGAGCCCCTGGATGACTGAGGTTATGCAGTCGATCAAATGCTGGTCGGCGGTGCTGGATGGGAAGATAAGGCCGAGGCTTACCAGTGGAAACGTCACACATGATGGTGATATCTGTACCTGGTAATTTCGTTGCTTCTAACTTTAGTGAAGAATCGTTTAGAACCGATTTAAGTTCATCGTCCGTATCCTGGGCTTGAGCCAGGGAAACGAAGTCAGGATTTAGTGAAACGGCTTCAATGCGAGACATAGTGTCCGCGACCACATTTTCGCTGCCTTTAACGTGCCTTATGTCAGTTGTAAACTGGGAAATGAAAGTCAACTGATTAAGTTGCGCAGGTGGAAGTTTTTCCTTGCGCTGTTTAAAAGCGTACAAAAGAGGCTTATGGTCGGTGTAAATGGTTGTATTTTGCGCTTCCAAGAGATGACGGAAATGATGTACTGCTGAGTATACTGCCAGTAGCTCTCTGTAGTAGGCAGGCCACTGGGACTGTGCTGCAGTTAGTTTCTTGCTGAAGAAGGCGAGAGGTTGCCAACCTTCATCCGTCCATTGCTGGAGGGCTGCGCCGACTTGGGTGCTGGAGGCGTCCGTGAATAAGCCCAGACGGGCACATTGTATAGGATGTGCCAGTCTGGTTGCTTTGGAGAGGGAGTCTCTACACGTGTAGAAAGTTTGCTCCAGTTCTGGAGTCCAAGGCATTTGTTTTTGCCCCTTAAGACCCGTGGCTGTAAGAAAATTGATCAATGGTGCCTGTGCGTCGGCGGCATTGGGTATGAATTGTCGGTAATAATTGATCATACCGAGGAATCTTCTTAAGCCTTGTGCAGTCTTGGGTAGGGGAAAATCGAGTAAAGCCTGAATTTTCTCATTTGGAGGGCGGATTCCATCTTTACTCACGTGATATCCGAGGAATGTTACCTCTGCCGCTCCTAAGACGCATTTGTTAGGGTTCACTACTACACCGTAGTTAGCTAGCCTTTGAAAAATAGTGCGTAAGTGGTCGGCATGTTGATCGGGAGTTTTAGAAAAAATTAGTATGTCATCCACGTAGGGAAAACAGAAGTCCAGGCCTCGGACGATTTCGTCTATGAAGCGTTGGAAGGTTTGTCCGGCATTGCGTAACCCGAAAGTCATATACGGGAATTCGAACAAGCCGAAAGGAGTTATGATAGCCGTTTTGCAAACGTCGGCTGGCGCTATCGGAATTTGTTGATAGGCCTTTACTAAATCCAGTGTACTGAATATAGTAGATCCGGCCAGGTTATGTCCGAAATCCCCTATATGACGTACTGGATAGCAATCAGAGATGGTCCGGGCATTAAGCGCTCTATAGTCACCGCAAGGACGCCATGTTGAGTCTTTTTTAGGCGCAAGGTGTAGCGGTGATGACCATGGACTCTTAGAAGGGCGTGCAGTGCCAGCTTGCACCATGTTGGCGAATTCTTTTTGAGCAATCTGCAGCTTATCAGGAGCGAGGCGGCGGGGGCGCGATACGACCGGAGGACCATCGGTAGTTTTGATGAAGTGAACAGTGTTGTGTTTCACTTCTCGATTTATTCCCGGAGGCTTCGTAATGGATGGAAATGTAGCAAGAATCTTATGAAACGGCGAATCCTCGTTAGTCTTGATTGTTTTGATGCTTGGTTGACTGAAGTTGGAGACAGAGGCTGGAACAGTTAGTCCAGTCACACCGCATCGCAGCACGCGATTGCGACAATCAGGCAAGAGGTTATAGTAGGCTAAGAAATCGGCGCCGATGATGGCTGTGTCGACGTCGGCGACGACAAAATTCCATCGGAAATCACGGCGTAGCCCTAAGTCTAGATTCACCGTGCGACTGCCGTAAGTTTTTATGGTTGAACCGTTAGCAGCGGAAAGTTCATAATTGGAGACTTTCTGATCCTTGCTCAGGAGCTTCTTCGGGAGACAACAGAGGTCCGAGCCTGTATCGAGGAGGTACTGCCACTTGGAGTTCCTGTCTGTGATAAAAAGGCGGCGACCAATGTAAGCGCAGTCAGAAGTCGCCGTTACTGACTGGCCTGCGAGTTTTCCGAAACCGGGGCGGTCCAGGAACATGGCCGTGTGCATTTTGTAGCCTTTTGGCGGAACTTTCTATGATACCAGCACGGTTCTGGTTTGTCACCATTTTTGGATTGTACGCATCTAGGTATAGAGCGAGACCTAGACCGTTCAGGCTGGTTTAGTTTACTATATATTGATGTCATTAATTTATTCATTTGAGTTAATAATGTCGTTATGTCTGTGGTGGCATTTGAAGGCGGAGGCGGTTTTATTGTCTCCATCGCGTTTACCGCATCGGGAGTGTCCTCTATTATGTTGTTTGCCACCCCAGCCAGCTTAGCAAGGCCTAAATTGTCATGTAATAGCAATATATTTTGTTTTAGAATGTGTTGAATTTGCTCTTCAATCGAGCTACTCGTAGCTTCTGCCATGTTAATTTAATATTTATAATAGAAGAAAGTAAAAGAGACTAAAAGTTCTAAATAAAACAAAATTTATCTAGTTAGCCGTTAGCCGTTGCTACTTGGTCAGTTAATATTACGAATAATTATTCTAAAGAAGTATTATACAATGTGCAACGCAAATGAAAGCGAAAGTAAATATTAACAAAAAATTAAAAGACTTACAGAGTGTCGCGATCGACGATTTCACTAGCGTCTCTATTACCTGCTAAGGATTTGCGGCGACCCTTAAGACAATGGGCGACCGATTTTTTGTGATAGACGCACACTCGGCACGGCACTTTGGTAAGAAGTTATACTTTATAATTATTTAATTTTTGAGTTACGCACTGAATTTATGTGCCTATTTAGACTTAACACTATAACACTGTTGCGGAGAAACTGGAATGCCCGTCGCTGCTGTGCTGATGGGCGGCCGATTTGCAGCTAGCCCCAGGTGTTGCGCGGGTTGATGTCCGTTAAGGTGCGTACAGGTACGAGTACCAATAAGTACCTGGTACGCTATAATGGCTCCGCTGGTTGCGATTGTCTGACGAAGATGTATTGTTGGGTTCTCCGTCGCTCAGGAACATAAAAGACGCTCACTGAATTAGGCGCGAATTAAAAAAATTTTATTACACTAATTGAATTCGCGGGCACTATATAAACCGTTCGGGGTCACCAATTTAGGATTCACCGGTTGAGGATTTGGGTTGATCCTAATAAAATACTGATTAGCGCGAACACATGTTTAATCCCAATTAATGTTGTAATACAAGTTACACAGCTTAACGGATTGGGAGCTTAGGGGCGTCACGCTAGTGTCTCGTGTGAGACGTGATATGGTACTAATGTTTGGTTGTTTGGCGCCGAGATAGACGCCAAGCGCCTAGCGGGACGCCGCAGCTCCTACATTTAAAATTCCCGCGTGAGAGAAGTTATGGGGACAGTTTTGTAGATTGTATGGCAAAGTTGCCAGTGTAAGTAATAGATGTCCGCCACATAGGTACAAAGTTCTTGTTTATATCAATTAAAAATTCCCAAAGTCTTACAAAAAAAGAACTAAAAGACATAAATATAACTATAACAACAAAAAAAAGACAACGAAATCTGTAAAATATTTTTTGTTTTTTGGCTCTCCTGAAAAGTAGAGTTTTGGCGTTTACTGCAGTTGATCTTAGAAGGGTCGTTATTACGTTTTTATATAAAAAAAATGCAATCGTAGTCTGAATAGTCTTTATTAGAATTGCGAATACAATCACCGAGTTCACAAAATATACAATAGGTCTGGAACTCTGTGCTCTGAGTGATTTGAGTCACGGTGGCTGTAGTGGTGCTTACTTGTACTCATTAGTGGTCGATTATTGTCCTATTAGTGGTCGAGTGGTCGATTATGACGATGATATTGCTATTCAGCACAGAGACACGCTGTACCTACTAATCTAATAAAATTTGAATTTGGCGGGCAGGTCTGTACGCCATACACCTTACCATAGACTACCACAGAGGTAACAAATTGTGGAGACGAACTGCCGTGACATGCGGTGCCATGATGAGCGCCAAGATTTATTCTCAAATGTTCATGTACTGAGTGATGTACCTTAGGTTACACCATCTTATGCGCCACTTGACAGATTAAAATATAATAGTCACGCTAATTTTGCACACGGGGCCTTTTCTTATTTGTTTGCTAGGTCTGTATACGGATTCTAAGAGCCCTAGGCACTAGCTTCATCGTAATTGCTTGGAAATTCCCACTCACCTCATATTGGTTCCCAAAAGATAATTTTTGCAGTTTCCCAGTTTTCCAGCTATCGGGAACCAGTATGAAGTACATAAATAAGTATTGTTGAGCAGAATTTTTATTAAAAACATGTAGATGCACAAAATATATTGTGCCCGCAAAAGTCATTTCCATAAGCTTACGATGTATAATTAGCCCACTATTAGCGAAAAATTAAACAAAGTTTTAATTTTCGCGCCCGGGTGGTACCCATTCCCCATTAAGTTGGCAGTTGGTTCATGATAGTTGGCAACATTGCAAAACACTATGGATAATAGACTACCACAGACTATCACAATCCAAGATTCAAGAACACGAATGAACAGGCTGTATGGTCACAGAATCTCTGCCTGTCCCGAAAGGATACAGAACAGAACCAAGATTCAAGGATCCATGACGCAATATAAAAGTTCCTCTGACTTTTAATTCGTGCTATACATTACCTTGCTGATGCTCAAGCCTTGTTCTTATGCCGGAACCACACTGCGTTATTCGTTATTCGTTATGCGCCTTATTTGGCCGCCCGCCGCATACGACCAAGTGTGGACAGTTCATTCGTCTATATTTGCTTTATTTACACGAATAACGCATAAGCGCGAATAGCAAATATGCTTATCCGTGCTCTTGTCGGTTTTTCGCCCACTTCAAAGGACACGAACAAGACGAATATTTGTGTCGACTGCCCAGACTTCAATCGTTCCCTTCAGTCACTCGCGTTCGCTTGCTTACGACGGTCGTGATTACTCTGCCCGCGAAATTCAAAATTTTCATGGTTTTTTGCAATTTTTACGCTAATTACACATCAGAGGTTTATGGCAGTTAATTTGCGGGAATGACAGTATCATCTTTACATGATTATATCAAAATCTTTGCATAAAAATGTGTATCCTAGGAAATTAGTTCAAGTAAGTATCGAGTTTTATGTGAGTAACTTGCAAATCTCGGACTAATTTCTTTAACTCGACACTTTGAAGCAGAGATTTTAATATAAACACGTGAAAAATTATATTGGGATTCCCGCAATTTGACTGCCATAAGCCTATTACGTCTTATTAGCTTAAAAATAGCAAAACCCACAAAAAAATTGAATTTCGCGGGCATTTTATTTGTGACCACAGCACAGAACATTATTACTTGGACCTCAGACCACAAAACTAAATATTTAGCACATAGCACGAAGTGTGGATAGAATGTTTGTTGTTTGCTCACCACATATTTGGACAAATACAGCGTAGCCACATAACGAATAACGCAGTGTGGTTTCGGCATTAGGTTTATGAACATTTCTTTGCTAGCTTTGCTAGCGCACTCTGATTTTTTTTTGTGTCCTAGGATACAAGAATCGCTTTCTTAGGATGCCCGCCAAATTCAAATTACTTATCACGCTAAGTGATAAAAAATGACGCCTATTTATCGGTGCCAAAAATGTTTTGTTTTGCCACCAACAATAAAGCCACGCCATTTCGACAGGTACTGTCATGTTTGCTTGTTCGAAAAAGGTTTACGTAAATCGTTCAGATGCCCATATCCTGATTCCTGAGTTTTCTTATCAGAGGGCACAAGTCACAATCAAAGCACAACTCTATTTTTAAAATGTTTAAAATTATTTAGGAAAGGACGAATAAATAAAACAAACATGATTATTTGAACATAAAAATTAGAATATAATCATTTCAGTAATTATTTAAAATTATACATTTATAGTGAATTCAATAAAAAATACCAGTGCAGACGAGATACAAAAAAGAGAAAAATATTGGTTTTAATTACATCGTTGGTTAAATACTTCGCTTTCAGTAAATGCATTACAAAAAATAAGTCTGAACGCAAAGAAATAAAGTCACAAGTCACTCGATATAGAAAAATAAAGATAAGATTGAATCACATTCAAAAATTACCCACTAGTGACTAAAAATTTTTATTTTCTTAAAACGCTTGTTGTTGTTCGTAGACTGGGACTGCTCCGGCTCGGTGCGTAGCTGTGCCCGATGCGTGCCATCGGGCCTTAGTGTCATAGTGGTCTGATTCATCAGTCATCGATCAGACTCATCAGTCATCAGACTCATCAGACATCAGACTCATCAGTCATCAGACAAACCAGTCAGCAGCAAGCGCACCGCACCGTCCATGCCCCAGACTAAACAGTACACACCTCCGCCCTTACCGCGAATCTCAGACGAAGTCCATCACGAACATACAATATAAATAGTGAGGTTAGTTATAACTTTGGTAAACATGAATGAAGCGCGGTGATGACACATTATTATATCGACGACTTACGAGTAAATTACAAAAAAAAAAAATTAACGTTTCATGTTCATTAATTACAATTATTGAATTCTCGCTAAATTTTTAACTCTACGCCCGTCGGTCCGTCCGGGAACCCCGAATGCAAGTTACCCCTACTTCAAGTCCCGTTCGTCTGTGACGGGCCGACGTTTCGTCTCTCGAAGACTTCACGAAAACTCCGCAGAGATATGATTTTCTAATGAGCGCGAAAACTTTTATTTAAGCCGCGACATATCAGTCTTCTAGTTAGAAGCCACGTGGCTTGCCTCTGACGAAGACTGAGGGGTTATACAGGTTTTTGTACGAAATTCGAATCGATATTTACAGCCAGCGCCATCTATTGACAGCCGCATGTCAGATACCCTGATGGCGTTAGCTGTATGAAGGAATTCGATTCGTTTGTGCGATTCGAGTCGACTCGAAAGTCGTACAAAACCCCGTACTAACCCCACTGGATTGAGCTTGCGAGCGATGGCGTGCGTGGCCACCGCTCGAGCGATATAGTGCGGTTCGCGGTGACCAGTGTAACTTGTGCGCAATTTTTGTATCCCTATCTAAGGAAATGTTGCGCGTCGCGACAGCGCCGGCCGCCGTCCAATGCACGTCCCTTACAAACTAAATGTGATTCGAGCGAACAAACAATGCGGTAGTGTATACAAAATTTACATCAACATCCACTCGAAATATTAAAGCATACAAGATAATGGGTGAGCGGCGGAGGAACATCGAAATGCAAACTGTCGGACGCGCCCGAGCGGCGCCCGCCTCCGATCCTCTAAATGTAGTATGAAGCTTACCTAAATTATACGTTTTTTTTTTGGGATTCAATTTCGAACTGCGCTAATTATATTTATTACTTCTGTTATACATACACGTATTATATAACAGTAAAAAACCTACCTAGCAACAAGCGAGCGGCGAACGCTCGAGTCGCGGGCCACTCTTTGGTTGTGATTTGACTGACACTTTCAAGGATTAAATTTTTACGTATTTAGACGCGACTATAGGCGAGCGAGATGACCGTGTCCCCGACACAAACACTAACTCACAATACTATGTTAAAACGAGTTGTTTCAGTGTCGTCTTTGGTTTCACAATACAATTAGGGCGATACAAAATTCATCTCACGGTTTCGATTGATTGGAGTGGACTGACTGATCCTTCGAATCTTTTACCAAGTTTGCAAAAATATCTTTACTGATGTTAAAACGTGCATATTATTTTGTTGTCGTATATTTTCCATATGACAAGAGATTTGTACAACCAAATTAGCTTCAGTCAGCCCACTACAAGGCTGCGCCGCTCTTATCGATTCTATTTCTACAATCGCCATCGCAATGATCGAGAAATGTATAAAAATGATACACTTACGTTTTTCCGTTGATGCGTGAACTGCTAACGTTTGTCATTGCCATACATTTCTCAGTTTCGAAGAGATTGTAGAAATATAATTTACAAGTAACATGAGTGAATGAACGCTCGGAGTGGCCCGCGCGGCCACAGTAGGCGTTAAATTCTCAATTAAGTAATCACTTTTTACATACTCATAATATAGAACATAAAATGTAAACAAAATCGCCTAACTATGATAATAGTAAAGGTTACTGCCTAATCGCATTATTAATAAATGTTTATTGATACAGTTACCGTACTAACGCTTAAATTAAGATTTCTCCATTAATTTTAGTATTAATAATAAATTATGTTATATAGTTTATATATGTATAATGTTTTGATTACGCCAACTCTTGAGTGTATAAAGTTTATATACTCACATATCTTACACATAATGTAACAGAACCCAGGCTATGGTAACACGGGCGTCCAGAGACCTTTAGTGAGTGGGTTCTGAAAGGCGATAGGTAGCCTGTGGTATGCTTGCTTGTAATGCTGCGGCTACATCATTGCGTGAATATTCGTGGTGGGTTAATAATAAATAAATAAAAATAAATAATCGGGATGTTCGTGCCCACATTAACTTGTCCACTTTGAGTCCACTGACAAGACATAAACATAAAATACAACCTCCTTTTTCATTGACTCTACGTTGTTTTCAATCAGTGTTATAGATATTCGCGCCCCACTCTGTCAAACTCCATACGAATCGAAAGAAACAGCGATTTTGACAGAGGGGAGCGCGTCTTCGTTGATGGAAATATCTCTAACATTTTCCACATGTTTCAAGTTCATGATTTGTCAGTGATATCCCACACAGCATTCAACTTGATCGTTTTTCGATAGAAGCGCTGTGATGCACTTCATTTTATCGACAGTCTCGATAAGCATACTTGTTGTTCTCATTCGCCAAATCCCGCTAATGTAGCCTCATCATTACAATTTAAATGAGAATAGGGCCGCCATTGTATTCGTTTCTCTGTCACACACTAGCGGTGTTCTCAGTGTGTGAGCGAGAAGCGAAACTGACAGCCTTATTCTAAGCGCAATTTCGTGCGTTCGGTAAAACCACAGCCTAACATTACCAGTATGACGTCTACTTCAACTTGAAACCACTGCAGTTCACCAACTCCACGTAAACTCACATCTCCATGACAATGTTCGGTTACACTTAATAATAATTATTATAAAATAATTCAAACGCTTTAAATATACCTTTTTCTCAATATAAATACGCTAGATAAAATAAATACCTAACATGTTTTTATTTTTATAATTGCGTTACACGATTAGATCTTATAATGCTATCTTAAGGTTACTGTAAAAGTGATATAGAAAAAATATGAACACAAAAGAACTTTATATATACTTGTATATGGCATAACGAACTAATTCTCTCGTAGGAATAAACAGTTTGTGCATAGTATGGCGCTTAACTTAAAATATATCTTTTGTTCGAGGATATACCTTAGATTACAAGGTGATACGTATGCCAAACGAAACGTCCTTAATACAAAGTGATCATTACAGTTTGTGCATTCAAAAGTTTATAAAAAAATAATCTTTCATCGTAAGTGACAATAATCTAAGAATGGAATGATATTTTGTATCAGTTAAAAATGAAACACACATAGGCCAGGGCGAGCGCGGTATGGGAGGGTTACGGGACTCAAATTACACTAAAGTTCTTCAGATCCAATGGAATAATCCTTTCGCATTTTTTTTTTTGATGTCACTAGTTAAAAGAACTTTATTAATATTCACTTTTAAGTTTGAAGTACGCACAGCAGAGAGTTAGATTCGTTTTTACGCATGTCCAAGTGGGATATTCAATAATTTAATTCCGCGCAAGCTCGTCCGAACTTGCTCGTCCGAACTTCCTCGTCGAACCTTGGTTAGTTGGCAACACACGGCAAACCATTATAGATTCGTCTTTTTGGTTCTTTATAATTTAATAATGTTTGAAATATGTCCAAAAAATGGCAGACAACTATCAAATAAAACTAAATCTATCGCATTGAGAGCATAAGAAATAAAAACGTCAATGTAGACTTTGAGAGTGCCAATAGAATTGAAAACATTATTCCAGCTAGCCATCTATTGCCAAAGACAAGAGTATTCAAAGACAAAGGTGTCGGTTACAGTAACAGGCTGTGTCGTAACGCTGTCCCGAGATCAATGGTTTCTTTCCATCACAAAAATGCTTAACGCGGGTAACGAAGTTTTGGGTTTAGTAATAATTTGAGTCCCGCGTCGCCCCCGCCCCGGTCCACGTGTCTCACGCGTGTAAACTAGGCCTGTGAAGTATTGACGCGTCTCGCTACTACTGCTCTGCTCTAATTATTGGTTCCTTTCTGTTTTTGGTCCGTAAGAGAGTGAGTATATAAGCGATGCGTTCCAAGATCCGCCCCTGTTGATTCAAGTCCATATGTAAGTTACATATAAAAACCTAGATTTGTGGGTCGATTCTGTATCGTTCAGTTTGTTAATTAGCAACCCTCACTCGGTTGTTAACCAACAAAACGGAGGGAAAAATCCTATTTGCATTCTTTTTGCAAAAGTTACCAACCTAGGTTGGTATGGTATCATGTCTAAAATACCACACTAGTTGCTAAATTGTGCAAAAAGAATACAAAAATAGTATTTTTGCCTCAGTCTTCTTAGTTATTAACCCAGTTTGATACTATCAAACTGATTGATACAGAATCAACCAGCTGGATTGTGTTGTGGCAAATACGATCATTTGGCAGAGAATTCTGCCCGCTGATTGGCTGAATCTGGCCCTCTAATTGGATGAATTTGCATTTTTTCGAAAAGTACGCGTTGAATGCAATTTTTTGTGCACTATATTCATATGTATGTTTTTATATGGAAGTGAACCAACAAAGGCGGACTCGCCAGTGTCGCAACTAGATCATAAACACAACCGCTTTTTATATTTTTATAAAACTCCATTGCCTAGCACCAAAATTTAGAATCAAACACTACTTTAGGTAACCATAACTTTATAACTGAGCTGTGTAGGATATATTTTAATAGTTTAGTATGGAAATGACTTGAACCGAAAGAGCAAAGCAACATCTTACGTGTTTTTTACATCGTCAGTTGACACAAAGGGCGCCTAAATACATGGATTGCTCCAATTTGTTTGTTCCATGGAACATGAACTGTTTCAATTTGTTTCATGTTCCATGGAACAAATGGAAATTACCCCTCAAGATCGCAGTTTTGTTCGCTACCTCAAGGTACTATTTTCGGAATGTTCGCGTCCCAACGTTCGATCTAGTTGCACACTGTTAGAAGAGCAAATAACTTGATCGCCCCAATTCTGCATCTTCAGCATATCAAATAAAGCTTATTCCTCGATTGGATATACACAAAATGCCCAAAACGCAATGTACCAGCTGTTACGTTGATATGTGGCTCACACAACAAAGATACACAGTTCTCTTTACAGGCAAAACACATAGTTTTCTGTGCACAAGTAAAGTATAAAAAGTGAAATGAGGTAGAAATTAAAACTTCTGCACTTGCATCCTTATTGTCAGTAGTTGTCGGTGACTTTGTTTATTGTGTGGTGAGGAAACATCTTAATTCTGAAATTTTTAATATACAAATACTACTAATACGATTGTGCTAACTCAAATATACCTTATAGTTATTCACGACATCAGTTTTTATGACTGTGTATCTTTGTTGTTTGTTTTCAACTGCGTGTGTATCTATAATCCGCTACAAGCGCTTGGGGCGCAGAGGAAATGTACCGCAAAAAATACTTCCTATCGTACTTAAATATGATAAGAACTATATATTCGCAAGTCGCTCGCATCCAAACACAGCGATTGAATGAAGCTAAAAAATATAAAAAATCAGCGATGTACATTCCAACATGATGGATAGTGACAATTTTTACATCTTAAGATGTAGAGGGTGCAATTCTACCAGAGATGTCCTATGTTGCTTTGTCAAATGCACTCATATAATCGCTTGTATTTTGGCAAAACGTAGCACATCTCTGGCAGAAAAGCACCCTTAATGGGCTACTAAGTGTAACTTAATCAGTAACCATACGAAACCCATTAGTTGATTCGTTTGCGCGTTGTTTGGAGGCGACATAGTAGTTGCAATAAACAAGACAAGATAGCTTCAATATTAGTTTGTTAATACTTCAACTTCTTTTGCTAAACAGTCAACGGTTTTTGAAATGCTTACTGCATTTTATATGCAATAAATATTAGGTTATTTTATTTTCAAAACCACTTTCCCTATATAAAAAACTTAGCAAAAGAATTTAAACTTGATTCATTAAAAAAATTGTTGAGTAATCATAAAAATTTAAATTTCAACTTTATCAAAATGTACATGAATGAGAAACTGTTTTGTAATTAAAAAAAAAAAAAAACAGTGAAACTAAATGTACGTAAATTCCTGGACATATTTCTCTATTATCCTCGCTCATTCAAATGGACTACTTCGTTTGTGTAAAATCAACTTACAAAACCGATGGGTTAATTTATAACCAATAGGCCAAAATACTTGATTACACTTTAAGATTTGAACGCACTCATCGCTAGTTATTTATCTCATACAAATGATGTGCAAAATCGAGAACTTTTGTGGTTACTTCGACACATCCAGAACCTGTCGTCGTTGCGTCCGCTCCTTTGGAAGATTTTTTAAATAGCTAGTTCCGATTTGAACAGACTATTTTAGTGCCTTTTTTCTTTTCCTTGAAAATTCTTTGTTTTCAACTATAGTCTAGGTTAAATTCTTAAGGGCAAAGGCTGAAAATTTGAGATATGCTACAATTCATGAGCCTGAGCCAAGCTTTGGCTAAGCCTTGATGGTATAGACACTGATAACATCACATTTGCTAATGGGAAGACAGCAGTGTCTCATAAGTTAAATATTTTTCTTTAATATGTACTTGCAATTTTAAAAACTTCAATTCAATTCTAATTAATATTTAGTCACGATCACCATTAGAGCGAATAGAGATGGGCAAAATCCAATCCAATCAAAACCCGATTGTAATTAGTCACCATTGCAGATTGGTAAATTAAAAATTACATCGCATAGGAATTATTGACTTAATCACAACAATCATTATTCACCGAAAATTGTATGCCGAGCACAAAACGTTTTGAATTTAAAAGGTTGCAAACGTTGCAAACGTTGTTCGTTAAAGATTTCAAACGTTGTAAAAGGTTTGCAAGAACGAGGCAGGAGGCAACGACGTCGGTCCGTCTAGTAGTGGCGAATGGTCCATATAACGCAATGCCCGCCGGCTTACTTTAAGAAATGGCATACCATAATATCCGACATTCCAAGCAATTTTTTTTATTTTACATTTTTGTATTTATCCACAGACAACAGTTGTTATGCGAGTATAAGTAGCGGCATGAATGTCTAGCGGTGACAGTTGTGCGAAAATAAGGTATCATGTGGGTAAGCGAGCGGGCGTACATATCCTTCGCGTTCCGTCCATTACCGCAGTTCCATCATACGCAGCTATTTCGTTTACGTTTCGTTCGCTAGACTTACCCCCCTCCGCACACGGCTCGTAAACGTAAGCGTAGCGTCATCCGCGTACGACGAGAGCAGTACGAGCACGAACATGTTCAAACATGTCCGCAGACGAAGCGGTTTTGCAGCGAATCGTAGGAGGAGTAATTGTCATATTGATACGCGTGGCGTCATAACGATACGCTTACGACGAGAGCAGTACGAGCACGAACATGTTCAAACATGTCCGCAGACAAGCCGTGTTACAGCGAATCATAGGAGGCTTAATTGTCATATTGATACGCGTGGCGTCATAACGATACGCTAACGCTTACGACGAGAGCAGTACGAGCATATTCAAACATTTCCGCAGACGAAGCGGTGTTACAGCGAATCGTAGGAGGCGTAATTGTCCTATTGATACGCGTGGCGTCATAACGATACGCTTACGCTTACGACGAGAGCATTACGAGCACATTCAAACATGTCCGCAGACGAAGCCGTGTTACAGCGAATCGTAGGAGGCGTAATTGTCATTTTGTTTTGCGTAGCATATACCGATACGCTTACGCGCGAAGGGCCTTACTTGCCGCGACTCGTAAACTCAGTGCCTGGCGTCCAAAAAAACAAAAGCTTGAATAATGCTGATAGAAAAAGGATTTCCGTCTCCCCTTCGCCACTGGCGTGTCCTCTAGACGGGTAGACTGGTAGATGGAGGCGCCTAGTAGAGGCCGCAGCCGCGCAGGTTGTTGGCGATGATGACGTCGGTGACGGCGTCGAACACGAACTGGATGTTGTTGGTGTCGGTGGCGCACGTCATGTGGCAGTAGATCTCCTTGGTGGTCGACTTGTTCTTCGCCTCGAACTGCGCCTGGATGTACGCGGCCGCCTCGCCGTACTCTTGCGCGCCTGCAATTAAAAAATTGTATTTTTAGCATGATTATTACCTTTAATAGTACACGTACGGTTAACTTTAACACGTTAAGCGCCACGTGTATATGTCATTATACATCCTTTTTTTTTTTTTTTGTTTCGTGGGGAAATCCGTTATGGATACCGGTGCACCACGGGGAGGCACTGCGGTTATGTCGGAGTCGCGCCGACTAAAACCCCACGGTGTTCACCTCGTCGCCTAGTGGTTGAGCAACGGGACCGGAAGCACTCGCGCTACCCAGCCAACGATGTCTGCCGAAGCAGACCCTCCGTTCTTCTAGATCTACGTCTAAATTCCCTGACAGAGTGCATCGTGAACACAGAGATGCACATCCCGGCTAAAGGTTGGTTGACGCACGTGTATCTGTGAATATGGTGTATATTCACAGATATTTGCTATATTATTTTCAGAATAAAAATACTGCTTTTTAGATATTTGCTATTTACTATACTGCTTTGAGAATCACATAAAACAAAAAGCGATTGTAAAGGAGTCGGCGCGTCTTCATGGCTTGAACCACATACAAACACTGAAATTATCTATAAATGGATCATATTATATCATTTGTTTTACTTGTCGAGTCGAACAAAGTCAAGGCAATGAAACTCCTCGAGCAAGTCCTTCTTGTTGAGAAACAGGATGATGCTGGTGTCCGTGAAGCACTTGTTGTTGCAGATCGAGTGGAACAGAGTCAAAGCAATAAAACTAATGCAAGTGTACCTGTGTACTCAGGGAAGCATATGGTGAGCGGCGACTTGCGTATCTTCTCCTCGAACAAGTCCTTCTTGTTGAGGAACAGGATGATGCTGGTGTCTGCTGGTCACTTGTTGTTGCAGATCGAGTGGAATAGAGTCAAGGCAATAAAACTAATGCAAGTGTACCTGTGTACTCAGGGAAGCATATGGTGAGCGGCGACTTGCGTATCTTCTCCTCGAACAAGTCCTTCTTGTTGAGGAACAGGATGATGCTGGTGTCCGTTAACCACTTGTTGTTGCAGATCGGGGGGAACAGAGTCAAGGCAATAAAACAAATGCAAGTGTACCTGTGTACTCAGGGAAGCATATGGTGAGCGGCGACTTGCGTATCTTCTCCTCGAACAAGTCCTTCTTGTTGAGGAACAGGATGATGCTGGTGTCTGCTGGTCACTTGTTGTTGCAGATCGAGTGGAATAGAGTCAAGGCAATAAAACTAATGCAAGTGTACCTGTGTACTCAGGGAAGCATATGGTGAGCGGCGACTTGCGTATCTTCTCCTCGAACAAGTCCTTCTTGTTGAGGAACAGGATGATGCTGGTGTCTGCTGGTCACTTGTTGTTGCAGATCGAGTGGAATAGAGTCAAAGCAATAAAACTAATGCAAGTGTACCTGTGTACTCAGGGAAGCATATGATGAGCGGCGACTTGCGTATCTTCTCCTCGAACAAGTCCTTCTTGTTGAGGAACAGGATGATGCTGGTGTCTGCTGGTCACTTGTTGTTGCAGATCGAGTGGAATAGAGTCAAGGCAATAAAACTAATGCAAGTGTACCTGTGTACTCAGGGAAGCATATGGTGAGCGGCGACTTGCGTATCTTCTCCTCGAACAAGTCCTTCTTGTTGAGGAACAGGATGATGCTGGTGTCCGTTAACCACTTGTTGTTGCAGATCGGGTGGAACAGAGTCAAGGCAATAAAACAAATGCAAGTGTACCTGTGTACTCAGGGAAGCATATGGTGAGCGGCGACTTGCGTATCGTCTCCTCGAACAAGTCCTTCTTGTTGAGGAACAGGATGATGCTGGTGTCTGCTGGTCACTTGTTGTTGCAGATCGAGCGAAACAGAGTCAAGGCAATAAAACAAATGCAAGTGTACCTGTGTACTCAGGGAAGCATATGGTGAGCGGCGACTTGCGTATCTTCTCCTCGAACAAGTCCTTCTTGTTGAGGAACAGGATGATGCTGGTGTCCGTGAACCACTTGTTGTTGCAGATCGAGTGGAACAGAGTCAAGGCAATAAAACAAATGCAAGTGTACCTGTGTACTCAGGGAAGCATATGGTGAGCGTTGACTTGCGTATCTTCTCCTCGAACAAGTCCTTCTTGTTGAGGAACAGGATGATGCTGGTGTCTGCTGGTCACTTGTTGTTGCAGATCGAGTGGAATAGAGTCAAGGCAATAAAACTAATGCAAGTGTACCTGTGTACTCAGGGAAGCATATGGTGAGCGGCGACTTGCGTATCTTCTCCTCGAACAAGTCCTTCTTGTTGAGGAACAGGATGATGCTGGTGTCTGCTGGTCACTTGTTGTTGCAGATCGAGTGGAATAGAGTCAAGGCAATAAAACTAATGCAAGTGTACCTGTGTACTCAGGGAAGCATATGGTGAGCGGCGACTTGCGTATCTTCTCCTCGAACAAGTCCTTCTTGTTGAGGAACAGGATGATGCTGGTGTCTGCTGGTCACTTGTTGTTGCAGATCGAGTGGAATAGAGTCAAGGCAATAAAACTAATGCAAGTGTACCTGTGTACTCAGGGAAGCATATGGTGAGCGGCGACTTGCGTATCTTCTCCTCGAACAAGTCCTTCTTGTTGAGGAACAGGATGATGCTGGTGTCTGCTGGTCACTTGTTGTTGCAGATCGAGTGGAATAGAGTCAAGGCAATAAAACTAATGCAAGTGTACCTGTGTACTCAGGGAAGCATATGGTGAGCGGCGACTTGCGTATCTTCTCCTCGAACAAGTCCTTCTTGTTGAGGAACAGGATGATGCTGGTGTCTGCTGGTCACTTGTTGTTGCAGATCGAGTGGAATAGAGTCAAGGCAATAAAACTAATGCAAGTGTACCTGTGTACTCAGGGAAGCATATGGTGAGCGGCGACTTGCGTATCTTCTCCTCGAACAAGTCCTTCTTGTTGAGGAACAGGATGATGCTGGTGTCCGTTAACCACTTGTTGTTGCAGATCGGGGGGAACAGAGTCAAGGCAATAAAACAAATGCAAGTGTACCTGTGTACTCAGGGAAGCATATGGTGAGCGGCGACTTGCGTATCTTCTCCTCGAACAAGTCCTTCTTGTTGAGGAACAGGATGATGCTGGTGTCTGCTGGTCACTTGTTGTTGCAGATCGAGTGGAATAGAGTCAAGGCAATAAAACTAATGCAAGTGTACCTGTGTACTCAGGGAAGCATATGGTGAGCGGCGACTTGCGTATCTTCTCCTCGAACAAGTCCTTCTTGTTGAGGAACAGGATGATGCTGGTGTCTGCTGGTCACTTGTTGTTGCAGATCGAGTGGAATAGAGTCAAAGCAATAAAACTAATGCAAGTGTACCTGTGTACTCAGGGAAGCATATGGTGAGCGGCGACTTGCGTATCTTCTCCTCGAACAAGTCCTTCTTGTTGAGGAACAGGATGATGCTGGTGTCTGCTGGTCACTTGTTGTTGCAGATCGAGTGAAATAGAGTCAAGGCAATAAAACTAATGCAAGTGTACCTGTGTACTCAGGGAAGCATATGGTGAGCGGCGACTTGCGTATCTTCTCCTCGAACAAGTCCTTCTTGTTGAGGAACAGGATGATGCTGGTGTCCGTTAACCACTTGTTGTTGCAGATCGGGTGGAACAGAGTCAAGGCAATAAAACAAATGCAAGTGTACCTGTGTACTCAGGGAAGCATATGGTGAGCGGCGACTTGCGTATCGTCTCCTCGAACAAGTCCTTCTTGTTGAGGAACAGGATGATGCTGGTGTCTGCTGGTCACTTGTTGTTGCAGATCGAGCGAAACAGAGTCAAGGCAATAAAACAAATGCAAGTGTACCTGTGTACTCAGGGAAGCATATGGTGAGCGGCGACTTGCGTATCTTCTCCTCGAACAAGTCCTTCTTGTTGAGGAACAGGATGATGCTGGTGTCCGTGAACCACTTGTTGTTGCAGATCGAGTGGAACAGAGTCAAGGCAATAAAACAAATGCAAGTGTACCTGTGTACTCAGGGAAGCATATGGTGAGCGGCGACTTGCGTATCTTCTCCTCGAACAAGTCCTTCTTGTTGAGGAACAGGATGATGCTGGTGTCCGTGAACCACTTGTTGTTACAGATCGAGTGGATCAGAGTCAAGGCAATAGAACAAATGCAAGTGTACCTGTGTACTCAGGGAAGCATATGGTGAGCGGCGACTTGCGTATCTTCTCGTCAAACAAGTCCTTCTTGTTGAGGAACAGGATGATGCTGGTGTCCGTGAACCACTTGTTGTTGCAGATCGAGTGGAACAGAGTCAAGGCAATAAAACAAATGCAAGTGTACCTGTGTACTCAGGGAAGCATATGGTGAGCGGCGACTTGCGTATCTTCTCCTCGAACAAGTCCTTCTTGTTGAGGAACAGGATGATGCTAGTGTCCGTGAACCACTTGTTGTTGCAGATCGAGTGGAACAGAGTCAAGGCAATAAAACAAATGCAAGTGTACCTGTGTACTCAGGGAAGCATATGGTGAGCGGCGACTTGCGTATCTTCTCCTCGAACAAGTCCTTCTTGTTGAGGAACAGGATGATGCTGGTGTCCGTGAACCACTTGTTGTTACAGATCGAGTGGAACAGAGTCAAGGCAATAGAACAAATGCAAGTGTACCTGTGTACTCAGGGAAGCATATGGTGAGCGGCGACTTGCGTATCTTCTCCTCAAACAAGTCCTTCTTGTTGAGGAACAGGATGATGCTGGTGTCCGTGAACCACTTGTTGTTGCAGATCGAGTGGAACAGAGTCAAGGCAATAAAACAAATGCAAGTGTACCTGTGTACTCAGGGAAGCATATGGTGAGCGGCGACTTGCGTATCTTCTCCTCAAACAAGTCCTTCTTGTTGAGGAACAGGATGATGCTGGAGTCCGTGAACCACTTGTTGTTGCAGATCGAGTGGAATAGAGTCAAGGCAATAAAACAAATGCAAGTGTACCTGTGTACTCAGGGAAGCATATGGTGAGCGGCGACTTGCGTATCTTCTCCTCGAACAAGTCCTTCTTGTTGAGGAACAGGATGATGCTGGTGTCCGTGAACCACTTGTTGTTGCAGATCGAGTGGAATAGAGTCAAGGCAATAAAACAAATGCAAGTGTACCTGTGTACTCAGGGAAGCATATGGTGAGCGGCGACTTGCGTATCTTCTCCTCGAACAAGTCCTTCTTGTTGAGGAACAGGATGATGCTGGTGTCCGTGAACCACTTGTTGTTGCAGATCGAGTGGAATAGAGTCAAGGCAATAAAACAAATGCAAGTGTACCTGTGTACTCAGGGAAGCATATGGTGAGCGGCGACTTGCGTATCTTCTCCTCGAACAAGTCCTTCTTGTTGAGGAACAGGATGATGCTGGTGTCCGTGAACCACTTGTTGTTGCAGATTGAGTCGAACAACTTCAGACTCTCTTGCATACGGTTCTGGAAACGGAAAAATTGTTTTTCTAATATTTGACGGTGTTATGTTGATAAAATGACATTTTGAATTCTTTAAAAGTTTAGACATTAACATTATTAATATCAACACGTTTAAATCCAATAAGCGTCCTAGAATAAAGGACACTTTTTGGTTAAGATTATACTCATTGCTATTTAGAATAATAATTGCAAAAGAAAAAGTTACGAGGGATTTTACAATGGCGTTTGTGAAGACCAGCTTTTTAACGAATTTTGATAGAATTTAATTGAATTGCATTCTTCGATTTCTATAGGTATAAAAATGGTACTTAGGATTAAAAAATATAAACAACTCTGTACAAGGAAAAAGTTATCAGCTCGAATTTATGTACATGATAATATGTAGGCAAACATAAAAGATAACTATAATCTTAAACGAGTGTATTTTATATAATTCTGTATTTTAGAAGTCGCAAAGTAGCAGATCCTAATATAAAGAGCAAAATTTAAAATTATGTAAGATACACGACGGATTTAATTGAAAAATGATTACATATATTGGAAACGGAAATAGGAATGTCAGCCCTGACGGATTTTCTTGGGTTGGGTTGGAAATGCTCTCAGTGCACAGTTGGAAGGCGTAGAGGTAGTGATCCTGCCGTGTGCATCGGAGGTCGTGGGTTCGATTCCCACAAACCAAAAATGTTTGTGTGATGAGCATGAACGCTTAATTTGGGGCTGGATTGCAATGTGTGTAATGTTCCGATATATTTAAAGAATCGGCCAAATGTCTGACTCGCACACAATAAATTCCGTATCTATAAAAGTAGAGCTGATGATGCAGAAGTCAGAAGACCCATTTACCTACTACTATTACTATACAAGTAGAGGAATAATGGGTCTACTGGATCAATAACCAAAAACGACCAAAAATCGCGTGTCGTATGGGAGCCTCCTTTAATTTTTATCTGATTATATTTTTTTAGTAGCGGCAACGGAAATACATGACCTCTGAAAATCTGTGAAAATTTCAAGTGTATCACGGTTCAAGAAATACAGCCTGGTGATGGACGGACCGAGGGCGAAGTCTCAGTATTAGCAGGCCAGGTTCACTTATTACGTGATCGAAGAAACTACAGGTACCCGCCTCGACGTACTAATTTCAGACAGCCGCCGCGCGTCGGCTCATTTGCACTCGTTAGTTCTGGTATGGTCTATTTCACGCGCTGCGTGCGCCCGATTGCGAGGCAACCTCAGTACGTCGAATGAGATAAAATTACGCGATAGAAAGAGACCACAACTTTAGATGCATAGCGGAGGCGGAGCCAGGCGCTATTGCGAACTGAATTGCACTTTTTGTGTCAGCGCTAGAGTCGCTATTTTTTTAAATTAAAGAAATAGCGACTCTAGCGCTGACACAAAAAGTTAATTCATCTTGCGGGGTGAACCTTCTGTACCGTTACGTACTATTATGTATTCCGTGGTAATGGGGTTCCGTTTTTTACCCTTTGGCTACGGAACCCTAAATAAAGCTCACTTACCGTTGTCTCGTCTTCGTGCAGCACCTGGTCGTACTCGGACATGGCGACGCAGAAGATGATCGCCGTCACGTCCTCGAAGCAGTGGATCCATTTCTTTCTCTCCGACCGCTGCCCGCCCACGTCGAACAATCTGGAACGTACCAACGACCACGTTAAAAAATATCGCCCATTTTTTTTAAGGTGCCTTAGGAATTTTTGAGATGGGTAAGTAAGAATTCATCACTCATTGAACTCTTTGAACACCTCACGCTGTTACCGTAACCGACACGTTTGCATAAAAAAAAATATTTAAGTATATGAAAGATCTAGGCTCATTAGACATTTTTGAGATCGGAAAAAACCATTGAAATCGCGCCACTGTTACTTTAGTTCTATTTCTATCTTTTTAGCGTAACGCAAAATGCCATATGACTAGAAGTTCTACGGGTTCAAAAGTGATAACTGCTTTTCTACATCAAACAATGTTAGACGTGAATACTTACTTGAAATTAAGGTTTTTGAAGGAGAAGTGCACTTCAACAATGCCGGTGGTTTTGACTCTAGTTCTTAAAATATCTTGCTCGGTGGGCTGGTAGTCTCTGGCACCTAACCGGTCCAGGTCGTCCAGGAAACTGTCGACAAGCAAAACATTTTAATGACATTTCATTTTTCAAAACATTTTCAGTTATGAGAATTTCATAGAATTATTTATCGTCGCTCGCGCTCTGACTAGATAGAGCCCAACCTAACAACCACAGCTCCTTGATTGCGGAAACTTTTTCTCGTAGTGTAGGTAAGTGTGTCAATTTGAAATTTGTATGGTGCGCGGATGCTATAGTGTGGGCGAAAAATTGTGTAGCGACGGCTCAGGCATGCGAACTTTGACAGAGTATTTATTGCCGCACTTTTGAAGTCGGGTGCGGCCTCTTGAACCTCTATGGCGAATTTCATAATCATGCGTATTTTAAAGAGTTGATCACGACAAAAAAAACCTCAAAAAATAAACCTCAAATGCAATAGTGTTATTATTACGATTAAGTTTGTTCCTAGTAAATAATAGATATCTTTGCTAGACGAATTAAAATTGTGTTACTGACAAAAATAAAATCAATGTTATGTAAATATGTACCTTGTAGATTGTACCCCTTGTTATAAAAAACAAGTGAGCTCATAGTTAAATGATTCACTTTATTTCAAAAGGTATTTGATAGTAAATCGACGCAAGTTATCATTGGTTTTTCATTGTGCGATACACTTTATGGATATACACACGAGTACATATTTTTTATTTAGTAAGTACTGTAGACATTAGCTTTCTATGTGTGTTCTATCTAAAGATAATGGAGATTAAAGATATTTCTTTGGTTCAATCGGTTGTTCAATGGGGAGTGCGCCGGGGAGCTTTTTGAGGAGATTCCACCATCTACTTCGGCGCAGATTGCAGAAACGCGTTCCATCCCTACCACCTGAGTGGCTGGCAATCCATAATCATCTGGTTTGCCAGATCCTTTTTTCCGCGCACGTGAAAATTATGGAAACAGCTACCAGCAGCAATATTCCCCCAAAACTATACCATGGGGTTATTCAAGGACTGATAAACACTCCTTAAAAGTCGGAAACCCATTGGCATTTGCCATTCCCCTGGTGCTGCAAATGCTATGGGTGGAACTGGAGGTGATTACTTAACATCAGGTGACCCACCAGCCTCGTTTGCCTGCGTTCATTATAAAGATAAAAAAATATATAGAACCGATTAAAATGACGGTCACACATTATGAGTTAGTACAACATGCCACCGGCTACCAAATTTGGCGAGGAATTTGTGCAGCCATAGCATGTGCGACACGACATGGATCAACAATGTTGTTGTGGTGGTCACATGATCGAGTATTGAAACACGAGTAAGCGAACTCCGAGTGATTAAATAATTATGTCGTTAGATCATGTTTAAAAATTGCAAAGTTATTACAGTTTACAGGACAATATCTGGGCATTTCTTTGATATTTCCTTTTTATGAATTGTGGCCTACTTACATAGTAACCATAAAATTTTGATTAAACTAAAAGACCTCATCAATAACAATTGTTATCGAGTAGCATAAAATGAAATTGTAAGCTAGTAACTAAATAGACAACATTCTTATTCAAACTAGTATTCAAATAAAAACATATTCAAACGTACAAATCGTTATTAAAGTAGTTGATACGTTACATTGTTACCATACGATTACAATAAAGTATACAAACTATTGTAACTTGTAACCTGCTTCGCTTAGTAATCGGTTTTTCCGCGACCGATATGCGGTTCAATAACATTTAATTCTCGACTTTAATACCAACGTTTTATACTACTTATTCTAACACGGTTAAAGCAGTTTGTATTATTGATCTTACTTCTAGTTATAGTAATAATATGAGAGGGTTACTTTACCACTAACTAGTTAATCAAAATGAAAAATCATTTACCATTTGATTAAATGGCAATTGATTTGCCGTTTAGGCTCGGTTGCTTGACTTGACTTTAACCGAAACGTTATAGTTAAATATGGCGGCCTTATAGTCAAACATCCAGAGATAGTTTTGATGAAATAAACTAGATAACTAGGATATGGAAGCAAAAACGTTGTTTGCACAAGGAAAATTTTATTGAGAGTCACATGACATAAGTCATTATTAAAAAACACTTGTTCGAATATCAATTATAGAATGTCGTAAACTAAAAAGTTTCCACACTTCCCCTCAAACAACATCCATCATCAGATATCCTCACATCACACCACACCACACACACCCAAACTCAGATCGCGCAAACATTTGGTAAATGCCACACGACCTAGTGGTTTTGTCAACACATCTGCTGGATTATCCTGCGTACACACATAGTCCAGACGTACAACATTTTTAGCAATGCAATCTCTAACATAGTTAACCGCAGCCGCAATATCCGGGCGTGTGTTACAGGCCAAATAGTTCAGCGACCCTATGAGCGCCTGATAACGACGATATAGTCTTGGCAGGACAAGATCATACCTCCTTCCCCTTCCGCCAAGGCTTTATAGAAATCCATTTCCATCGGAGTTTTCACTGGTTTGCAATCGCTCATACCATATTCATCCAAGATCTTCGAAATAAGCCTCTCTTGATTCAAATATATTCCGGTATCCGTCCTAGACAAAAGCATCCCCAAAACTTGTCTAGCTTCCCCTAAATCCTTCATCGTGAAATGCTTACGAAGATTGTCAAACAACACTTCCTTTTGCGCTCTTTGTAAAATAATAAAAAATCATCAACGTACAAAGCGATAGGTATTAAAATTATTATTTTTGTAAAGACAACTATCAAAGTCACAGCGCTTGAAGTTCAAAGACAGTAACACTTCATTCACTTTCAACCCGGTCTCAACCTCTACAGATGCTAGAAAAACTTTAAAATGATCCAAAACCTGATCTTTTGATTTAAGGAAAAAAAATGCAAAAGTTTTACGTGTAAAGTCATCTAAAATTACTAGCATGTACCGAGATCCACCGTACGACGGTTCAGACATTGGACCACAGATATCTGCGTGAACCAGTTGCAGTCTCTCAATTGCCTTCTCAGCCTCACCAACTGGAAAAAGGTAAACGATGTGCCTTCCCCTTAATACAAGAGACACAAGGCTCCATTACGCTCTTTCCAAAATCCACACCCGGAAGCTTACGTAAATCTCGCTCATTTACGTGTCCAAGGTGCCACAACATCAAAGGATTACCTGCTTTCATTGACGCCAACGCAGCCCCATCTACAACCGCCTGACAACCTTCAAGATTGTAGATACCAGAGACTTCACATGCGATAGCCAGAAGCTTTCCATTGAAATGGCCTGGAACCAAATGGTGAATTAGCTTGCACCCATCCCTGTCAAAAATCACCTTCCATCCTCTCTCTACTAACTGTGAAACTGATAACAGATTAACACGCAAACCAGGTACATACATGACATCCCTCACGGCAAGCATTCTACCTTTCATACTCACCATGATGTCACCCTTACCCGCGCATTCCATCTTATCATTATTCGCACATGTCACGTTACTCATACTGACATTCATAACCAAATCTTTAAACCAATGTTTCTGGAAATACATATGTGAAGATGCCCCGCTGTCGATGTACCACTCCGTCGGATTGAAGGAGTCCCCGGCACTTGATGAAGACAGGCTCACGACGTCTTTCATTTTGGAGGTCGAATCATCTGCTTTCCTTCCTTCAGGACAGTCCGGCTTCTTACGCTCATGCTTTCCACATCTATAGCATTTCACTTTGGTCATATTCTTGTCTTTGTTCCCATTCCGTTTCCGACTCTTACTCACTGCCAATGCCGAGTCCGTTGAAGACGATGTACTGCAACCTTGACGTGAATCCTCCTGTAGTAACTTCTGTCGTACGTTCTCTGAAGTCAACTTCATCCCAGAGTGTTCCAGTGCCATACGCATAGGTCTGTACTCTTCAGGTAGTCCTCTCAGTAACACAACAGCTACAAGATCATCGTCAAATCCGGTGGCAATATCCTTCAACTTTTGAGATAGAGACATAACTGCAGAAACATAATCATGCATCGACGAGTGTCTCTCTAGCTTCTCATCCAGCAACGCGTTCATGAGGGTAATCCTTCGATTGACACCTTTATCCTCAAACGCTTTCGCTAAGCTATCCCAAGCATCTTTGGCATACTTTGAATCCTGTACATACGCATATAGTGAAGTATCCACATGCAGACAGATCAAAACCAGTGCATCTTGGTCCTTCTCGATGGCGGTGGAGTCTTTGGAATCCGGGTACTTTGATGTATACGTGAACAACTTTTCTCGTATCAGAATCATTTTAATTGCGAATTTCCACGTAGAGTAGTCATCTATGCCGCAGAGGTTTTTAATGGCGACTTTCGTGGATAGGGCCATAACCTTTTGATGAAATAAACTAGATAACTAGGATATGGAAGCAAAAACGTTGTTTGCACAAGGAAAATTTTATTGAGAGTCACATGACATAAGTCATTATTAAAAAACACTTGTTCGAATATCAATTATAGAATGTCGTAAACTAAAAAGTTTCCACAGATAGCTTACGAAATTCAAATTTTATTTGAATTTTCGAAATTTGTAAGCTAAAACATATTGTACTTAAATGCCATAAGACAAATAATGTCTTATTAGCTTCTTTGTATTTCGCGGGACCCGTTTATTTCATCAATTTTACCAAAGCAAGCGTTAAACAACCTACCAACAGTATATAGACCTACATATTTTATTATTTGTGGAACCGACCATTTAAAAATTAACCCCAAAAGTTTGATCAAACGTTCATGCACTCTGAAAAACATTTTGCCAGATATTGGCCTTCCCTGCATCGGTGCGGTAACAAAGAAGTCCCTCGTTTGTAGAGGTATAGACATTACATCATAATATTTATTATTTTTTTTACTATTCCTTACAAATTTGTTGTAATTTATTTTATATATATTGTAGTTCTTGTAGTTGTAGTCTGTTTTTGTAATTCATATGGGTTTATTGCCTGACAATAAATTATTATTATTATATATTATTATTGCCATTAGGTACATGGCAATGTTTTTTACACACATTCCCTTTTAGTACACATAGGAACCAATATAAAAATTCTATCGACCACCACTGCTCTATATGCTTGCTATTCAGCGGGCTTTTAATTTTTTTCCTCTTTTACATATTTCAACATTGAATTCATTTTTTTAAACTGCCTACTCGTTAACCGTATATCGACTTTTATTAGTTTTATTGAAAATAGGAATTCAATTTGTTTTCCGCGTTAACTTATGCTTCATAACTTTTGCACGAATAAACATAAAAAGAGCTTTCAATAAGAAATATTTGCTTTGAATAGACTCTCCAAGCGCTTCGAATCAACCACAGCATACGGATTACGATTTGCGACTCGACTGTGCAGCTTTAAGGGGATTTATTGAATTTATTTTTGTCTTTCTCACTCTCACGGAGATTTGGTAGGTGCGACATGCAGCGTCGCGGAAGAATATAGCAGAAAAACGACGTTTTACCTAATTACTCAAAAACTAAGCCAGTTATCAAAAATCTGTTCTAAGCGTTTTAGGATATTATTATTACCGACACATTAAAACAAAAATTACAATTACATCCATTGTAGTTTCCACAAATTAGTAAAAGAGCGAGATTGGCCCTATGAATCAAATTGTATTGAAACCTGCTGTCGCCAGTTTTCCCCACCACTTGCTACAAATACACATGCAGCAATAGATGTGAAGTCTCTTACACACCACGCACACCGATAGATCAGTGCAAAGTGGTAAGAACAAATATAGTCTTTGTTGTTTATAAAACAGCACTCAATTTAGAACACCGTGCAGATGCACACAAACAAATATCAACCGTGGTGAAACGCCAATGAAAGCCATAGAAAAGCCATTAATTTTAGTGAGTGACTAAAATTTAAAGTTATCGATTCTTCAATTTTTTAATATTCGTGTTTTCACAATATCTCTATTTTTTATGTATAAAAATCAATCCCAAAATCCCTTGGTCACGACATCACGCGTGAACGGCTGGACCGATTTCAATAAATATTTTTGTGTTGTGTTTCCTATTGTCAGGAGTAGGTTCTTACAAAAGAAAAAAGAAAAGAAATAAAGAATAAAACCACAAAGTAAAAAATAATATCTATTTCTACACACTGGTTGAAGTCGGGTGAGTATTAATAATACTTCAATATAAATAATTTTTACAGTGTCTTTCAAAAACTTTTCAACAGTTCCTCAATTCCCACAGCTTAGGAGTGAAGCATCAGGATTGAAGAGTTTGGACTTGGGTTTAAGTATGAAGTCGTTGCTTGATATTCATTATCAAAAGTTCTTGAATTTCATTGATTATGGAGTTCTATACTCTGCTGTTCAGGATTGAGGAGTCGCACTCCATCCCAACCATTAGTAAAATATTTTCAAAACGGTTTAGAAATCTTGAACAAATCGATATAGATAGGTGCGTAAAATATGTATCACACAAAATAAATCGTTAAAAATATCGAAAACATCGCCCATCTCTAGTTTACGCAAGCCCACAGCGGCCTTACCACAAAACACACCATGAAACGTGCAAGTGAAAATCGGTAAAGCACACTCAACCATTGCGTCGTAAGACCGGCCGGTTCTTTGATTGATTTATAGTAAGCAAGCAATGGTTTTTGTTTATAATGTGATACAAAGTTGTCACTTTACATATTTTGATACTGCTAAATAATGTTTTATTGATTTTTATGGAAAATTACAACAAAATACTTACGAGTGAAATCAGATGCCATCTTTAGTATTATTCACTTTTTTGCTTGATTTTTTGCAAACAACCACTGAACAACACGGCATTTTTATAAAAATCGAGAGCAGTGAAGCGATCGTTGGACGACACTCCACTAAAGACAAAAACGGTTAGGAGGTGTATTTTACACTATATAAGTTCGCACGGACCACACCTCCTTGGCCGATCTTGCTCTTTTACTAATCTGTGGTAGTTTCCGATAAAACATAGAAAAACTGAGATTTTGGAGCAACTTTTGGGAGAACTTTCTATCGAGAAAATTTTATCCAATCGTGTTTCTGTTGGAAAGTGTAAACAAACCATTACACAGCAATGGTAATTTAACTCTGTACGTATAGTTGGTACATTATACTTGACATTGACGTTAATATAGCTTTGTCTGTCAATGTGTCAATGCGGGCCTTCAAACGAAGTTTCTTGATCTCTTTGCCGCCGAAACTGTGAACAGCGCACATCTCTGTACACGTCGCCCTGCCCTTATTAATTTCGTGCTCCCATTCAATATGATGTAATTCAAAGTTTACTCTGCATTTTTCTTTCCACTGCCATAATCCTGCTATCAGGTTATGTGCACCAGGCCCTTCAGGCTGCGCGAGTTTACCGTTTTGCTTTGTCCCCGAGATAACCTTCACACCGCGTGGCACGCGGCACCCGTCGAGCATCCTCGATCGATAGCATGGCTGCCCCGGATTGCCGAGTGACCGTCGAGAAGCTAAAAGGTACGGAGGACTACAGCACGTGGAAATTTCTAGTGCGCATGCTGCTGATCCACGAGGATCTATGGGACGCCGTAGAACAAAGGAAAGGACCGGACGACAAAACGCAACGTAAGGCGCTTGCGCGCATTTGTCTTTTAGTTCACCCTAGTGTGTTAACACATATTAGAACTGCAAAGACAGCTTACGAAGCATGGGACAGTTTGGAGCGAGCATACGAGGGCAAAGGACTCACGAGGCGGCTAGGTCTACTACGCACATTGTTCGCGCTTAAGCTAGCGGCCTTCGACGACATGCAGTCATATCTGAACAAAATAACAGATGTAGGTCAACAGCTTCACGACATAGGTGCAGGCCTGGAGGACGACTTCCTTGCAGTAATCATGCTCAGCGGGCTCTCAAGCGACTATGACCCGCTTATCATGACGTTGGAGAACTCAACGGAGAAGCTCACTACGGACACTGTGAGGTCGAGGCTGACTCAGGAGTATCAACGGAGACTGGAAAATGACACTAAGGCTGAAGCTCTTGCAGTGAGTAAACCTAAAAAGACAATTCGGTGCTTTAAATGCAAACAACTAAATCATAAATCTAGTTCTTGTGCTGTGAAAGTGAAACCTAGAGAGAAAAAGGACAAATCCTTTTTTTGTGCAATGTCGGTGAATCTAGGCAATGAAGTGTTCTGTGTGGACTCGGGTGCGACTCATAATTTGACAAATAATCTCAAAATATTGCATAATTACAAAGAAGAGGCCCCCGTAGAGATAAAAGTTGCTAACGGTGAAAAATTGTTGGCATCGGGTAGAGGAAGTGTGAAGATTTCTCTACAAAACACCTTAAGGACTATAAGTGAAGTTTTGTATGTTCCTGAGCTAACTGTTAACTTACTATCGGTTAGTGCTATGACTAGGAAAGGCTTTACAGTAGTTTTTGATAAAAATGTATGTAAGGTGTTTGACGGGGATCAGGTTGTCGCAGTGGCTAAACAAGTTAACGGGGTTTACATTATAGATAAACCATGTGTTTTGCCTTTGAGTAAGCAGAGTAGCGCAAGCCCGTCCACGTGCACAGCTACGGAGCAAGCTGTGCTGGCATCGCAGTCCAGTGAGTCACAAGTGATGTGGCATAGGAGGCTGGGACATCTCAACAGGCGAAGTATGGATTTGCTGAAAGGTATGGCTGTTGGCATTGATTATGATAACTCAAATTTCAAATCATGTGTACCTTGTATACAGGGAAAACAAGCCAGGCTACCTTTTCCGAAGAAATCTTTCAATAGGGCTAAAGATATATTAGGTTTGGTTCATACTGACCTGTGCGGGCCGATGTCTAAGCCATCTTTAAGTGGGTGTAGGTACTTTCTCACATTTATAGATGACTATAGCAGAAAAACTTATATATATTTCCTTAGATCAAAAGATCAAGTTTTTGATAAGTTTAGGGAATACAAGGCTCTTGTTGAGAAACAGACAGGAAAGCAAATTAAGGTTCTTCGCAGTGACAATGGCGGCGAATATATTAATAAAAATTTACAGGACTTCTTGAAGAAGTACGGGATTCGCCACCAGACCACAGTGCCTCACTCGCCGCAACAGAATGGAGTTGCAGAGCGTGCCAACCGGACCATCGTAGAGAAAGCAAGGTGTATGCTTCTCGATGCCGGGCTGGATCAGCGCTTCTGGGCGGAGGCAGTGAACACTGCTGTCTATCTCAAGAACAGATCGCCTACCAAGGCGGTAAGGGACACAGTTCCTGAGAGCAAGTGGTCAAATAAAAAGGTAAATATGACTCACCTTAGAACATTTGGCTGTTTAGCTTATGCACTTGCAGAAAAAAGACAAAAATTTGATGCAAAATGTGAAAAATATATTTTTGTAGGCTATTGTGAGGAGACAAAGGGATACAGATTAATAGATCCCACTAATCCTAAAGTCTGCATAAAAGCTCGGAATGTAACATTCCTCGAGACTGAATTTTATAATTCCACCATACAGCAACCGCCTCAGACTGTTGAAATCAGTTTAAATTCTCCGTCTTCAAATGAGTTTGTACACACTAGTCAACCTGTAATCCCACATGATGCAACGGGGAGCCCCAGTAATGCGGGATCTGATGGGGTTACTATAAGGTCAAGGCGACGTGTACAGAGAAGCCCTGTTTCTAGCGACAGTATAGAATCAGATGATCCGCGTGATGAAACTTACATTCCAGGTGAAACAACAATGGAGCAGTGCGACTCTGAGGGATCCTGCTACGAAACTAGCCTGGCGTTGCAGTCTACGTGCCTAGCCAGTGAGAGCTGTTTCGATGGTGAACCAGAGACTGCGAAAGAGGCGTTGCAGAATAAAGACTCCGAGAAATGGAGAAATGCAATGTCAGATGAGTATAAATCCTTTGTTGATAACAACTGCTGGACCTTGTGTGAACTACCCAAGGGTCAGAAGAAGCCTGTGAAATGTAAATGGGTCTTTAAACGAAAAAGAGGATTGGATGGAGAAGTTTTGAGATATAAGGCGAGATTAGTTGCTAAGGGCTATACACAGAAATATGGTGTGAATTATTTTGAAACATTTTCGCCCGTTGTAAGGTACTCAACTCTTAGAATTTTGCTTGCTTTGGCTGCTGAGAAAAATATGGATATAGATCATCTTGACGTTAAGACAGCTTTTCTTAACGGTGACCTTAAAGAAACTATCTATATGGAGCAACCGGAAGGTTTCAAAAGTAAAGAGAATCCTCACATGGTCTATCGCTTAAATAAGGCCATCTATGGACTAAAACAAGCGTCTAAAAGTTGGTATGAGAAAATTAATTCTGTTTTAATAGATAAAATGAAATTTAGAAAATTTTCTTCAGAGCCCTGTGTGTTTATAAAGAATCATGATGATGGTACAGTGACTATTATAGCTCTGTATGTAGATGATATCATTTTGTTCACTAATAACAAGGAAGAAAAACCTAAGATCAAGCAGCATCTTAAGACTCAATTCGAGATGAAGGATCTAGGGCCAGCTCATCAGATTCTTGGCATGAGATTATGTAAACAAAATGGGGTATTTACTTTAGATCAATCAGATAACGTAGGTAGGGTGTTAGAGCGTTTTAATATGTCTGATTGTAAACCAGCTAGCACTCCTATGGAAACAGGTTTAAAATTAATTAAATGTGATAGTAAACCGGATAACTTACCTTTTAGAGAATTAATAGGTTGTTTAATGTATATTGTTGTTTGTACTAGGCCTGATATAGCTAATGCTGTAAGTATTTTAAGCCAATTCAATGACTGTTTTAGTGAAACTCATTGGAAGGCAGCAAAGCGAGTGCTTCGATACTTAAAAGGTACTATTAACTATTGCCTCACATTTAGTAAAACTAACACAGAAATAAATGCTTTTGTTGACGCCGACTGGGCGTCAAATGAGGTAGACCGAAGGTCCTATACAGGCTTTGTTTTTAAGCTCGGAGGATCAACAGTCTCTTGGCAAAGCCGCAAACAGAAGACTGTTGCTCTTTCGAGCACAGAAGCAGAATACATGGCACTGTCGGATGCATGTAAGGAGGCGTTATTCATAAGAACATTTTTGTATGAATGTTTAGGAATTGAATGTAAAATATCAATTTATAATGATAGTCAGTCAGCGCAGAAGTTGTGTTGTAATCCAATGTTTCATGCGAGAACTAAACACATAGATGTCCGGCATCATTTTATTCGACAAAATGTAAATAAAGGTATTATTAAATTGTGCTATGTATGTACTGATGATATGGTAGCTGATATCCTAACTAAGCCTTTAACAAAGTTCAAGACTGAAAAATTTGTAAGTGAACTAGGTCTTAACTCTAAGCTGTGTACTTAAGTTTTGCTTGTATTGAAGGGCATAAGTATGTAGGCTTTATGTAGCATGTAATACAATTGAGTAGTTACATTGTAAATGCTTTGTTTAAGGGCCAGTGTTGGAAAGTGTAAACAAACCATTACACAGCAATGGTAATTTAACTCTGTACGTATAGTTGGTACATTATACTTGACATTGACGTTAATATAGCTTTGTCTGTCAATGTGTCAATGCGGGCCTTCAAACGAAGTTTCTTGATCTCTTTGCCGCCGAAACTGTGAACAGCGCACATCTCTGTACACGTCGCCCTGCCCTTATTAATTTCGTGCTCCCATTCAATATAATGTAATTCAAAGTTTACTCTGCATTTTTCTTTCCACTGCCATAATCCTGCTATCAGTTTCTGCTTCTAAGCGATTTTAGATTAAAGACCCAAAATACATGACGTGTAAATTTGAAAGTAATTGTCTTTATAGTTTTTGCATAAAACTTCATTCAAAATCACCTAAATACGGCTTGTAGGCCGTTAATATTTTTCGCTGAATCTTTAAACTTCTTTATTCTCGTTTGGTATCCATCCAAAATTGGTGGCCAGCGAAGATAAGTGAGTGAATTTATAGTGTCTGAATTTAACCTGGAGATTGATCTAGTGACAAGGGTAGTGTAGTAACGTAACCCCTGCTTTTCGCATCGAAATTAAAGCAGGACAGATTATTTCGTTTTGCTACAAACCGCTACTTAAAAAGAATCTGTATGGTCCATTATGCAGAAACACCGCCACTTAAAACACCACACAGAATTCTACCAACAATTTCTTCTATCCAGGTTTCTTCCCAAAACCGGGAAATCCTTGTTGTCCGGGAGATGGTGACTTCACAATGCGAAATCGTAGTCTCTATATGATAGCGGATTACATATAGCAAAACAAATTAAGCTGCTGTGTGCTCTAATTATGGATTTCCGCAAAATAACGCCTGCTTCCATTCAATAAAAATATAGTTAGACCACGAAAGTTTTTCGATTAAGCCACGAAAACTTGGTTGCTGGACTTGACTCTAACCGAACTCTAAATACGGCGGTCTGTAGGCTGATTCTGTATCGTTCAATTTGTTAGTTAGCAACTCTCACAGGGTTGTTAACTAAAAAACGGAGGCAAAAACCATATTTTTTGCATTCTTTTTGCACAATTTACCAACCTAGGTTGGTATGGTATCATGTCAACATACCATGCTAGTTGCTAACTTGTGGAAAAAGTATGCAAAAATAGGATTTTTGCCTCCGTTTTCTTAGTTAATAACCCAGTGAGGGTTACTAACTAACAAACTGAACGATACAGAATCAGCCCCCTGAAGACATAACGTTTCGGTTAAAGTCAAGTCAAGCAACCGAGCCGTAGTAAGCAGTTTCGAAAAGTTTTAACTACGGTACAATGTCAGGGGTCACACTTAACCCCTTTCGTGTAACGCGCCTATTATCTTGGACTGCGTATTGTCGTGTGTCACCGCAGTCAAAGTAACTTGAAATCAAATAAAAATAAGTGAATGACTGTTAACATGCCTAAAAATAAAATAATAAAAATATAGGTATTTTGTACTTCTGAAAGCAATTAATGAACAGCACTAATAAGAAATATGATTTTTGCCACCGTTTTGTTATTGCCACCGTTTTGTTAGTTAATAACCGAGTGAGGGTTGACTGAACTGAACGATACAGAATCAGCCCACTGAAATATGGATTGAGCTCATCAGCTCATCCCGTCTACGAAGAATCTTCCGCTCATCCCGTACAGAATGGAACGGTGGGCAGTTCAGCAGCTGTAGCCATATGACATATTTGCGCTCCTCCTCGCCGAAAACGTTCGAACGCTTATATGGAGCGAAGTTCAAAAAATGTATGAGAATGACAGTTAAATAAAATAAATAAATAAAAAAATAAAAAAATAAAAAAAAAATAAAAAATAAAAATTAAAAAAAAAAAAAAATTAAAAAAAAAAAAGCCTTTTAATCTCATACCTCCTTAATAAGCTAATTACATAATGTTTGGTTTGGTTAGTAACAATTTTTCTTAGAGAACTATGTTAGTTATTTTGTGGTTAGTTTCTGTTAGTAACAATGTTTTCTTATATAACTATATTAGTTCATTAGTAATCGTGTGTGTGTGTGTTTGTGTGTGTGTGTGTGTGCATGTGTGTACGTGTGTTTATGTTAGGAGATAATATAATAAGTTGTTTTGTGTTCTTGTTGTTTTTAGATTCAGCTTTCGTTACGAGATATGAGCACCCTCTAGGGTAAAGGCCTCCTCCAACCTTTGCCATTCAGCTCTGTCTTTACCTAAAATCATCCATCTCTTTCCTGCAGTTTTTATGATGTCATCAGCCCACCGTTTTATTGGCCTACCAACCTTCCTTTTTCCTCCTGGTCCTTTCCACCGTGTAGTTTCTATAGTCCACCTTTTATCTGTGTAACGTGCGATGTGTCCTCCCCATTTCCATTTCAACTTGAGTGCTTGCTCCAATGCGTCGGTTATTTTGGTTTTCTGTCTAATTGTAGAGCATCTAATCTTGTGTATCTTTTTTATTTTTAGTATACTCCGTTCTATTGCCCTTTGGGTCGTCCTTATTCTGCGTTTTACTTTATTAGTGAGAACCCATGTTTGGCACCCATATAGTAAGCTGGGTAGTAAGCACGTGTCTATTACAATTTTCTTCAAATTCAAAGAGTAATTTCCTTTTAGGATTTCCTTTAAAGCCCAAAACTTTTTCCAGGTTAAATTAATCCTTCTCTCAACTTCTTCTTCATTGGCCGTTTTGGCGAAAGATATTTGTTTACCTAGATATATATAGTTGTCTACATACTCTATGTTATTTGCCTTCACTATTATTGGTGATTTGTAACTGTTGGTCATAACTTTTGTTTTTAATGCGTTCATTTCTAGACCTACTTTAGAACTTTCTTCGTCAAGTGTTCGCATCAATTCCTCTAGTTCTTTCGGTGTTTCAGCTAGTAGGACAATATCGTCTGCGAATCTTAAATGGTTTAAGTATCGATCACCTACTCTTATCCCTTTTCGTTTCCAGTCCAGCTTACGGAATATATTTTCTAGCACGGCGATGAACAATTTAGGGGAAAGAGGGTCTCCCTGTCTGACACCACGTTCTATTATGATTGGTTCTCCTCGAGTTTCGAGTTTGACTGTGCTAGTACTATTAGCGTATATGGTTTTTATTATATTTATATATTTAGCTTCTACGTTACATGCTTTTAAAGGTTCCCATATTGAGTTGTGACTTATACTGTCGAAGGCTTTGCTGTAGTCAATAAAGCCCAAATATAAAGGTCTATCATACTCTTTATATTTTTCTATTACTTGCTCTATTGACTGTAAGTGGTCTGTAGTACTAAATCCGGATCTAAAGCCAGCCTGCTCTATCGGCTGTGATTGGTCTATTTTAGGGGTTATTCTGTTTAGTATTATAGATGCAAAAAGTTTATAAATGCTTGCTATAAGGCTAATCGGCCTGTAATTTGCTACGTCTAATGGATTTCCTTTTTTATACAGCAGTATTATATCTGACGTACACCATTGTACGGGAACGGATTCGGTGTCAATTGCCATATTAAATAGTCTTGATAGATAACTTAAAAGTACAGGTGCGCCAAATTTCAGAGCTTCATTGCTGATACCATCTGGCCCTGGTGATTTTTCGCTTTTTAGCTGTTTTATATGTTTGTACACTTCTAGTTCGTCTATTTCTTTACTGATTGTTTCATCACTATGTAAATCGTCTCTAATTATATCGTCATCTCTTTTTCTGTACAATTCCCTATAGAATTTAGTCGCATATTCTACGACCTCGTTTCTTGTTTTTGTACTTTCCGATTTTATTTCTAGTTTTTGTATCCAAGTTTTGTGCAGTTTTAGTTGTTTGAAAGCTCTTTTCGTACTTCTGAATTGGTTTAAATTTCTTGATATAACATCTTTTCTGTGGTTACTATAGTCCTTTCTAATCGACTTATTGGTTTGCTTAAATAGGTTGCTAAGTTGTTCCCTCATAGCTTTATCTTTGTTTTTTGTTAATATTAGTTCTGTTCGCTTCTTTATTAATTCTCTTGTCTCTTCACTTAATATTTTATGCCCTTTTTTTTGTATTTCACTTTTTATGTTCAGACTTTCTGTGATGATCTTTTCTAGCAAGTTATAGAAGTCTTGGACGTTTGTCGGTACGTTTAGGTCTACAGTTTTTGTTTTCAAGTGTTCAATGTAGTTTTTTATTTCGTTTTCTGTTTTAGGAATTTTAGGTTGTAATTTAAAGGCTTTTCTGCTCTTTTTGGATTGATGAAGTGAAAATGTTGCTCTCAATAGCCTGTGATCAGACGCAAAATTTATTTTGTTGAGAACTTCAAAGTTGTTAACTGCTTTTGGGTAGCTCGTCATTATATAGTCTATTTCGGTTTTCGTATTTTGGCTAGGAGAGATCCACGTCCATTTACGACTTTCTTTTTTATTGAAGAATGTATTAATTATTGACAATTTATTTTCTGTTGCGAATTCTATAAGTTTTTTACCCCTTTCATTTCGTTTTCCATATCCATAATTTCCCATGATTATGCTTTCTTCTTTTCTGGGATAGCCAATTCTTGCATTGAAGTCGCCCATAACTATCAATTTTTTATCTGCTAGGGACTGTGCTTTGGCTATATTGCTGTAAAAATCTTCTATTTCATCCTCGTTTGAACGTTCAGTGGGTGCGTATGCCTGGATAATTGAAATATGTAGTTCCGCAAATTTAAGTTGTAGTAGTGCTACTCTTTCAGAGATTCCTACAAAATTGGTAATGTTATTTTTAAGTTTTTTCTTAATTAAGAATCCTACTCCATGCAGTCCTTTTGTTTGCCCGATGTAGCAGAAAATATAATCTTCATATTCTTCAATATTACAGCCCATTTTCCTTACTTCTGAAAGTCCTAAAATATCGAATTTGACGTTTTCAAGGGCATATGTCAGTTGCAAGTATCTTTCTGTAGAAGATAGAGATCTCACGTTATATGTGCAAATGTATAAAGTATTTAGAGGGTCTTCATTTGGGTTGGTGGTTGATACATGGGTTTTAGGTGGAGGGTGGTGGTCTAATTCCCCACGAGGACCAGTCGGATTGGGGAATGTTGGGTGTTTGCTTTTAATTTTGTCTTTTTGGTTATTTATTTTATTACGGTGGCTGATGGCATCATCCTATAATTTATTTTCTGATGGTAGTGTGCATTTGGAAAGGGAAGTGCTTCTGGCTCTCATTGCATCAAAAGCGTTGATTCGGTTTGTTTTTGATGAATGATGCTGTTTTCTTGGCTGGACGGGTTCATTTGGAGACGTTGACGAGGTTCTTTTGCGTTTTTCTTTCCCGGTGATTCCTTCTCTGATAATCAATTTGTCGTAATTTATGACTGCATAGTTCCCCTTGTTTCTTTCTTCTATCATTTTTGTCTGTAGTTCTTTCCTCTTATCAAGCACCTCTTGAATGACATATTATGAGAATGACAGTTATCTGCACGCAAGTCGCATGGTTAATACTTAATTTAGCGATCGGAATTTCGTCCATATACGCATTCGACAGGTTTCGGTGACGAGCACAAATATGTCATATGGCTACAGCTGCTGACCTGCCTACCGCTCCATTCTGTACGGGATGAGCGGAAGATTCTTCGTAGACGTTCGTTCCATTTGACTGATCGACATCTTTCTGTGACGCAAGTATGTCGTGAGGAATCAAAAACTTAGAAGGACGAACAGATGGAAAATGGACACAGAAATCGGTGTGGTGAACTCTGAAGTACCACACCAGTTGCGAATGGCGTCGGGGCCTGGCGACGCGTCGGCACCACATACATATTAACGCGCCGCAGAGCCAGACAACACGCGATGTTTAGCTACAATGCGATTACAATGCGATTATACGCAGGAACTCTCACACTGGCAGGAAGTGCTCGTATAAATTCAATACCTTAATGCCGCTAATTTTAGACGTTCGAATGAGGAACTAATAACTTTGCATATTTGCAAGGGATCCGTACAATAACGTTTCTAACGTTTTTCTTCCACATTTCTGATACGAGTAGCTAACGAACGTGGAACCTTCCGCTTCCAGCTTTCATGTTTCCAATAAAATCTGGGTGCCTTCAAGAGAAGTGTATAGGCATTTGCTAGGCAAGCGCGCTCCATCCTAGACCTCATCATCACGTCAGACGTGATTGTAGTTCAAACAGAAACCTTTCGATAAAATAAAAAAGCACAGCACTGTTTCTCACATGCGTGAGGCGATATAACCTTACAAATCTATTTCAATGACAATAGGTCACGAGATGGAATTAGTGAGTCAATTCTGACGACATCTCGCTTCCAAGTGATTCAGCACGAATCAAGGAAATTGATCTGACAAACACGTAAGTACGTAGTGCTTCCATGAAATGAAAAGCAGCGTGTTAATCTACGTAGTTTTTTTACATTTTCTAGGTTCATTACTAGATATATATCAACGTCCGCCATTGATTTGCATCTTGTAATATCGACGTCATGATTCCTCAATCCAAATTCGTCTGATGAAAAGAAAATGCCTATTTCTTGTCTAGAAAATGCTTATTCAGTCTTCTCTTGAAGATAATCTTGTCTTGGCTAGGAACACAGAAGCTGGAAGGATGTTCCACACCTTAGCGGTACGTATCAGAAACGTGGAAGTAAAACTTTTAGTTCGAATTTGGTAGACATAACCACAAAAGGATGCTAAAATCTCTCAGCGTCTTGCGGTACAGTGCTGGAGTTTATGGCTTTAAGGGTGCGTTTACGGACATTGCAGTTTTCGTGGAGTTTTCGGTACATATTGTGACTAGAATAAACAAAATATAATGGAACTAAAAATAACAACACAAAGATTGGTCTTTTATCTACAATTCGTGGTAGAAAAATTGGTTAAAAATCTTTACTTTTAGTAATATAAAAATAGTTTAAATTATCTCTTCTCACAAAATTGGCGATTTAGGAGCGAGTTTCGGTACATTTTTCTGTAAAAACATACCGATTTTATGTCTTTTAAAAATATCAACTGACAGTAGATATGTTCATCTATACACGGTGGTAGAAAAAATAACAAAAAAAGGACAAACAGTATATGAAAAAAAATGAAGTTCGCTTGCATTGTTTTCACATATTTTGCTTACAAGCGTAAATCTTAAAGAGGTTACAATAAGGGTTATTTTATTTTACTCGGTCACAGGTTTCTACTATTTCAAAATTCAAATATCCATCAGTCAGCCTTTGGCTGCCTTCGCGAGTGGGACTGCACGTCGTTGGCGAGCAGTTGCTGATTGAAAAACATCGCTGTACGTACACGGATATTTGGCAATAACTATCTTGATACTTGACGAAATCTACTGTCCTGACATATTTTTGAAAAGTTAAGCACCTAGTACCTACAGTACCTACAATATTATATTTTATTATAATTAGCTAGAATTGAGTTTATTTATTTTATTCCATTTATTTTATTTGTTCCCCAAGCGTACTAGTGACCTGAAGGTATACTTAGAAGACTACTACTGGATCTCCTAGACGTATAGAGCTAGCCGTCTCGAGTTTGGGCTCGTTTTGTTAGTTATGAAAAGACCTTTCCACTTGACTTGGTGGAGTGAGCTGAAGGTATACTTCGAAGACTACTACTGGATCTCCTAGACGTATAGAGCTAGCCGTCTCGAGTTTGGGCTCGTTTTGTTAGTTATGAAAAGACCTTTCCACTTGACTTGGTGGAGTGAGCTGAAGGTATACTTCGAAGACTACTACTGGATCTCCTAGACGTATAGAGCTAGCCATCTCGAGTTTGGGCTCGTTTTGTTAGTTATGAAAAGACCTTTCCACTTGACTTGGTGGAGCGACCTGAAGGTATACTTCAAAGACTACTACTGGATCTCCTAGACGTATAGAGCTAGCCATCTCGAGTTTGGGCTCGTTTTGTTAGTTATGAAAAGACCTTTCCACTTGACTTGGTGGAGCGACCTGAAGGTATACTTCAAAGACTACTACTGGATCTCCTAGACGCATAGACCTAGCCGGGTCGAGTTTGGGCTCGTTTTGTTAGTTATGAAAAGACCTTTCCACTTGACTTGGTGGAGTGAGCTGAAGGTATACTTCGAAGACTACTACTGGATCTCCTAGACGTATAGAGCTAGCCATCTCGAGTTTGGGCTCGTTTTGTTAGTTATGAAAAGACCTTTCCACTTGACTTGGTGGAGTGAGCTGAAGGTATACTTCGAAGACTACTACTGGATCTCCTAGACGTATAGAGCTAGCCATCTCGAGTTTGGGCTCGTTTTGTTAGTTATGAAAAGACCTTTCCACTTGACTTGGTGGAGCGACCTGAAGGTATACTTCAAAGACTACTACTGGATCTCCTAGACGCATAGACCTAGCCGGGTCGAGTTTGGGCTCGTTTTGTTAGTTATGAAAAGACCTTTCCACTTGACTTGGTGGAGTGAGCTGAAGGTATACTTCGAAGACTACTACTGGATCTCCTAGACGTATAGAGCTAGCCATCTCGAGTTTGGGCTCGTTTTGTTAGTTATGAAAAGACCTTTCCACTTGACTTGGTGGAGTGAGCTGAAGGTATACTTCGAAGACTACTACTGGATCTCCTAGACGTATAGAGCTAGCCATCTCGAGTTTGGGCTCGTTTTGTTAGTTATGAAAAGACCTTTCCACTTGACTTGGTGGAGCGACCTGAAGGTATACTTCAAAGACTACTACTGGATCTCCTAGACGCATAGACCTAGCCGGGTCGAGTTTGGGCTCGTTTTGTTAGTTATGAAAAGACCTTTCCACTTGACTTGGTGGAGTGAGCTGAAGGTATACTTCGAAGACTACTACTGGATCTCCTAGACGTATAGAATTAGCCTCTAGCTAGCTGAATGATTTATGACCGAGTCTGCAGCGAGATAATTACACTACTATAGTGGTGCAGCCTCTCACCTCCCCGCATATGTTGCACACGCGGCTGCACTCGTCGGCCGGCACGATGTCGGTGAGCGAGAAACTCGAATGATTTATGACCGAGTCTGCAGCGAGATAATTACACTATTATAGTTGGCAGCCTCTCACCTCCTCGCATATGTTGCATACGCGGCTGCGCTAGTCAGCCGGCACGATGTCGGTGAGCGAGACACTCGAATGATTTATGACCGAGTCTGCAGCGAGATAATTACACTACTATAGTTGGCAGCCTCTCACCTCCTCGCATATGTTGCATACGCGGCTGCGCTCGTCGGCCGGCACGATGTCGGTGAGCGAGACACTCGAATGATTTATGACCGAGTCTGCAGCGAGATAATTACACTACTAGTTGGCAGCCTCTCACCTCCTCGCATATGTTGCATACGCGGCTGCGCTCGTCGGCCGGCACGATGTCGGTGAGCGAGAAACTCGAATGATTTATGACCGAGTCTGCAGCGAGATAATTACACTACTATAGTTGGCAGCCTCTCACCTCCTCGCATATGTTGCATACGCGGCTGCGCTCGTCGGCCGGCACGATGTCGGTGAGCGAGACACTCGAATGATTTATGACCGAGTCTGCAGCGAGATAATTACACTACTATAGTTGGCAGCCTCTCACCTCCCTGCATATGTTGCACACGCGTCTGCGCCCGTCGGCCGGCACGATGTCGGTGAGCGAGACACTCGAATGATTTATGACCGAGTCTGCAGCTAGATAATTACACTACTAGTTGGCAGCCTCTCACCTCCTCGCATATGTTGCATACGCGGCTGCGCTCGTCAGCCGGCACGATGTCGGTGAGCGAGACACTCGAATGATTTATGACCGAGTCTGCAGCGAGATAATTACACTACTAGTTGGCAGCCTCTCACCTCCTCGCATATGTTGCATACGCGGCTGCGCTCGTCGGCCGGCACGATGTCGGTGAGCGAGAAACTCGAATGATTTATGACCGAGTCTGCAGCGAGATAATTACACTACTATAGTTGGCAGCCTCTCACCTCCTCGCATATGTTGCATACGCGGCTGCGCTCGTCGGCCGGCACGATGTCGGTGAGCGAGACACTCGAATGATTTATGACCGAGTCTGCAGCGAGATAATTACACTACTATAGTTGGCAGCCTCTCACCTCCCTGCATATGTTGCACACGCGTCTGCGCCCGTCGGCCGGCACGATGTCGGTGAGCGAGACACTCGAATGATTTATGACCGAGTCTGCAGCTAGATAATTACACTACTAGTTGGCAGCCTCTCACCTCCTCGCATATGTTGCATACGCGGCTGCGCTCGTCAGCCGGCACGATGTCGGTGAGCGAGACACTCGAATGATTTATGACCGAGTCTGCAGCGAGATAATTACACTACTAGTTGGCAGCCTCTCACCTCCTCGCATATGTTGCATACGCGGCTGCGCTCGTCGGCCGGCACGATGTCGGTGAGCGAGACACTCGACTGATTTATGACCGAGTCTGCAGCGAGATAATTACACTACTATAGTTGGCAGCCTCTCACCTCTTCGCATATGTTGCATACGCGGCTGCGCTCGTCGGCCGGCACGATGTCGGTGAGCGAGACACTCGACTGATTTATGACCGAGTCTGCAGCGAGATAATTACACTACTATAGTTGGCAGCCTCTCACCTCCCTGCATATGTTGCACACGCGTCTGCGCCCGTCGGCCGGCACGATGTCGGTGAGCGAGACACTCGAATGATTTATGACCGAGTCTGCAGCGAGATAATTACACTACTAGTTGGCAGCCTCTCACCTCCTCGCATATGTTGCATACGCGGCTGCGCTCGTCAGCCGGCACGATGTCGGTGAGCGAGACACTCGAATGATTTATGACCGAGTCTGCAGCGAGATAATTACACTACTAGTTGGCAGCCTCTCACCTCCTCGCATATGTTGCATACGCGGCTGCGCTCGTCAGCCGGCACGATGTCGGTGAGCGAGACACTCGAATGATTTATGACCGAGTCTGCAGCGAGATAATTACACTACTAGTTGGCAGCCTCTCACCTCCTCGCATATGTTGCATACGCGGCTGCGCTCGTCAGCCGGCACGATGTCGGTGAGCGAGACACTCGAATGATTTATGACCGAGTCTGCAGCGAGATAATTACACTACTATAGTTGGCAGCCTCTCACCTCTTCGCATATGTTGCATACGCGGCTGCGCTCGTCGGCCGGCACGATGTCGGTGAGCGAGACACTCGAATGATTTATGACCGAGTCTGCAGCGAGATAATTACACTACTATAGTTGGCAGCCTCTCACCTCCTCGCATATGTTGCACACTCGGCTGCGCTCGTCGGCCGGCACGATGTCGGTGAGCGAGACACTCGAATGATTTATGACCGAGTCTGCAGCGAGATAATTACACTACAAGAGTCTGCAGCGAGATAATAAATTAGCTTAGAACGAAGTTATTTCGTTATAATAAAATACCTAAATGACAAAATATAAAATTTTATATCAAAGTATCAAAATCGCGTTGATTCACTCATTTCGAGGCAGCTTTGTGTGAGTGTAGGCCGTGCGTATGTATTTAGTGCGATTTGATACCTATCTATTTTGGGAGCACATCCTTAAAACATCTTCAATGAATGAAAAATAACAGTAAGTGTTAGGAACAACACGAACATGAAAGGCCAAAAGAGGAACTCCATTTTTAAAAGTTAAATTTCCTACAATCTGTTGCTTTACTCACAACAATTTGCTGAAAGAAAATCTTTTGGTCGGAGATGAATGGATCTTTGGATCATAATAGCAGACTTCCACTACAAATTCATTAACATAGAAACAACGTGTTATCTGTAGCTATTTAGCAGATCGTGTGAAAGGCCACTAGACCGACACGAGAAATCACCGACCCAAATGAAAGTACGTAAGCCACACGCGATTTTCAAGCTTTTCATAAAGTCTAATAGCTCACTTATTTTGATTATATAATGCTTTGCATTTTAATTGTCGCTTATAAGAACTTGTTGTTCTATTTCTTTAGTGGTAAACATTATAATTATTATAGTTTTAAATCATAACCATAGCAGTCCGTCACTTAATGCCTCACTGACGCAGCGAGTCAAGCCAATGAATCAGCGGGCCATTTTTTTTTTTTCATTTTCATATGGGTATAAAATATGACTAGCACTTAGAGTAGGTAAAGGTTTAAAATTCTGCTTTAGTGATTTGGAGCTGCAATGAGTGTCTATATTATAAGCTAGACTAGAAAGTCTAAGTACCGAGTTTCTTGCTAGTTCTTCTCGGTGCAAACCTGCCTTCCAAACCTGGCAGTAGAGTTTTGACTTTTCATGAGAGTTTATTCGGTATATTACGTAAAAAATAAAGATTTTTCATTTGCGATTTTCGAATGTAGAGAGTCGAGACGAAACCTTATAACATGATGTATGATTTTTGTACCGTCAGGTCAAAACTGCATATAGAATTTGTAAAAAAAAACCCTTGCATGCACTCGGCCAGTCAGTATACATAGTGCAATACCTATTACATATTACATTACATTACGATGTTCTTAAGATTGATAGCCTGTTTACGGTAATATGCGGTTAATTGCATACTGTTTTAGCCTATGCATTTTTGACCCGGACTGTACATGTCGGACTAAAGCAAAGATCCAGAAATATATCTAGTTGTTACTTGTTAATTAGACACTTGGCAATGTGATTGGATAAATGAGCGAGTAATAGCCGCGTGTGTCATGATTAATAAGTTAATAGGTAACAAGGAGCTTGTTAATACGACCTCGAGATATACGCTTCAATCACCTCTGAATTCCGTACAGCTTTGTCACTTATGACGATTAAGTGAAACAAGTCCAAACGCTTAAGTTAGTTCCTGGAGGCTGCAGCGCAGCTATGCAAGAGCAATTTTAACATTACGCAAGTTTTAACTAGTTAATTTTTTTAACTATAAACTGGCCTGCAAAAGTAAGTATCACACTTATTATCATACTAATTTGAAAAGTGTGATACTTACTTTTGCAGGCCAGTGTATATAGGCTAAGTAACCCTTGACTGTGATCACACCTGATGGAAAGTCAAATACAGATGGCGGTATACAGCCTAAGTTGGAACACGCTTGCCTAGGAGATGCCTATTCACTCTTAGATTTGAAGGTGCCCAAGTTGTAAGTGGCAGGAGAGACAGTGCCTGCGGGAGGGTATTCTAGGCCTTTGCAGTGCGTATCAGGAACGAGGAATCAAACCGCTTCGTACGCGTCTTTGGTACGTCGACTATGTAATGGCGCCTTTTCGATGCCTTGCCGTTCTATGGTACGGAGGGAACCAAATTAAATAGTTCCTGAGCACACTCTAAATGCATGTGTATAGAAACGCAGTCACCCAGGTTCCATAAAACACCAGTACTCACAGAAAACAACGCACGTTGTTGCGCGCTATTGTTCCACAACCATGACACGTTATATCAAGGGTTGTCTAGGCCGAGCTCCCGTCTAGCCTGTTGGCCGTCCGCCAAGCGTTGCCATCTAGCTAGGCAGGCAACATCCATACTATCGGCCTTGATCGTAAACCGTGAGACCAGAGCACTGAACTAAGTGATACGGCTGTTTGGAATTTTAAAACTCTCGACTCTCGACTGTTGGACAACAATGGAGTGGAATCTCTCCGCTTCATAAATATGTAATGTTGATTCATTGATACCGTTTACGTATTTTTAGTAAGTTTACCTTTTACATTTTTATATGGGCGTCCTCTTGCAATGTCGTGACGAGCGTTTGTCGACCCTTGCATACGCCAAGACGGAATCAAACAATTGTTCCAAGTTTTGTTTAGAGTTCGTATGATATTTTTAGGGTTCCGTACCCATAGGATAAAAAATGGGACCATTATTGCTAAGACTCCGCCGCCGTCCGTCTGTCAGCGGGCTGTATCTCTTGAACCGTGATACGGTGATAGTAAAACAATTGATATTTTCGCACAATGAAGTATTTCTAGTCGTTTTTACTCAGAGATAGAACCATGAACACATTACCGGACGGACAGCAGAGTGAGAGCAGAAGACCTTCATTAAAATCTTTTAGCTCTTTCTACGTAAAACCCGTAGATGTGACCGTAGGGTTTTGTGTCCAAATAATATTAATTTACAATTGAAAACATACCTATTTCAAGGTAATTCAGTTTCGGAAGACGCAGGGATAAACGTGTGAATGTCTCCAGGGTTGGTGAAATCACGAGTGAAGATAAAAAGTTTGTGTCCCACACATTTGCATGTTATTCCACTCCACACAATATGGTGAGAGCGAAGCTTGAAGTGGCGCCGAGGGTTTCAGAGGCTCGTTTGGCCGCTCGCCAGCTAAAGACCCATAGTACTTATTATGTCGGAAAATTGGTGCAATCAAGCTCTGGATCATATCTACTCTGTGCACTTGAATGGATTATGCAAGTGGGTACGTTTAATTGGTATAAACCGGAAGGCAATCTTGACATGATTCGGGGTTTTTGAATAACTTTGGGTTGAGAGGTATTTTTGTCAAGTGTGCAGTACGTAGCGAAAACACCTGGTATTTACGTTGAAACCTTTTTGATATCACACATATTATAAATTTTATGTCTGTAAGAAAACAGGTGGTCACAATTTGTTTTAAATTATACAAAGTACTTTAGACACTTACTTTTAAACATATGATGTTTGATAATTTACATTAATTGTTTTTCATTTTAGTTATGGCTCTGCAATCTTGATATCAATTACACAGCCAAAATCAGTAATATTTAATTGATATAGCATACTGCTTGATGTTTATTAAACAGGCGTTTACGCGAGCGAAAACAGTAGGTATAATTGCATTTTAAAACCGTATGTATGGGTGGCCAGGCAACCTTAGTTGAACTTCGATAATATCAGTTTTTCAATTATCATTTCTTACTGAATACCTAATTGTTTACAAGCCCCTTTTTCATGCTAGAGCAAAAGACATGAAGTGACGGTGGTAGCGATGTCTGTAGTGGCACATTTGGTGGCTTGCCAACTTAAGGCCTATGGTACTTATTATAGTGGAAAATTGGCGCGATATAGACTGGGGGATTACTGACCGCTTGATTATAGATATTCCAATCCACCATGACGCGCCCCACTCTGTCAAACTCCATACGAATCGAATATATACGAAACGACTATAATTTCTAAGATCCGTAAAAAGCCATGTAGATTGAATTAATAAGCCTTTTGTTGACGCGCCCCACTCTGACAAAATCGCTTATGTTTTATTGGATTCGTATGGAGTTTGACAGAGTGGGGCGCGTCGTCGTGGATTGAATATCTATACACTTAACCACAGTAACAGATGAGGGAAAAACTCACGAAAGTCATGACTAAACTATGAAAAAATGGATCAAGTGAAAACGGATTATCGGTTCAATACACTCACGCGATACCATTAAATAACAAGCATCTGCCAAAAATGTAGAGCTCAAAGCTTGATATAAGAGATTAGATAATATTCCATTAATGGAAATGCATTTCATTTTAGCCAAACTTTTACAAACAACTCGGCCGAGGATCTACATTGCAGATGCGGCTCATTTCGTATTCATGAGTGTAGAACGAGAAAAAATTTTGCTTTGAGAATAGAACGCGTAATAGCCGTCGTCAACGATTTTTTTTTAAATATAGAACGCCGCTTTCCAACAGATAAAAATTAATAAGAATTAAAGGCTTTTCTTGCCATCAGGCAAGAAAAGCATTTTCGTGCTACTAATGCAATAAAATATAAGGTTAACATAACAACCACATATTATTACCTTTAAACAAAAAAAAACAGGGTATTAGACTGCTTGTCTACCACAGATATGTTACATGTTACAAGTACGCATAACGCAATGTTTCATTTCTGTGTAGAACTAGCCAATTGAATCTCTTGACTTTTCATAAGCTATGAAATCAGAATATGAAGACCGAGTGATTATATTATTGGTAGTTTTCACAGACAACGTAGCATCGTAACGTGCTAATAAATCTCTGGTGGAAAAGCACCCTTGTAGAATACTTTCAAGTTTATAAGAATAAACATTAGTAGAACTTCAGAAGACATGATAATTTTAGAGTTTATATAAGTAATATTTAATACGAGGGTTAACAATATGTAATGAACAGTAAATACAGAAAATTAGTGAATTTACCAACGCTAACTGGCTCCCTGGTAACGGTTATTGGTTAAGCTTGTTACGAAAGACCAGTCGCAAAATCAATAACTAAACACGACGACCCAAACCTAATACAAATGTCAAAGCCCAGATTATTTGCGTACACTAACGACCTACCCCGATTCTTCGATTAAGCAAAATTTATCTATTGGCAAGTTATTTGGAATTTAATTCAGGGACCTTGATGACTCAGTTTACATTCATTGATAGCTCAAAGGATTAAATTTAAATTATTAACTCCATTTTTCATTTCAGGGAGACATAATTTGCAGGAGTTTGATGCTACACAAAAATTACTCGTATATAAAAGTCTCTCGTCAACCTTTGTTACCAAATTCCTCCGAAACGGCTGAAGCGATCGTTATGAAATTTTCAGTGTCAATCTCTAGGTCTGGGAGCAGGTTGTTATCTATTTTTTTTTTATATCCCTAAGGGCAAAACAACGTTTGCCGGGTCAGCTAGTTACACGTATAAAGAAAAATTCAATACAAGGCCTACTGCAAATTACACGACATGGGAAAAATACACACTCCTACACAACCAATTTTATCCGCAAACATTGGATAGTACCGCAAAAACTATTGATTGATTGTTACATGTTGCACGTACAATTTGTACGAGTGTTTGTCCTCACAAACATGAAAATTCCAGGCATCATGCACGCATTATTGCTTGTTAACAAACTAACTAAAGATTTACAAAAATCGAGTTTTCAATTCAATAAAGATTTACAAAAATCGAGTTTTCAATTCAATAAAGATTTACAAAAATCGAATTTTAAATACAATAAAATCTCAAATCACTTAAAATGTTGTTATCATTTTTTTATCTCATGAGAATTTTTCCAAGTAAATGATAGCCATTTCTTGCTAAAATTAGCCAAGATACAATTGGAGTGTAGCGGGGCTTTTTTTCGCCAAGATTCATAGAAATTTAACCAAAAGAAGTCTCAAACAAAACTGGTTGAGAACATCAATCAATAGAAGTATGGGCGTCATAAGTTTTCTCTTGAAAAATGGCAAACCGAAATATGTGATTGCTTGTATTTCGATAAGTAATGCGATCAGTACCTACACGAAAACTACGGGCTCTTAAAGGTATGAAATCTTGAGTTTGATCGAAACGTGTATCATAAATCAATCAAAACAGTTGCAGCTGTAGATATGACATTATTTAACTTATGATAAATGCAAATAATTATTATCTCATATTATTGATTTGTACTTGAAGGCTGCGCGGATGAACGCTGTACTTTTTCAGAATTCCGTTTCCGTACTAAGATCTTAAAAATGGGGAAAAAATAGTATAGAGCGACTTTGTCCGTCTGTCTATTTGTTTGCCACATCCGATTATTATTTGACTACGGTGAGGTGATTGAAACGTACGCGTGTAACAAAAATCTAGGTCAGCCCACGACGTGAAAACAAAAAATCGATATAGCTATAGCTCGGATACCTATAACGCGTTTTTCCTGGTGATAAAAGAAAATAATTGCTCGTATAGATTAGTGGTCGAGTGCAGTGGGGCTTTCCGGCTAAGATTGCATGAAACGTACAACGGAGGGGTTAGTACAGGTTTTTGTACGAATTTCGTGTCGACTCGCATCTCACAAACGAATCGAATTCCTCCATGCATTTACAGCCAGCGCCATCTATTGACAGCTGCATGTAAGCGACTGCCCATAGATGGCGATGGCTGTAATCACCATACCATCAGACCACCTAACGGACGTCCACTACCTCGTGAGCTCTTACGATCGCCCTCGTCAGCGCGGCAACCTGCAGGCGAAGACAGCGACGAAGAAAACGAGGAGAGCATTACTGGATTCGCCGATTCTCCCGCGCTTACCATCGAGCCGATCCGACGTGAGGGGGACATGGAACCCATAAACCTTCAAGACCCCGAGGCCCGAAGCCAAGACGGCAGGCCTTAGCCAACAAAGGCTTAAAGAGCATTACCAGGGAAGAGATCTTTCCCGCGCCTATACCCGGGTAAGGAGGCCAAGCCTCGAGGCCCGTACCCCTGTTTGGCTAAGGCCCGACAGAGAAGACCACTGCAAAAATGGTTGTAAATGTATGGAGGGATTAGATTAGTTTGTGCTATGCGAGTCGACTCGATATTCGTACAAAAACCTGTGCTAATCCCACTGAGCTGGGGTGCTGGGGTGCCCGGCAACAGGTCGAAACTCCAGAGCGCGATGCCGGCAATGCCCGATCAATACGCGTACGCCGCGCCGCCGCGCCGCGCCGTGCCGCTCGGCGCCGCGGCCACCGAGCCCTTCCGATCGCACCGCACCGTTCGTTCGTGGTTCGCACAGCACCGCTCGTTCGCACTTCGCACCGCCACGAACACGCATCGCACGCCCGATCGTAGCGTGTCTACAATCGCGATCGGTCATGTCACAATCGACGTAACTTATAGAGATTAGAGATCATCATTCATCGTAATAATCAGTGGGCTGATTCTGTATCGTTCGGTTTGCTAGTAAGTAACTCTCACTGGGTAATGAACTAAGAAACCTGTCATGGTATGTTGACATGATACCATACCAAACTAGTCAGGTAACTTGTGCAAAAAGAATGCAAAAATAGGATTTTGCCTCCGTTTTCTTAGTTAATAACCCAGTGAGGGTTACTAACTAAATAACTGAACGATACAGAATCATCACACATAATTCATTATCCTTATGTAGTTCATTTAATTAAAACATTTAAGCTTTAGTATCGTATTCGTGCTAAAACCAAAAGGTACATATTCGCATAAGGCATATCAACATAGTTAGAAATTAAATAAGCTCATGATCAATGTAGCACATGAAAAAAATATAGGTACCACCAGTTACAAAAAGGAAATCTGGATTTGAGGGATATTTTGAAAATTATCATGTAGGTAACTCAAAAGTAATACAGAAGTATAAAATATAAATGCATTATGCACCGTATTAAATATTTGATTATAAAATCAAAAAATATTATTTAATTAGGGAGATGCTCGATTCGATACATAAATAAACCTTTATTTCCCAAAATAAAATTAGCTGTTTGCTAATTTTATTTTGGGAAATAAAGGTTGCTGCTAAATCAGCATGGTTATAATAAACAGGTAAGCGAAAAAAAACAGCTGTTTACAGCATAATGAGAATATTATAATTATACTAGCTTATTATTATACCCGGCAAACGTTATTTTGCCCTGTATTTTTTTTTTCACTTATGGGTATGAAAAATAGATAACAACTTGCTCCCAGACCCAGAGATCATACACTGAAAATTTCATTAACGATCGGTCGAGCCGTTTCGAAGGAGTTTGGTAACAAAGAAAAGCAAGAGAATTTTATAAATTAGAAGATGGACACCAGACAGCATTAGTAAAGGCAAGAGAATTTTATAAATTAGAAGATGGACACCAGACAGCATTAGTAAAGGCAAGAGAATTTTATAAATTAGAAGATGGACACCAGACAGCATTAGTAAAGGCAAGAGAATTTTATAAATTAGAAGATGGACACCAGACAGCATTAGTAAAGGCAAGAGAATTTTATAAATTAGAAGATGGACACCAGACAGCATTAGTAAAGATTAGTCTTTGTAGCATGTAGGCACTAAAGCAGCCAAAAAAATTGCTACCACAATAGCGTAGTGAGCTCGAGGCGATATAAAGAGCCGCAAAAATCCGAGTGGGCGTCATGCGATAGCGACATAAATCTGTCAACCCCCGACAACTTTTATAGTTACGAGTGGTACCTACAGCCTACAGCCGGCTTTATCTGAACAGCCGACACGAGACACCCATGCGAAATTCAAACTATCTAACCCGCTGTTATGGGTGTAAAAATGAAAATGAAAAATCTTTATTTTCACATAGGCCCAATTAATAGGCTCTTATGAAAAGTCAAAACTACCGCCAGGTTCGGAAAGCAGGTTTGCACCGAGAAGAACTGGCAAGAAACTCGGCACTTGCTCTTTTCAAAAAAAATGTCATTATATAGAATTTCTTAAATAATATCAAAAATTATTACATAATATTTAAGATATCTCGTGAGGAGATGGAAATATACCCCTATCATTCCAAGAATTCTTGTCATTGAAAAATTCTTTAATAGTATAGTAACCCCGATTTAAGATGTTTTTTGACAGAGACTTTAAACCTGTGTAAAGGTAAGTCCAAAACAGACTTCGGGATCATATTGTAGAAGCGTACACTCAACCCCACAAAGGACTTCTGTACTTTACGTAAACGGTGTGGTACTACAACTAGCTTGTGTCCGCCATTTCTAATTGGACGGTTACTTACATCTATACGTTGCTTATAATTATTAATGTTTTGACGTACAAAGAGGACTGTAGATACCTACTCGTTGGTCAGGTTAGGTTAGGTTTCATATAGGTGCTGGAATGGCGGCCACGCACCGGGAATCGCAGTGTCGGTCGACCCCCCACCAGGTGGACGGATGACATTAAGAGGATCGCGGGGAGTCGCTGGCGCCAGGCGGCGCAAGATCGTGGTGTTTGGCGGTGATTTCAGGAGGCCTATGTCCAGTAGTGGACGTCCATCGGCTGAAACGACGAGGTTTCATATAATATGATGAACAATACTGATTTACTTCCTATTTCTTGGTTCCTGATAGCCACAAATCTGGGAAACTGCAGAAAACAAAATCTTTCGGAAACCAATATGGAGTGAATGGGAATTTATGAGCAAACTTTATATCAAAAACATGTAAGTTAATATGCTCGCAAAACTCATTGCCATAAACTAAATAGAATATTTGAGTTTCGCGGCTGTACCTCGGCCGAAACCCCTTTCAATGATAAAAGTTTGAAGTCCATTTTGGAAACACCAAAATTTCCGTTAGAGTATTTATAGAAATGAGCCACTTCAAAGTAAGTTCAATTCTAAATTATTATTCAACGGCGTTTTGAAATCCGTGAACAGAATTAAAGATACACGACATAAGCTCTTGAAATCGCACGTTGCGAGAAGCGAATTATTAAATCGATTGTATTCATGTATTTCTAGCAAAACATACAATATCAGAATTTTAAAGAAGTTATTTATATAAGTAAGATGAACTCTTAATACCCTAATAACACGATCTACGTCAATATGATCCAAACAAAAGTAATAATATGATACCTGAAAATAAACACCGTTGCAAATTGCAATGGATCTAATAACATTTGGTCTAAATGATATCAGTTATCACTCGTGACAAACCTTGAAGTAAGTAGTTTATAAAGTTAATACACGTGACAAATACCTAGGTACAAAATCAAAAGTGTGAAGTTATTTTTATAAGATGAACTCTAAATACCAGGAGAACACGATCTGCGTCTATATGACCGCAAGTGAACGTAATAATAATACGATACCTGAAAATAAACCCCGTTGCAAATTGCAATATGGATCCAATAACATTTGGTTTAAATGATATCAGTTATCACTCGTAACAAACCTTGAAGTAAGTAGTTTATAAAGTTAATAAACGTGACAAGTAGGTACAAAATCGAAAGTGCCTTGTGTTCATATCTGCCTAGTATCAAGTGTTTTCGTAATACAATACCTATTACGTACGCAATACATCATGGGATGGATGACATAAAGTAGCAATTTTCCGAGCATTTGAGCACCCGTCGACCGTAATACACAAAGTAGTGTGGTGCGAGTGAATCGTAATGTATTCAGGGAGGAAGCGGTGGCGCAATCAGACGATGTTAGTGCAAAGACGAGATGTTATCAGAACAGAGGATTCCTTGTGGCCGATGCACTCGCATCCGCCGGCCGAGTTTCACATGCAAAACGACTATCACTATCATGTTACAGATTATATGATGAATTAACAAATGATATCCCGCAAGATTTAGTCAAAAGCTTAGAAAGTAATTCTGAACTAAATCTGGATTATAAAATTAAAATAAAATAACTATACTATAGATACCTTCCTTCTGTTTATTTGCAATTAATAAGGCCGACCAGCGAAGCCCCTAACAGCTAGTTAATTATTTTCATTTTTAAACCAGATGTTTAACGTCCATCATTGGACATTGTAACAATTTAAGACGTAACTACTAAGACGTAAGTCTAATCAGAACTAAGACGTAAAATTTAAACAAGTTAAAATTAAAGTGCACAACCTCCCTGATTAAAAGCGACATTAACAACGTGTGTGCTTTTCCTTCAAATTAATTGATTTTATATGATACTTCGCATTACAAATAAGGCTTAACGCGAGAGATTGCGGAAGAAGTGCACATATGGTACAAATGTGTTCCCAAACACCGGACGAGTCAATCGGCGCGAGCGCACCGCACCCAGCTCCCATTGAGGGAACCACTAATTGGACACATCACATTCATCTGTGACGTCATTTTATTCAATTGGCAAGCTGGCAACCGAGCGTCACGAATGTGAACAAGCTACGAGCTTACAAATCTAGGAGCAAAGATCAATACGAAGTTATTTGAAGATTTGCTAACAGCAGTTTCAGACGATTAGTTACAGCTTTCTACTATTAACGTAAGCATGCTAATTGCTAGCATACCCTACCAGCAAAGTGTTACAGCAGGAGGGACGATTTGTAATCCCATGCTAAGTACAAGTACCCACATCAACGTTTATTAGAGATAAGACAAAGGTAGTCCAAATAATAAACGATTGCCATAACTTCTGCAATTATCAAGTCAGAGCGTTCCTTTTCTATATACCATATAAAAATAAATAGACATTGTAATAAAGTTGTGAACATAGTTCATAAATGATATACGTATAACAAAAGACGAATATTCATGAACGTTATTTAACAAGTGGAAAATTAAAAAAATTTAAAACACCCACGACTTTTGCAGACTTGTAATTGAAAAAGGATTAAATAACTTTTTTGAAACTCCCCGACTAAAGGAAAGTAATAACTAAGAACCTATCAGTTTAATTACAAATCCAAGAAAATCCGCCGGAGCTGCTGTGTTTTGCCTAGTGTTGATGGTGCTGTTTACCAGTTGATGACTAATTCAATTTCTTTATACGTCTCATATACTGGCAGTTTATCAATACTTACTAATTACATTAATTGATATTGGGAACGAAAATAGCAATGGCAGCTCCACCGGATTTTCTTGGATTTGTAATTATACTGATAGGTTCTTAGTTCTTACTTTCCTTTAGTCGGGGAGTTTCAAAAAGTTATTTAATCCTTTTTCAATTACAAGTCTGCAAAAGTCGTGGGTGTTTTAAAATTTTTTAATTTTCCACTTGTTTTATAGTTTTTCGATTAATATATTAATGTAATTTAAATTATATTATTATTAAAAAATGAAAATTAATCTTCAAACTAGCCATTAGCTCCTCTAGCAGCGTTTGAAGGCATCATCCCTTCCAAGTCATAAAGAGACGTTTATCGTGGCGCCCCCTGCTGTTCAATCACAAGAACAATTATCTACGAACCATTGCCAATGACTCACTAATATTTTATACAAAACTGTATCCAAATCGGTTCAGTCGTTTTTGTAATAATTGAGAACATTCGTTTGCACTGTAAATGTTTTTTATGGCGCCCCCTGGTGATCGAGGTTCCTAACAACTATCTAAGAACCATCGCCAATGAATACCAAACATTATACAGAAAACTGCATCTAAATCGGTCAAGCCGTTTTTGAAATAAATGGGAACATTCGTTTGCAATATAAATGTATTTTATGGCGCCCCCTGGTGATCGATGTTCGTAACAACTATCTAAGAACCATTGCCGCCGAACACCAAACATTATACAGAAAACTGCATCTAAATCGGTCAAGCCGTTTTTGAAATAAATGGGAACATCGATGTGCACAAACAAACAAACAAATAAACAAACAAAAATATTTTTACATTATTGGTTTTTGTGAACAATTTAACATACAAACAAACATAAAATCTTTTTAATAGAGTAATGTACAAACGGTCTCTCACCCTAAACTCATATACCCGTACTCCGTTCCGTCGTGGGTAAAAAATATGTATTAAATAAAACAAATTAGGCAATAAAACTCGGTTATTCGTTATACAATACAACAACATTGTAGGCGATAACTTGACGTACATTACCGAGTGTATTATGTTCTGAGCCAATGGGTAAAAGGAGCAATAGAATAATAATAATAAACCACTAGTTCTTGTAGTAAACGTGTGCTGCGTCAACTTGAGACAGGTATTGCGAATTGCGAAATTTCTGAAACCGTAACTCAGTCGCCCCACTTCCCTCACGCCGCATCTTCAGGGGCTGGAAGGACCATCAGTATTGTCCACGCGATGACAGGTGCAAGGCGCTTCGCGACCATTCCAGGCCCCAGACCGCTTCCTCTATTAGGAAACTCCTGGCGGTTCGCCATCGGGCAAAGACCATGGCGGACTCGGAATTTGGATGCTACCCTGTGGAATTTGAGGGCATTGGCTGGCGCGGGCGGCGCAGCGAAAGTCGCCAAACTATTTGGACATCCCGATTTGGTTTTCCCGTTTTGTGCTGATGAGACCGCGAAAATTTACAGACGCGAAGACGCTATGCCCCACAGAGCGGTCGCGCCGTGTCTGAGACATTACAAGCAGGAATTACGGAGGGACTTTTTTGGCGATGAACCTGGATTAATTGGTGTGTAAGTATTCGCAGTTATCATTAATTTTATTTAATACAGACATCAAATGCTGTCATATCGAGACGAATAAATGTTGTTCGGTTTAACAGGCACGGCATGCCGTGGTCAAAGTTTCGATCTAAAGTGTCTAAAGCTCTTGTGGCACCAGAAGCGGCGAGGCTTGCTGTTCCATCGCTGGATGGCGTCGCGATAGACTTCGTTGCCAGGTGAGTGATATGCAGAGACATTATGTATTATTATTAGGTATTTGGCATGTTAGTTAATAAATTAAAATGGTTTGTCAAGGCTAAATTCATAAATAAGGACTTAGACGACACAAACCAAAATATACCTAGCTGGGTTTGTTGTCGGATTCTCCTCAGTGGTAGTCTCGTGAACTTAGTTTTTCGTATTTCGTATTCGTATTTCGTATCCAAATAATTTAGACCCCTCTGATTCTGAAAGGAGCCTCGCGATTTGTAGTGGGACATAAAAGTGGTTGAGTTGGTTGAATAAAAAAATTGGATATCCTTTCAGTTAAGTTGCATGAATTGTTCACCTACATAATAAAGCTCCTTATTTTTTCCCGACAAAGATTTTTCAGTAAATAGTTAAACTCCAAGTGTTCATAAACTCAACAAGACCCCTTCAAAAACATCCTCAAAATAGCGCAATAATATTGGCGTGACTGTAACATTATAGGCAAACGACAATTTAATGTGAACTTTAAATCGGAGGCACCATTAGGCGGCACTTGATACCGGGCTATCGGAAACCTGTCGCGTTCCAAATTACGTATGCACGAAATACAAGTGGATCGACAAATTTGCGGAATGTTGAAGGAATGATATGCACCGTTTTATAAAAAAATCTAATCATAAACGTATACCTAACACGAGCCACGAACCTTTGAATATTTTGGGATTCATTATATGTTGCGTTTAAAGCGATGAAAATATATCAAATGCTTCAACGATGAAGATAAACGTGAGGTGACTTGTATACCAGTATTCTTAAGCGTTCTCTATCATGTTTTGAAAGATGTTGGGAGCCTGCTAATCCACACTCTCCCAACGTGGCTGGCTGGGAAAGTGCAAATCAAAAGTGCAAAGTAAAAGTCGATGCACTTTCTTTCAGTGAGTCGGCCTAGAGTATTCTAATTTTGAAAGGTTGCCTGCAGGTGATGTGTGATATTAAAATTGACAAGTAGGCCGAACAAATGACGATACCGATGTGTATAAACTGAAACTCAAAGATTTACTTAAACATGGCTCTATTAAATCAGAAGAATCAAGAAAAATACGAGTAAGTATGAGTACTGAGGGTAAGTCTGACCCTATCTTACAAGTCACAGTACTTACTAAATAAACATCATGGTTATTCAATTGTATAAGTTGTATACGTAGACTTGGTCTACCAGTGTCGGCTTACTGCCTTAATAAACTCTAATTTACTCAATGTACATTCTAGAGCATCTATTTTGAGGTCATCAATTGTTATTATCTGTATAAAGTTCACCGGTCATCTCTTAGCTGAATTTACAGGTTTTAAAGTATACTTTTGACATTGATGCTAATTCTGTTGTGCAAAATCACAAAACTAATTTCACGCGACAAAAAATAGTTTTATCCTTTTTAAAATGCTCCCTATGTAAAAGGACAGCACTATTTTAAGACACGTCAAATCAGTTTGATTAAGATATTTCGCACAACTTAATTTAATTAAGATTTTCGAATTGGTATACCATTGTTTAAGAGGTATCAACAGAGAAGCACTAGTCCCTGGTCTTAGAGACCTGGTAATAGCGGGACTACAAATGCAATAATTTGCACGGTCTGCTATCAACAATGCATCAAAGACAATCAAAGCGTATAAAACAGTGCTTCTTAATATGCAAAGATACGGCCTCGTTGACTAGATACAAGTGTAGGCAGACTGCAGAATCACGGTTTAATGACCACATCCGTTTCTACCAGCGACGGCCGTCTGAGTGTTTGTTTTGCATGCTCCGTTCTGAGTCACTGCGGGAAACAACAATCCCATTCAATGAAAAAGTTACGTTCCGATTAAATGGACTCTGAGCGCTTTGTATTTACCACTATCGTATGAGACATTTCGCGTACAAGGGTCTTCAATCAGAATGTGTAGGGTATAGACCATATAGCACACCACGCTGCTTAATTGCGATTGGGAGCTTTACAACATAACGGAGAATTTTCAGTCATTAAGGTGTCCTCGCCATTTGTTGTGTTAAAGTAAGTTTTATTTAAATGAAAATCAAAAAAGCTTTTTTCACATAGGCCTTTTCACATGCTCTTATTAAAAGTCAAACTCCACCGCCGTCTTCGGAAAGTAGGAATGCACCAAGAAGAACTGGCAAGAAACTCGGCACTTGCTATTTTCAAAAATGTCATTATACTATTCCAAGTGTCAGATAACTTCGACATGGTGGAGATGCTTTGAGATGTGTTCAACTCCGGACCACATTGGAGGCTAAGATCATTACTACTACAGGCTATCACTATTTTTAATTAGCATTATTTACAACTATACGTGTTACTGATAACATCGAGCGGTCATTAACTTGGCTGTCTATACTATAGTACTTTACTATACCTAAGTTATAAAAATCTCATTTCGCGATGAGTTTCATCTATAAAATGCTCCTTCCCGTTACAACATCCTTTGACCTTTGCCCTTCTCTCAAGGCCAATGGTAAAAATAGAAAGCAGAAATGAAATTACGCCTACAATGTAAGCTTATGATTTTAACGTTTTTTTAACGATTTCTCAGGGTGGAGCGCATTTTAGATGACAACAGGGAACTGCCAAAAGATTTTCTTATGGAATTATACAAATGGGCTCTTGAGTGTAAGTACTGACTGCTGAGTATACGATAAAAATAATAATAGGTAACATTAAACTTCGTTGATGATTAGATTTAAATGATATAAAATTTTCAGCTGTAGGCGCATGGGCCTTGGGAACAAGACTCGGCTGTTTGAAGGAAAACGACGCAGATGCCAAAGAAATCATTAAAAACATTCACGGATTCTTTCACAGTGTTCCAGAGCTCGAACTGTCCGCTCCTCTGTGGAGGCTCTACTCGACGCCAGCGTACAAAAATTACATAAACGCACTCGATTCTTTCAGAAGTCTCTGCCTGAAGAGACTTACCGATAAAGGGGTTTGCGCTGATATCGCCAGGAAATATGGGGAACAAGTGGCAACTATACTGGCTTTAGATTTATTACTAGTGGGTGTTGATACAACCGCGGCGGCTGCGGCCAGTACTATGTATTTGCTGGCAAAAAATTCTAGAGCTCAAGGAAAATTGCAAAAGGAACTGGATAATAATCTTCCCAGAGGCAGACCTCTGAATTGTAAAGATCTGGATCAATTGCCGTATTTGCGAGCTTGCATCAAAGAAGCTCTAAGGTAAGTTATTTAGTTATCATATTGAATAAGGAATGTAAAATTTTAATAATGTAGCCTACCCTGATACATTGGACCAATAGTGAAGATTAGTAGGTATCATAGATCTAATTCTAGAACGAAACTACGACATTAAGACGGTAATGAAAATGAAGACGGTAATGGTAATGAAATGAACGGAATCATGTTAAAAGTGTAAGGTTTAGGAAACCCGGGCAGCACAATCAACTCTTGGCCATAGCCTTTTTAACATTATGTGACACCTAAGCCTAGAAGTAGCCTATCAAGAGGAATTAGATTATTTTTGGATGGCGAATGTTGATAACACAAATAAGTGACGCATTCAAATAAATAAGTAACGATGTGTGGACACGCTTTACACAGCTCTATCAAAGCTATAACCGCTTAGAATACGATTGAACTAAAAAGGAAAATAATTAAAGTCAGTATCGTATAAGTAGAACACCTAAGCACTAAAACTGGTAGCCGACATACAGAGATGAATGCGAATTACGTAGTAGTTTCTTTTGATCCCTAGCGCAGTGTATTAAATTGCTTTGTATGCATTGTAACTCAAACAGACACTTTGCGGTTGAAGCGGTTTCTTATTTATGTTGCACCACTGCGTGGAAACACTGCAGATGTACTGTACATGTTTAGGTGGGAACAACATACTGGCCCGTCTGATGTTTTATTCAGTACTGACTTTAGTAAATGTCACCACTCATGAGAAACTTTGAAATGAACTTAATATTTATAACCGATTTTTAACCAAGGTTAAAAATGCTATAATAATACTAGTTGACCCGGAAAACGTTGTTTTGCCACATAGGCACTTGGATATGAAAATCAGTATACGTCCTATTCTCAGTCCTACAGAATGCAAACGTAAAAAAAATCATAAAAGTCCAAGCCATCTCGGAGAATTTTATAAATTAAAAGATTAAAAAGAGGATGTTAATTTGTTAAAACATTCACAATTGCACAGTATTAAATATCTGCCGATACATACAATGAATTTGATGATATTTATAAATCGAATCGAAACAATTAACGACTAGTAGTCACTTTCTACGCGTAGGTGTTATGCCAATATACACGATATTCAATTTGGAATATTTATAGGATCATTGAAGTGTTAGATTTATTGGCAATTGGCAGCACCAGTTTTAGAATTTAGCACAAAAGAAAGTCTAAGTGGTTAGTAACCAGGTGTGTACCTATTAAATTCATAATTTAGCAATTATACGGAAAATAAGCTAGTTATACAATGCAGAACCCGTTTAAAGAATAACGGTGTTAGATTGAATTGCTTGTTAACTAAAAAACGTTTACGCATTATTTAAAAAACGTAATATTTTTTACAGGATTAAACCAGTAATCTTGGGGAATGGACGATCCATACAAACAGACGCAATTATATCTGGATATCAAGTGCCTAAAGGGGTGAATACAGATTACTGAGTGCTTCCTAAAATATCATACATCGATGGGCGAAATATAATCATGATTAACGATTCTGATTGCAATTCTAATTTCTTTTCATCTCCTACAGGATTACAAAATTGATCAAAAGAAGCATCACATTCGATCAGCAATTGTTTTGATTTATTTAATAATCGGAACACGATTCTTTTTATTAATTTCTCCAATCAGCAATCGCGACTGATTCATCATGATTATACATTTTGCCCCTCTCTGTTAGAGTAATAACAATGATTTACATTTTGCAGTCCCACGTCGTCTTTCCACACTATATCATGTCAAATGAGGAGAGATACTTTCCATCGCCACACGAATATGTACCCGAGCGTTGGATGAGAGAAATCACAACGAATGTTCAAGAGGACGAGTTTGGCAAACAGTTTGGCAAACATAGTGGTCACACTACACAATTGAAACGGGAATCAAACGTATCTATCTGCGAAAATGCAAAGGCATTGTCCGTGTGGAGCAAGCAAAAGGAAATTGGAATTCACCCATTTGCATCACTTCCATTTGGGTTCGGACGACGAATGTGCATCGGGAAGAGATTCGCTGAAGCGGAGTTACAGTTATTGTTAGCAAAGGTACCTTTAACATATTATCATGGCCCTTATTCTGTATCTCAGTGATAATCACTGTTGTCTAAGGTCCGCTATACATTGCTGCTTTATTAAGTGGAAGGTGAATAATATTTTGTGGAAAACCTTGATAGGATAAAAAATAAACGTCATTGAAGGCCAGTGAGTGATCATCACTGAGATACAGAATAAGGGCCCGCGTCTCATAAGCTCTTAAATTAGTATAGTCATGAACGACTCATGTAGTTTCAGATTCCATTGTTAATATCTCATAAAGTTTCTTAGTGAAAAGGAACGAAATTTTAATATCAAGGCCTGAATTAAACTGAAATCGATTCTATGGTTATACTTTTCCATTTTTATTCAGAAAAAGAGTATGAAAAAAGGTTTGAAACTACGTTTTCAGTTATAATGCATGGGTAGAGAAGAAAAAGTTATAAAAGGGTTGTTGAATCAGGAATGTAATTAAAAAAGTCTCTACAATTTCCTGGTTGTTATGAATCAAGTAAAAAGAAATAACAGAACAGATTTTAATGAGGCCTTTAGAACCAGTACATTGTGCTTTAGGGACGCGGCAAGGTGTTTTCGACCCGGGATGAAATATTACTATGGAGTATAAGGTAAAGCAAAGGAAACAAAGGTACCTGAATAAAAATGTTCATAGTGGATTTTTCTCAAGGATTCGTAGCAGAGAAATATATTCTACGTTATTTTTCTTCTTTAAATTATTTATTTTTCATTCAAAGATTCAGTATGAATTGTACTATAATCACGTTGTTTGTATTGGTCGATTTTTTTACAACATCTGTTTTCTTGTCTGTTTTCCAGATATTCTACAAGTACACAGTATCTTGGAGGCACGGGGAATTAACTTACAGTGTCACTCCAACTTATGTGCCAAATGAACCTCTACGATTCGCGCTCCAAGCAAGAACACTGACCAATTAAAAAATAATAGTTATTTCAAGTTAGAAGATCATCATTATTAACGGATATTTCCAGAGGTTACTTATTATAATTTTAGTTTGAAAGTAAATCATCGCTCATTGGTTTTATATTTAGCAAATAACCAAATACTTATTGAAGTCGCTTACCAATTGAAGTTTAATTAAAATTTTGTTTTAAATTTGAACGTAATCGGTTTGGAAATAATCATTGGCGTGCACTCCATACAGGCACAAAGGAAGTGCCTACCCTAGTGCCTACCTTAATACAATAATAATTATAATTAATTAATAATATAATAATATTATAATAATTAATTAAATATTAATATAATTATAATTATAAGCAAAAGGCCTTAGAAATAATAACTTTAAGTTCTTTTTTTTGGTTTATAGGATTAATTTGCTAGGGTAGGCACTGCCCCTATGCCTATATGGAGTGCACGCCACTGGAAATAATGAATGTAAAACTGTTATACATTAAATTCATCAGTGCTGTTTCAATTTGTGTTTTAAATTGATATACTAAATGTGGTTACGTAGTAATAAAAATTATTTGAATATGTGCTTTATTTATATCAAAGAATGTTTTCGTGAAGAATATATAAATGAAATAATAGGAATACGTGTTTCCTTTAATATAAAGAAACAAAAACTAGGACATCATCAATTACCGTAACTTTAAGTTTGCCTAAGAATATAATTAGTATTTTGCAAAAATAGGTGATCAACAAAATCACTGATTACTGAAGGGATCACCAACTACCACAATCTCACACGGAGGAGTGTCTTCACATTTCGTCTGCGTAAAGAAGCGAATGCCGCGACGTTTTATTTACATTTCACTTCACGAAATTCAGCCGACGCGTTATATGAATCGCCTGGGGGCTATTCACGTTACGTGTCGGCTACATTTCGTGATGTGATATGTTTAAAAAGGTGATTCTATTTCCGTACTTATGGAGACGATATTGAATTCAAAACATTTTTTGCGGACACTGAAAAATTAATTTTAATTCAATTAGCATAGAGCGTAAAATTGAATGTAGTTCAAAACGCCATATTGGTCGACTCGGTCGGTCGGAAATTACTTAAGCGCCTCTAAGTTGAGCATTGTATTTCCTATGATGAAATACATTCAATTTTACACTCTAAGCCAATTACTGTAAAGTTCATTTTTCAGTGTTAATATTTTTTTCTTTTTCTTTTATCGAATCACTGAGTATGTGAAAACGTTACGGGAATGCCATAGCTGGAATGAAATAGTACATGAGTCAACTCACTATTTGGCAGAGTCGTTGAGCTGGTACTCGTTGGAGCGGCCGAAGCACTCCTGCACGCCCGCGTCCGCCCACAGCCTCTTCATCGCCGCCAACAGCTCCTCGCTGAAGGGCTCTGTGTCCTCCATCCGTTGGATCACGTCGAACACCATCTTCCCGTCGCTCTGGAAAGACAAAAAAGACGTGAATGTCGTGGTACACTCGGTAACTACAATTTTTTAGAATAACACCTGTCACGTGAATAAGACTGCTAAACAGAAAGACGTTAAGCTTAAAACGGACCGATTTCAGACGGCTGCCGCGCGCCTGATAGGTTGCACCCGTTAGTTCTTGTACGGTCTATTTCACGCACCACGTGCGCCCGGTTACGAGGTAGCCCTAGTACGTCGAAAGAGATAAAGTTACGCGATAGGAAGAGAGCACAACTTTAGGTGCATAGTGGAGGCGCTGTTGCGAACTGTTGACGAAGGCCGACGAGGCCTTGACAAAACACTATTTTATTTTTCATGTGTGATTTCACTCATCACTCGATAGATGGGGCTGTCTTCAGTTAGCTCGCGTTAACGAGCTCAATATCAAATATTTTGTATACGTGATTGTATGCGTGCCCATTATGTTGTATTAATAAAAGAAACTCTCAATTTTAATAGATTTTCTTCGTGACGGGATTATCGTCATGCAAAAAATCCATTTTCTTTCGCCTAGCCACCTGCGCGATACTCTCCGAAAAGAAAGTTTGTTTCAATAAACGTCGCTTAACAAAGGCGAATTAATGATAATCTCAATCGAACCACTTGACGTTTAGGGCAAAGTAGAAAAGACCACGTAGAAGCGATGTCACCCAATGCGATGGACTGACCAAATCAAGGCTGCTGTTTGTAGTCCCTTGCATGAGAACACCAGGATCACGACAAGCAAGGAAGAAGTGCGTATGCTCGTCAAGGAAAATATATCAGCATCAGTGTTTCCAAATCAGATGACCACGACCTCTCTGTCAAGAACGAAACAACAAAGAATAAGAATAATAATGGTCTAGTGGTCATTGGCCTCATATTCGGGGACGAATGCAAGTCTGACTTTTGCGGTTGATGAATTTATCTAAACATCACTTTGCTATGACGATACAGGAAATATTTGTGAGTGTATATTGTGTATATAAACAATGTTCTCAAAGTTCTGTAAAGCCTTCAAATCCACACTTAGCTAGCGAGTTTAGCACGGGAAAGTTCCCATTTTCATTTTCGGTATACGTATGTGCAAGTATGCAAGACAAAAATGTCGAGAGGATATTATATAGAAGTATTGGATGTAACATATTTTGTTATGGTCCCACCCGTATGACGGATTACAGAAGTGAACAATAACTTAAATCTCGTACCTACATAGCAGCATTATCGAAACAATGCACAACATGGAAAACATGTTATTCTCAAGAAACATGTTATTCTCAAAAAACATGTTATCTCGAAGAATCATGTTATTCTTCCGTACAAAGTTAGCATGTGAACAATTACAAAATTCACTGATAAGGTGATGAAGAATGTTATGTACCTAGTTATAGTTACCTATATGCTTACGAATACATAATATTACTAACTTACCTATAGCCGGTGACGCTATAGCCGTTTATTGACAAAAATGATAAAGCCACGTTGATAAAAACTCTTATACCTATATTTGCAGTGTTATTGGTGCTAAAAGGGCTAAGCCTAATAATGCCAATGAAATCCGAGAGTTCCATAAACCTGCTTGGCGTAGTAGATTATCCCCAGACCCAATTTTCTAGAGCTCTATTCTTTTTTCTAAATAAGTAACTTGTACATAGTAATATTCTAATATATCCCACTAAGAACATTTTCATGTAAAATGTTGCCAGACGAGCATATGGCTCACACTGTCAAAAAGTTATCAGATCTCATATAGGGCAAGACTTCTAACAACTCAATACACCCTAAAATACAAGCTCTAACTTCACAAACTCTAAACTTTAATAACAATAATGTCTTGACCGTTTCGCTACCGTCACATGGGCGTAAAGTGAAAAAATTATCTCAACAAAAACATTTTCCTGATTTCAAATTTTGATTTTACAGAACTTCGTGTCTTATATTGAAAATTATTACGAGTTTTTTAAGCCTGCTGTCATAGAAGTAAGTATCTCCAAAAAATATTTTTTACAAAGATTGATTAAGTATTTGATACCAATTTTAATATACCTACTTGCCGTTTCGTTACTAAAAAAACTGTTGTATAGCAGAAGAGTACTGAAAAGTGAATAAATTTTTGATTTTACACCCAATACATATAACGGTAGCGAAACGACCAAGACATTATTGTAACATAATAAAACGTATTGAGAGTTTTCTAACAGATTACAACTACACGATAAAGCATTTAACTTTTTAATCAATAAAACCCATGTTAGTGGGCTGGGCTGGCTGTTCGCTAGTGGATTTGCATTCGTTGCCCACGCGATAAGGCCCTGCCATACATGATATAAACTAAACATACCGAGTACATGCGTACTTATTTATAATGGGGCTTACACATGCAAGAACTCTTTGGTAACATAGTTTATACATATAGGATAGATAAGGAATCAATAGACTATTTCTTCTTGAAGAAAAATCAAACTAATATAATTAATTTCGTCCAATTTTAACAAACATGGCGCTTTCTACGAATGTGAAATTTTATACTGTTACGATTACAGTTGTCAAAAAATATAAGGCCCGTTTCGACATTTTGGAAAAAAGAAATGTTTTTAAGTGTTTTTAAAGAATACCTTACATTTCTTATGCGTTAAATCGTATACGTACTAGCTTAACCGACAAACGTTGTTTTTCCATAAGGAATTTAAAAAATAGCACAGAAAATTTCATAACAATCGGTCGAGCCGTTTCGATGGAGTTTGGCAACAAAAATTGGCACTTTATGATACTATTTTGCTAAAATGGGAAAAATAAAATGAAAAGAATACTCGCAATCTCTCTCTAATATATTATATTCTTTTCGTCCTATTATAAGGGCTTATTTATTTTACGTGCCTGTTATACTCTTTCCATTCATTTCTTTTCTCTTTGACACATGAAATCACATGAAACAGATATAGCAATAGCGAGGGACCAGAAAGAGATAAAGGTATTTTACCTTTATCTCTTTCTGGTCCCTCGCTATTGCTATAGCTGTTTCATGTGTCAAAGAGAAAATAAACGAATGGAAATAGTATAGTTGCAGTATCTGAGTGATAGCGTGCTAGCACCTTAGCGGCAACGCGTGACACAAATGTAGGGGGCCGGGCGCCGTTTATGCGGCAGCACGACTGACTCACTGTTAGATAACAAGCAGAAGCGTTACATAGGGCGCGAACGACGTAATTACACTCCTTTCATGTCGTGGGGCCTTAACCTTTCCATGCAAGTGGGAAGTTTATAAACCTAAAACCAACAATATGAGTATTCATACATGTATTGCGAGTACCTATACTTTTCGTTTTTATTTTCCCATTTTGACAAATTTCAAAACGGGCCTATTATATTTCTGCGACTTAACATGTCTGTTATATGCAGTATCTGAGTCATAGTGTACTAGCCACCTTAGCGGCAGCGCGTGACACAGATGTAGGGGTTAGGGCCCGGCGCCGTTTATGCGGCAGCACGACTGACTCACTGTTAGATAACAAGCAGAAGCGTTACATAGGGCGCGAACGACGTAATTACACTCCTTTCATGTCGTGGGGCCTTAACCTTTCCATGCAAGTGGGAAGTTTATAAACCTAAAACCAACAATATGAGTATTCATACATGTATTGCGAGTACCTATACTTTTCGTTTTTATTTTCCCATTTTGACAAATTTCAAAACGGGCCTATTATATTTCTGCGACTTAACATGTCTGTTATATGCAGTATCTGAGTCATAGTGTACTAGCCACCTTAGCGGCAGCGCGTGACACAGATGTAGGGGTTAGGGCCCGGCGCCGTTTATGCGGCAGCACGACTGACTCACTGTTAGATAACAAGCAGAAGCGTTACATAGGGCGCGAACGACGTAATTACACTCCTTTCATGTCGTGGGGCCTTAACCTTTCCATGCAAGTGGGAAGTTTATAAACCTAAAACCAACAATATGAGTATTCATACATGTATTGCGAGTACCTATACTTTTCGTTTTTATTTTCCCATTTTGACAAATTTCAAAACGGGCCTATTATATTTCTGCGACTTAACATGTCTGTTATATGCAGTATCTGAGTCATAGTGTACTAGCCACCTTAGCGGCAGCGCGTGACACAGATGTAGGGGTTAGGGCCCGGCGCCGTTTATGCGGCAGCACGACTGACTCACTGTTAGATAACAAGCAGAAGCGTTACATAGGGCGCGAACGACGTAATTACACTCCTTTCATGTCGTGGGGCCTTAACCTTTCCATGCAAGTGGGAAGTTTATAAACCTAAAACCAACAATATGAGTATTCATACATGTATTGCGAGTACCTATACTTTTCGTTTTTATTTTCCCATTTTGACAAATTTCAAAACGGGCCTATTATATTTCTGCGACTTAACATGTCTGTTATATGCAGTATCTGAGTCATAGTGTACTAGCCACCTTAGCGGCAGCGCGTGACACAGATGTAGGGGTTAGGGCCCGGCGCCGTTTATGCGGCAGCACGACTGACTCACTGTTAGATAACAAGCAGAAGCGTTACATAGGGCGCGAACGACGTAATTACACTCCTTTCATGTCGTGGGGCCTTAACCTTTCCATGCAAGTGGGAAGTTTATAAACCTAAAACCAACAATATGAGTATTCATACATGTATTGCGAGTACCTATACTTTTCGTTTTTATTTTCCCATTTTGACAAATTTCAAAACGGGCCTATTATATTTCTGCGACTTAACATGTCTGTTATATGCAGTATCTGAGTCATAGTGTACTAGCCACCTTAGCGGCAGCGCGTGACACAGATGTAGGGGTTAGGGCCCGGCGCCGTTTATGCGGCAGTACGACTGACTCACTGTTAGATAACAAGCAGAAGCGTTTCATAGGGCGCGAACGACGTAATTACACTCCTTTCATGGCGTGGGGCCTTAACCCTTCCATGCAAGTGGGAAGTTTAGAAAACCTAAAACCAATAATATGAGTATTCATACATGTATTGCGAGTACCTATACTTTTCGTTTTTATTTTCCCATTTTGACAAATTTCAAAACGGGCCTATTATATTTCTGCGACTTAACATGTCTGTTATATGCAGTATCGGAGTCATAGTGTGCTAGCACCTTAGCGGTAGCGCGTGACACAAATGTAGGGGTTTAGGTAGGGCCCGGCGCCGTTTATGCGGCAGCACGACTGACTCACTGTTAGATAACAAGCAGAAGCGTTACATAGGGCGCGAACGACGTAATTACACTCCTTTCATGGCGTGGGGCCTTAACCTTTCCATGCAAGTGGTAAGTTTATAAACCTAAAACCAAAGTAGGTACAAATCCCTAAATAACAGGAGATTTATAGCATTAGTATTTGTACCTTTCTCTTACAAACAATAACGTCAAAGTTTGTTTATCAGCATTATGCTGATTTGAACTACTTTACATCTACTATAAGTTATTACATAATTTCATAATATATAAATTCTCGTGCCAATTTTTGTTAAAAATTAAAAAAAAACATTTAAAATATAAAAAGTTTATCTATCAAAAAGTAGCACTTTCGGAATCTTGGATCGTAAAATGGTGTTCCTCAGCCCACGATATTTTTGAAAAACCTAACCAACGACACTCTATTAATTAATATTTTTACCCATGCTAAATTACAATTATCTAGTAGGTACCTATTTGTACTAATAATATATCTGTCAATATTACGTCTTTGAACTAAACACGTATGGCGAAACTATAAGGGTTCCTTGTTCAATAAGGAACCCTAAAAACCGATTACACGAAACGATGGGTTTTATAAAGCGCTCTATAATCATGCGTAATATGAAAATTACTAGGCAGTGGTAGTTAGAGCAATTACGTATTAGTACGATTCACGTGATTATAGAGCCTACCTAGTACCTTCCCACTCATTTCCAATCGCCCATTGAGGGTTCCGTACCCAAACCATTAGTAGTTATCAAGCATAGTTTATATTCTATGTTGATAAAGCAGTTATAGCAACAAGTTTTCAGGTTTTTTCACTGACTATAGTAGTGTTATTATCTCGCTGCAGACTCGGTCATAAATCATTCGAGTGTTTCGCTTTTGTTGTTCTGCAGTAATGCACAACTCAACAAAGAAATCAACAATTTATAACACTGCTATAGCTACCTATGTTACAATTTCTGAGAAAAAGGGCCGTAGGGAAGTGGCAGACACACGAACAACAAATGCCGGTTCCCAATATTCTATCTATCTTCTATTTGTTCTACTAGGGATATATGAATATGACATAAGCTCCATACAAGTTCCGTCAAATTTCTATCTCTAGTAAGGCAAACCATAGAATATTGGGTTCCGCCAAAAATAGTCCAGACTTTAAAATATCCTTTTTTATTACATAGATTATTATATCATGCCACCTCCAAAATTCAGCCAATTGCCATTTCAGCTTCATGACCCGTATCTATAACAAATAATTTCCATTTTTAACCGACTTCAAAAAAAAGGAGGAGGTTCTCAATTCGTCGGAATCTTTTTTTTATTTTTTATTTTTTTTATTTTTTTTTATGTATGTTCCCCGATTACTCGAAGATGCGTGGACCAATTTAGAAAATTCTTTTTTTGTTTGAAAGGGAATAGTTCACAGATGGTCCCATTGTCACCAAGTCAGGATCTGATGATGGGATCCTGGAGAAATCGAGGGAACTCTTCAAATTTTATAAGCACACTTGAAGTAATTTGGGTATTGTTTAAAAGAGTAATTTTTTCCAGGTTGTATTATGGTCATCAGGTCGGGATCTGATGATGGGATCTTGGTAAAATCGAGGGAACTCTTCAAATTTTGCTAGTATACTTGAAGCGATTTAGGTATTTTTTATAGTTACTATTGCATTTCCTAGCAGTCATCAAGTAATGACTGTATTCATCAAGTCAGAATCTGATGATGGGATCTTGGAGAAATTGAGGGAACTCTTCAGATTTTAGAAGCATACTTCCAGCGATTTGGGCATTTTTTCCAATACCTTGCGCATTACTTGTTTTCCACTAAAAAGTAAAAAATAAAATTGAAAATTCTTTCCAAAAAACCAACTTCAAATGCCACTACAAAGAGTGAAATAATTTTTAATGTACACCAATTCGAAG